>CM060116.1:5113116-5288116 GCA_030522415.1 Channallabes apus
TTTTTTAAAACCATGAATATCATTTTTGTAGAAGAGTTCAGCTGAAATGATAAAGTATAAAGATGGCACAACAAGAAGATGAATAGCAAGAAGAGAAATAAGAAAAACACCTAAGCGAGACTATTATAAGAAGCATAAATAATCATAAATATCAATTTCTAAAAAAGAAATTTCTGTAGAAGTAACAGCAATTGCAAATACAGTATCTATAAAAGAAGAAAAATAACATAGAAAATCAATTAACAATAAAATTTTCTTAGTGCTAAACCTAAAAACAATAAAAGTGCAAGAACAATGTTGCAACTTAAACATGCAACTTAATTTGAGCAGAAACAACAAAAATAATAATAATTTAGCAAAATTAGATAAAAATTAAAAAAAAAAAAAAAAATATATATATATATATATATATATATATATATATATATATATATATATATATAATTTACCCATACTACATTGTTCCATTATGATTTTTTTGATCAGATCAGACTTGCAGGTCGTCGCTGTTCACATTCATAAAATGACTTTTATTTGACTCTAATGTGGACGAGTCACATCAGTGTGTCTTTGCTCAGTGAAATGATCTTAAACACTGAAATTCCTGTAAGTTACCTCTAGTTTTGCTTGGACAGACATTGTAGAAGTCCCCATGCCTCCGGTATTGCCTGATGACATCAGTGTCCTACACCTGGGCAAAGACAAAAAGTCACCTGAATTCTAATCTGACTGTTCACGTTTCGTGTTTCTGACATAAAGTAATTCAGATCTGATCAGAAAAATATCGCATTTGTTTGTTCAGACAGCCCTAAAAAATTTTTTTAAATCACATCAGTGTCACATTAGGGTAAAAAAGAAATTTGTTACTTTAGACTGGTAATGTGCATGTAGCGTCAAATATGGTAATGTCAAAGAAAAAAAAGAGAACAACACTAAAACGTAAAATAGACGTATTAAATAGAAGTCTATTAAAAAAAAGTAGAAAAGAACAATAAACAACCATGAAAAATAGCTATTTAATTAATTAATTAATTAATTAATTAATTAATTAATACCCCCCTCACCCCCCTCCAGTTAAAATTTTTCACCCTAATTTAGTCTTATCCTATTTCCTCCGGGGTAGTTAAAAAAAAAAAAAAAAAAAAAAAAAAAGCAACCCCCCTTTTCAAGAACAAAAAAGACCTTGAATTACAATTAAAGCGACTCTTATCGTGTAACAATAATAAGACAAAAATATTAATAAATGGAACAAGGATAATTTAAAGCTCAAAATGATGACAATTAAAAGAATGAAATCTGTAAAAAAAATAATTAAGAAGAAAAAAATTTACTTACAATTACAAGAAAAATTATTGAAAAATATTATAAAATTTAAATATTATAAAAATACAGCGAGAACAACAATAACAACAGGGTGATGGAATAGGGAATGAAACAGCTATGAAATCTAACAAAACAATAAAACAACAACAGTAAAAAGAAGAAAAGAATAAACTTTCCGCCACGATGGCAACAAATGCCAAAGACAGAAACAACAACAATGTTAAAAAAAAAAAAAAATCTGTAAAATTTGAACTACATTTTAGTCAAATCAACGCTGCGACCCAGACAAAATTAAATTCACATCCTTGCTAACAACAACGTGACTGAAATTCTTTAAACCTCATAAGCTACCAGCAGGAGTTTCTTAAAATCGTTTGTTCAGACAATAACTGTATTGTGCGTAATTAAAATCGTCGCATTGAGCGTGATGAGAGTTAAGTAAAGCACTCTTGCCATTCTCGAGTATTTTTAGCAGCTTTGTTCTGACCAACGTTTCAGAGGCCGTAATTTGCTGTGCGAAGGAGAAAGCAAGCTTCGCTGGACTGATTATATATTTCCCCGTTCTTCTGGAGCACGTTGTCTTCGTTCCAGGATCAGAGCAGCAATTACAGGCGCAGATTTGTATCACTCAGCGGAGGCGTGAAGCTTTACAGCTTTTTATGGATTTCTGCTAAAAGTTCTAATGTCAGGCGTGAACAGAGCTTTTATACTGCATGTCGTATGTTACAGCTGACTTGAACCATTTGAGTTAATCGAGTATTTGCTTTGTGCCACTTTAAATCCATGATCCTTAATTCTTAGGTTTGGGTTTTTTTTGTCCATAGCCACGCCCACATTTTTTTGTGACCTTTTTTGTATTTTTATTTTGTGTTTACA
The DNA here is from genome assembly GCA_030522415.1 of Channallabes apus. Taxonomy (NCBI): domain Eukaryota; kingdom Metazoa; phylum Chordata; class Actinopteri; order Siluriformes; family Clariidae; genus Channallabes; species Channallabes apus. Next base: position 5,115,316 of record CM060116.1, read on the forward strand.
CCCTTTGGTCTTGAAAAAAAGGGACACTGAAGAATGACAAAGTGTGGTACTTTTTTGATATCTGTTTGTAGTTACTTTTAAGGTTGTCATCTGCAGCATTAATAGTAAGTTCCGGAATAGCCGTAAATGATCTTCCGTCTAAAACAATAACCATCCTGTGATGAAGCAATTTGGATCAATGCTGAGGAAATGTATTAAGTAAATTCCTGTTTGTTTGTTTTTTGAAATCTGTACAATTAAATTTGTAAGTGTATTTTATTATTTGTGTGTTCAAGTTACTTTTATTTAAGTTAATTATTTAACTTAAATAAGTTGTCGTGAAATTCAATCAGGAAAAAAAAAACTTTTTAAAATAATTTTTTTTTAAATTGTAAATATTGATCATCTTTTTTTAACAGGATGTGTGAATGATGTATTTGTAGTGCAGTGGTTTGATTTATTATTACAGTTTAAATTTAGTAAAATGCAACTTTTATTTATTAGTGATACCTGTAGCGTGATATGTCTAGTATCATGGTTTTATTGTATCATCTCATTCCTAGTGTGATTTGATTAGTTTTGAAATTAAATCGATCTTTTCTTGGTCTGTATTTGATTCGGAATCGATTCCAGCTTTTAATGATTTAGGCAAATGTTGACACACACACACACAGCTTTTGCAGAAAATACAAACCGATTGCACCTTCTGTATTTTGCGACAGTAGCGCTTTTTCATCCTTGAGTTTGTGAGTGGTTGGTGCAATAGCGCCACCTACCCACCTACCAGACCAAAGTATGTAGCAGAATGTTGGCAGGAAGAGACACGACGTTTAAATAGCAAACAACAAAAGTTAACCAGCGTTTCAATGTTTGCTAAATACATTTTTGTAGAACCTAATATTGTAATAAATATAAATGCTTAAAACAAATCATACGATAAACGGTAAACTGATGATATAGTGATATTGATATCAAATCAATATCACTAGATAATTTTTATTTATCTATTTTTTTTATTCTATGGGATTCATTTTAATGATCAAAGCGTCCTGACAACGAATAGAAACCACGGTAACAACAGAACAGAAATAACAGAACTTCCTGTTATCACTTTTGACATCCTAAAGTGTTATAATGTGACTAGCTTGTTTCACAGAAGATTCACAGCATTAAATGGAGCTATAAATGGATAAAAGTGTGACATATTGAGCAATAATTAACTTGCGGATGTTAACAGTTATTCTCCTTCTTCACACCAACTTGTCATTGATTACTTTCTCCGAACAGCATGACATGTTTTTTTTTTCTTTCAGGTTCGACAGTAACGTAATAGTTAAAGCTAAACCACGAGATGACTTGCAGTTCCTGTGAGTCATTTTGGTGATTTTTTATTTTATTTTATTTTTTTTGTGGTATCTTAGCAGGACAGAGCACAGTGAGGTGTGTAATGACAAAACGCTCGGTGTTCAATCACCGTAGCTGAGCTAACACTCCATCCGAACAGGTGGATCAGACCTTAACACTCACTTAACCTTCTGGGAAGAACCCGTCAGTCACTTCCTTAACCTCCATCGTTGTTTTTTTTTATTTTTTTTTTTCCGTCCTTCTGAGTGTAAAAATAAAAACGTGATGATCTTGAGAGACGTAAAACATTTAAGGAAATGTTTACGAAGTGGAATAACGGCTCATCCGTGCCATCGTTATTTCCTACACCTATGATGTGATCTCCTGTGAGGTCATTTCTCTAGACATGTAAAACACGGCTGCGTTCGTGCAAAGCAGCAAACAACAGATGGCAGACGAGCTTCAGCCTCTGATCACCGAGCGCTCTGCCTGGTTATATAACTGAGACGCGCGGGAGGCAGGGGCGTGTCCGCGGGAAGCTTCTCCAGTCGCCGATTTTTCCAGTCTGCATTTTCAATTACATTGCAGCCAGCTGAGCATGTAAATGTGCATAATTTCTCTAATGATGCGCAGGACGTGCAGATTCATACGGGGCGTTTACTTCAGCGGGCCACCACCAGAGCTCTGGCAGCTCACTTTCAGGGCAGACTGATGCATTAAGTCTTCTGGCAGCTGTGATTAATCTCTCCTCTTTCTCACACACTATCTCTTTCCCTCTATCTCTCTGTCTCTCACAGGCGAATCTGTCCCCGTAGGCATGTGGTCTGTTACTGTAGCTTTTTAAAACACATCTGATGTGCTGCCATTGGTAATATTTTTAATGTTACTGGTTATACATTTTTTAAGATTACTTTATGGCTAGGAACATCTTGACAGCTTCATTGAAAATGCTACAGATTCTAAAAAAAATATATTTCTAAAAGTTAAATATATTTCTATATATATTTATACCATATACCATATTATATGCTGTACAGACCAGTTTTCAGATGGAAATAAAGAACCTAATTTACGCTCCTAGGATTTGCATAAAAATAGAAAGGAGCGAGTGTGACAAAGTTACCAGAAGAACTCGTATTCTCCAGCAAGCTCAGTAAAACCTAACAGTTGTTTTATTATAAAACTGCACAAATCTGTGTCTTCACCTCAAAACTGTTTATTTTATTGCTCTTTATAGAAATTTCTTTCATGCAGAAATGTTTTCAAAAGCATCTTTTGCTTATGCCATATTTTTGTCTGTGCCTAAGATATTTGCACAGAACTATAAGTAAAATAGTTGTTTGATTAATTATTATTATATTAATTATAATTATTATTATTAGTTGTTTGTGTAATTATTCAGCCCCCTTTGGTCTGAGTGCAGTCAGTTGCCCATAGAATATTGGGAGCAACAACACCATGAAGTCCGAAGAACACACCAGACAGGTCAGGGATAAAGTTATTGAGAAATTTAAAGCAGGCTTAGGCTACAAAAGGATTTCCAAAGCCTTGAACATCCCACGGAGCCACTGTTCAAGCGATCATTCAGAAATGGAAGGAGTATGGCACAACTGTAAACCTACCAAGACAAGGCCGTCCACCTAAACTCACAGGCCGAACAAGGAGAGCGCTGATCAGAAATGCAGCCGAGAGGCCTATGGTGACTCTGGACGAGCTGCAGAGATCTACAGCTCAGGTGGGGAATCTGTCTACAGGACAACTATTAGTCGTGCACTGCACAAAGTTGGCCTTTATGGAAGAGTGACAAGAAGAAAGCCATTGTTAACAGAAAACCATAAGAAGTCCCGTTTGCACAGCAAACATGTGGAAGAAGGTGCTCTGGTCAGATGAGACCAAAATGGAACTTTTTGGACAAAATGCAAAACGCTATGTGTGGCGGAAAACTAACACTGCACATCACTCTGAACACACCGTCACCAGTGTCAAATATGGTGATGGCAGCATCATGCTCTGGGGTGCTTCTCTTCAGCAAGATCTGAAAACTGCTGTCCATCTAACCTGACTGAGCTGGAGCTGTTTTGTAAAGAAGAATGGGCAACGATTTCAGTCTCTAAATGTGCAAAGCTGGTAGAGACATACCCTAAAAGACTGGCAGCTGTAATTGCAGCAAAAGGTGGATCTACAAAGTATTGACTCAGGGGGCTGAATAATTACGCACACCCCACTTTGCAGTTATTTATTTGTAAAATATTTTTGGAATCATGTATGATTTTCGTTCCACTTCTCACGTGTACACCACTTTGTATTGGTCTTTCACGTGGAATTCCAATAAAATTTATTCATGTTTGTGGCTGTAATGTGACAAAATGTGGAAAAGTTCAAGGGGGCCGAATACTTTTGCAAGCCACTGTATTTCTACACACTTTTCAAACTCATTTCCATAGTTTTCGTTTGATCATCTAAAGCTGCTTTGCGACAATGATCATTGTTCAAAGTGTTATACAAATAAAATTGCATTGAATAGAATTAAAGAAACGTGTATATCAGTTTGTCCCTGATGAGCAAGATGGTTGAAAGGAAACTTTCTTTGAGATGATAATAGGAAGAAACCTTGAGACGAACAGACCAATCCTAATGTGGGTGATACCAAACAGTATGACCTTAACTTAGTCCCTTGTTTATCTGTGCGCTATAAAGCTGATACAGTGGGGAAAGTGTTTAAGTTAATATAAAGTCCACTTTTGTGGTTGAGAATTCAGGTACAAATCTGTTCGTGAGTATTTCGTTGCTATACTATTTACAAGCCCTCACTGGAAAACTGCCCGCATCAGCCGAGTCCAAGGCCATCTTTATGGTCATTGAGTGGAACCGAGCTCATTCACCACACACACATCCCCAGCAGCCCACACGGGACCATCCACAGCAACAGCCAGAAGCCTGCATGCGAGATCTCCAAACAGAAGCAGGGCACCAGGATGTTTTGGAACAGGTCAGGGCAATTCAAGTGTGCCACATGTAGAAAGAGAGAGCATTATGGCTAATGTCTGCAGGGACCATCCTGTCTTGCCCAAACCCACAGAGAAACCAAATTGTTGAAGCAAAGTAAATTCTCGCTATGAAAGGTTTCAAAAACCTCAGTGCGTCACAGCACAAAGAGTGCAAGGTGGTTGATCCAGCCTCCAAATTCAACAGATCCCATGAGCATTCATGGAATCCGTCAAGACAAACATGTCAGATCCCTGGAGACCCCACCCCACAACACACAGCACCTTGTGGAGTCATGTTCCCGAGGGGCTCAAGAGGAACCTACACAATATTGGGATTAATGTTTTGCATTGTAGTGTTATGGCTGATTGGGGTGTGTGTTTGTGTGTTCCATTTGTTTGCTTCTAAAGAAATATATAGCAGTCGTATACAGTAGCTTACTTACTTTAACCGAGCAAAGAGGCGAAAACGTATAGGAAACTTCAGCATTTAATGACAGCATATGTAGTGAGAAATGACTTTCCAATCTGTGTGCTCAGCTCACAGCTGACAGAAAATGCCACAACGCTGCACTGTGCAATATGCTGCTCAACAGGAGCGAAGCCAATTCCATAAGGATTTGCTTCTCCGCACGGAACACCGCCTCAAGTCTTCACTTTTTTTTTTCTTTCTTTCTTTATCACATTCTAAGTTTGCAAATACATGGCAGGTTATGAAGATAGGACTGGGTGTCATTTAAAAATCACACATGCTTATTTGTTATAGCAGAAGGATGTGGGAGTCAAGTATATTTTTCTGCATGTTAGAAAATGTATGAAAAAGTAGCGACTTACAGTAACTGATAGTTGAGTTGTTAGTTGAACACTTTAACAATCAATAATCATTGATTATAAATAGTCACAGGGTGAAAATTTCTTCTCATTTTAAGTGTCATCTAAACAGTTCTTGTTACACAATCGCAACAAATTAGTTATATGAGACAAATTATACATATTCTAAATATATAGATGGTTATATGTTTAAGCATATTAACTTAAAACAATTAAGTTAAAACTGTTCAAAATGTAGAACAATTGAAATTAAATATAAGGTGCAACATTAAGAAAGACTCTTGTGAACCAACGTAAAACAAGTTAAAATAAAGTTTGTCTTTTCTGTTATCTTATTGCTACTTCAGTCACAATAGTAGAATCCTGACTTGGTTATCGACACTTTCCAGTATTTGTGATTTACGTTTTTTTTTTTTTTTTTTGGTGTGCCATGATTTTCTTGTTCGCAAAACGGTTGGCACTTTTCTTCTTTCATAAAAATGAACCCTGATCTGATTGTTGATCTGATCAATCCCATTAGACACGTACTTTCTTACCTCTGCCTCCAGGCACGTATTATCCGTTCTTTCAAAAGCAATGGCTGTTGATTTACGCTGTGTTAGCGCTAGTGTGTGTTCACTATAAACTTTTATACCCTGATGATTTATGATCCATTAGTCTAATGCAGTAATTCAGCTGAGAAAGCTCACCGAGGTAACTCATCTCAGAGGGCATCTCAGATTGTCCCACCCGTCCCCTGTCCCCCATTCTCTCCACCCCCGGTGCACTTAATGTTCAGGAATCTAAAAGCTCCATCACTATTTATTATATCGTTAATGGTACACTCAAATATGTTTCTTATATAAAATTACATTTCAGATCAACTCCAGGGCGTCTACTGGTTCTGGTTCTGATTTGAATTGCAGGGTTTTAAACATGGGTTGATGTTAACATAACATTTCCAAGTTTGTGCAGAATTTTGGGTTCAAATGTTTGATCATGTTCTGACAAAACAGAGAGAAAAAAGCACTTCATGCTTATCCAGCTTAGAGATTTCTTTTGTAAACCTCTGAGTATGCGTTCATATTTCAATATGGAATATATATATATATTTATCAAGTATCAAGTCATATGCTTCCTTTTTTTATTTTATTTTGCTGATAAATGTAAAAGTTTACAAATTCAGTGCAAAAAAGTTGATTTTTTTTGTTTTAACATGCTACTGCATTTTACAACGTACATGTAAAACATTATTAATACTATAATACTATATTACTATAATACTATTACTGTATTTTATCCTACATTTTTATGTTAATGTTTTGAATTGGTATAACTTACAGGTAGGATATTTCTAGCTAATTGTTTTCATCTTATGATATTAAGTTTATTTGACCAGTGAGACTATTGTGCTTTAACAGTTTACATAAAAGTTAGTTTTTTCCCTCTTTTTCCATATTTTTTTTCCAAAAAGTTTTTTTTGCAAGTTTATGGAATTAGGCCTTTATTTTGATCCCAGATATAATGTTAATTATGTTACTACTAGTAAATTGTTTTTAAAATATGTTTCATATAAACCTTATGAAAAGATACATACTTACTTCTTTTGTTCCACTTGCAATAATAATTATAATAAGTTTACACATGAATAAATGTTTTAATATAGTTCACAACAGGTTTATGAAATGAAAACTCAAATTTTTTATTTGCAGAGTCAAATGAAGTTTTCAATTATGTTAGAAGTAGTACTGAAAAAGTAATTTTAACTTAAAAATCCGGTGCCTGCCGCAGACGTGCCAACACGTACGGATTAGCCGTAACATTTACAGTTTTGACCTCGTTTAACTCCACCTCCTCTGATCTTTTAATAACTGTCGATTTTACGTAACGGAGTCCGAATGAAGCGGTCGTCTTACATGTAAAAACTTGAACTTAAAAATCTTAAAACATGAGAAGTCTTTTGAAGTCCTCTTGATTTTTTTTCCTGCCTTTTTTAATTGATTACTTTTTTTGCTAATTGTAAAGAAGGAGTTGCTGGTCCAACATTCGGCACACTGACATTTGGAAAATCAAAGCAGAAACCATTTGGCAGTGGATGATAAAGAGAAAAAAAAAGTCTGTGTTGTGGCTTTGTGATACACGGAGATGGGACGGGGGTTTTTGGAAACGGTGATAAAAATGAATAAAGAGTTGGTGCGCCAGTTCAGAAGATGATAAATACCATTTGGGGTTCTCTTCTATAGCACGATAAGAGATTAGGATATTAACATAAACACGCAGAATTTCTCCCTCATATCCCCCGCAGCAGAATGTTATCTCTCCATCTCTTCAGCACGAATATCCGCTCCATTAACAAGCTATTCATCCACTCTATATATTGGCACTGCGCTGAATAGGAGCGTAGCACGGCTAAAAGCGGTTGCTCGTCTTTTCTGTGTGAATGCGAGCGTCGGATGAAGTTGAGTCTTATTGAGAGCCGTGTAGCAGCACACTCCTGTACACAGCGCAATCAGATCGATGACAGGATTGGGACGTTTTCTCCCAAATTTTTGACATCCACATTGGGCGTGTTGGGCATGTAAAAAAAAAAAAAAAAAAAACAGGTCTTAATTTTAACATGGAGTTTCTATACACTTTTCGGACAACAGTATGTTAACTTAATCCCAAAAAAACCTTTCCACTGCATTTCATTGCTGTCATTAAAGGACATCAAAGAACTGAGATCATTTCAGTAATCGTCTTGTTAACTCGGGTGAGAATGTTGACGAGCACAAGGCCGGAGATCATTATGTCAGGCTGATTGGATTAGAATGGCAGACTTGACATGTTAAACGGACGGTGATGCTTAAAATCATTGTTCTTCCATTGTTAACCATGGTGACCTGCAAAGAAACGCGTGCAGCCATCATTGCGTTGCATGAAAGTGGCTTCACAGGCAAGGATATTGTGGCTACTAAGATTGCACCTAAATCAACAATTTATAGGAACATCAAGAACTTCAAAGAAAGAGGTTCAATTCTTGATAAGAGGCTTCAGGGCGTCCAAGAAAGTCCAGCAAGCGCCAGGATCGTCTCCTAAAGAGGATTCAGCTGCGGGATCGCAGTGCCACCAGTGCAGAGTTTGCTCAGGAATGGCAGCAGGCAGGTGTGAGGGCATCTGCACGCACAGTGAGACGAAGACTTTTGGAAGATGGCCTGGTGTCAAGAAGGGCAGCAAAGAAGCCACTTCTCTCTAAAAAAAACATCAGGGACAGATTTATATTCTGCAGAAAGTGTGGTGAACGGACTGCTGAGGACTGGGGCAAAGTCATATTCTCCGATGAAGCCGCTTTCCGGTTGTTTCGGGCATCTGGAAAAAGGCTTGTCCGGAGAAGAAAAGGTGACGCTACCATCAGTCCTGTGTCATGCCAACAGTAAAGCATCCTGAGACCATTCATGTGTGGGGTTGCTTCTCATCCAAGGGAGTGGGCTCACTCACAATTTTGCCCAAAAACACAGCCGTGAATAAAGACCTTCCAACAGCAACTTCTTCCAACAATCCAACAACAGTTTGGTGAAGAACAGTGCATTTTCCAGCACGATGGAGCTCCGTGCCATAAGGCAAAAGTGATAACCAAGTGGCTCAGGGACCAAAACGTTGAGATTTTGGGTCCATGGCCTGGAAACTCCCCAGATCTTAATCCCATTGAGAACTTGTGGTCAATCCTCAAGAGGCGGGTGGACAAACAAAAACCCACTAATTCTGACAAACTCCAAGAAGTGATTATGAAAGAATGGTTTGCTCTCAGTCAGGATTTGGCCCAGAAGTTGATTGAGAGCTCAGTTGAAATGCAGAGGTCCTGAAAAAGAAGCTCCAACACTGCAAATACTGACTCTTTGCATAAATGTCATGTAATTGTCGATAAAAGCCTTTGAAACGTATGAAGTGCTTGTAATTATGTTTCACAGTAACAACTGAAACAAAGATCTAAAAGCAGTTTAGCAGCAAACTTGGTGAAAACTAAGATTTGTGTCATTCTCAAAACTTTTCGCCACGACTGTACAATCCTTTAAAACAGGCCAGAAAAAAGCATCATCTGAATTGTGATGTTATTAATCCTGATTGTACGAACTGTAGATGTTCCGTATCACATGTACGTGTTTGTGTGTAATTGTTGGCAAATCAGTGATGTAAGAGGAATAAAGCACCATTAGTAAGGAAGTAAAGCATTTACGTATCCAGCATATCTTTGCTTTCGTTGCTCTTTCTCTGTAATGTTGTCTGTTCTTTCTATAAGATCTTCACCACAAATGCATAATCAAATCCCATTCCAGGCTGTGTGGGTGTGTGTGTTTCTAATCAGCATCAACGAAATGGAAAGTCAGGTGACAAGAAGAAAGGAGTCAGGATCTCTACCCACCTTTTTTTTTTTTTCTTTTCCCCAAACCTTTCCTAAGTGAATGCAGCTCTAAATGCAGCGTGCTTTTTCACACAGTGAAAAGATAATATTTAATCTTTAAAGTGTGAATCAGTTTTTTATTTTATTTAAAATATATATATATATATATATTTTTTTTAACACCCACTCTCTGATTATAAGCATCCCAGCTGTGTCTGCTTCCTTATTCATACAGTAAATTTCCGTGACTTGTTTTACAGTTTCTCGTAGCGTGGCTGAGAATATAAACAAACCCTCGCTGTCGCTTTGGCTCAGCTGACACTTTCTCGCTTTACACGCCGAGGTCGGAATGTTTTCAGCATCCCCCTCCGTCGACGCGCCGCTGCCTTTCATTCCTTCTCGCTAAGCTGATCCGATGCTCGGCGGGAGGCAACCGGCACAAGATGCTCCTCTTAAGCAGAGTTATTTACTTTGGGAACTCAGATGGTGATTGATTAAGTCACGCTGATACTCCGTGTGTAAATGCAGGCCATTAATCTTTTTGTTGCAAAAATGCAGACTTGGTGTTGAAGACTTAATTGCACTTAAGGCGGCGTAAATCGACTTCATTTCTACAGGACGTACCGCAGTTCCGTGACATTTCTCTTAATGTTTTATAGGCTAGTGCTGGTGGCATGGCAGGTACACATCAATGTCTTTTTAAATTAGAACAAACAGAATGTGACTATTGTGGGAGAAAAATTATTGAAAGTTCAAAAATCACTGTGGGGAAAAGATTACAGAAGGGAAATCACCAGGCGTCACCTGATGCGATATTTCCACGATACCAAGGTGCCGATTCAATTTGTACTGTGGTTCTTCTAGTATCAACTCTAAACAAACTTTATAGTATAGAGTACACCTAAAGGATTATAGAGGGATTAAAACATTTTACCACCTCAGTACACAGTACTGTAGCTATCGAATATTTTAATATAAAAATATATTAGTAATCGAGTATTAAAAAAACTAAATTTAATTTTTTTATTTATTTTATAGCCCTACGTTTTTAAAATATTTAATATGTATTAAACCACAGGAAATTCATAGCCGATTTCACTTTAAGACAATTTGAGTGTTGCAGAACATCATTTAGTTCCTGTTATCACTTGCGCTAGAGCAGCTACTGTGTAAACATTTGTTTTTCTTGTCAGGTTCTCTTGAACAAAGAAATTTTACTTAGACAGTTTTAATATGCATAATGTTTGACTCCTTTCTTAAATAATAATGCCTTAAAAAACCCTTAATGAGTTTATATCGTCAAATATTTTTTTGCTCTAACACTTTAAGAGTTTATCCGTCTCCCATACTGATATAATGATGCTAAATAACATTTTACAATGATGGTTGGGAACTGAGAGATCGAATGTATGGTTTTATGTGAAGGAGCATACTGTATTACCATGCTGTGATAAATATGTGATGATGTGCGCCGTATTATCTGGGGTGGAGTCATAAAATCGCGAATAGTAAGTTTGCAAAAATATCAGTTGTGTGTTGTAGCTTGTATTTTTTCTTTTTCTTTTATTGCATAACATTTTACTATGCGACTTGTTTCAAGGACGTTTGCAACATAAAAAGTATGACATCTTTTTATTTATAAAATACAAAAATATGTACAGTGGTGTGAAAAACTATTTGCCCCCCTCCTGATTTCTTATTCTTTTGCATGTTTGTCACACAAAATGTTTCTGATCATCAAACACATTTAACTAAGTAAACACAAAATGCAGTTTTTAAATGAGGGGTTTTATTATTTAGGGAGAAAAAAAAATCCAAACCTACATGGCCCTGTGTGAAAAAGTAATTGCCCCCTGAACCTAATAACTGGTTGGGCCACCTTTAGCAGCAATAACTGCAATCAAGCGTTTGCGATAACTTGCAACGAGTCTTTTACAGCGCTCTGGAGGAATTTTGGCCCACTCATCTTTGCAGAATTGTTGTAATCCAGCTTTATTTGAGGGTTTTCTAGCATGAACCGCCTTTTTCAGGTCATGCCACAACATCTCAATAGGATTCAGGTCAGGACTTTGACTAGGCCACTCCAAAGTCTTCATTTTGTTTTTCTTCAGCCATTCAGAGGTGGATTTGCTGGTGTGTTTTGGGTCATTGTCCTGCTGCAGCACCCAAGATCGCTTCAGCTTGAGTTGACGAACAGATGGCCGGACATTCTCCTTCAGGATTTTTTTGGTAGACAGTAGAATTCATGGTTCCATCTATGGAAGTATATTAGTGCCAAAATTCCTGAAAGCAAAATAGCAGGTTGAATTACATGAACTGAAAAAAATGTGTTGAAATAAAAATGTTTGAATTTTTCTGCGTTGCAATTTGATCTGAATTGAAAAAAAATCCTTAGAGCATTTACAATGTTTGAAATTTTTGCCACTGCAATTTATTGTGGTTGTATATTTCAAGTGAAAATGTAATTCAAGCATTTACAATTCAATGCAAAAATATTCAAGTTAATAAATTGCTGTTCAAAAATATTTTCAGGTGTTAAAAATACAATCTTTATTATTTTTCAATCTTACAAATTCAAGTAACAAAATTCAGGTAGAAAAAATTCAGGTAACAAAATTCAGGTAGTAAAATTCAGGTCGCTAAAATTCAGGTAACAAAATTCAGGTCGCTAAAATGCTGGTCTTCACATCCGGGATATCACAGGAAAGAGCAGTGGAGTGCCGCGTGCTGCTGAACGTGCCGCAATGCACTTTAAAGTGTGCTTCCTGATCCCTCTGCAGTCTACTTTCCAGAAAGGCTGGGTTGCCAGTTGCACAATAAACGGTTAAAATGGCCCCATTCCGTAAACGCTATATTCAAAGCAAAGTCGGCGCTCTTTCATTCACACGCGAGAGCGATGGGTTTCCCGCCCCTGCGCTCGGTAATGTTACAGTCTGTGGAAAAATTCTGTACAGCAGAAGAAACTAATTTAGGAAGCAGTCAAACAGTTCAGCGAGTGACATCAGAGTAACTGCAGACGAAAAGAAACAGAGACAATTCAAGACAAAGAATAAAGACAGACAGACAGACAGATACTTTATTGATTCCGAAGGAAATTCCAGATATCCAGCAGCAATAGAGACAGTAACAGTAAGACAGGTTATAGACTGCACACTGTATATTTTACATACAGTCAGTAGACACAGGGTCATGTGGGAACTGACCTGAGGTACTAGTGCAATGATGTACAAAAACTACAAGATATATAAAAAGGATATAAATAAAAAATATAAATTACAATAAAAAAAGAGAAATGGGGTTAATTGCAGTGCAGCCATTGATGTACAATTTTATATGCGACAAAGTCACAATGCGACAGGTATTAATTTATACAAGACTTATGACTTCATACTAAATATTAAACTGAAATGTTGTAATTGCATGCATAAAATAGTGACAAAAATGTTTATTTATTTATTTTATTTTAATCAGACTGACATTAAACCGCACTATCCACACTTTACGTTTTTCTTAATTACAAAATATTTATGGCTACCTTTATTTATAAGCAATATAAATTTAACAAAGTATAAAGAGCATGTATGTTGCTGCTGCTGCTGAGGAAATTTATCCCATCTTGTTACTGAATGTGACTCTACATTACCGAGCGCAGGGGCGGGAAACCCATCGCTCTCGCGTGTGAATGAAAGAGCGCCGACTTTGCTTTGAATATGGCGTTTACGGAATGGGGCCATTTTAACCGTTTATTGTGCAACTGGCAACCCAGCCTTTCTGGAAAGTAGACTGCAGAGGGATCAGGAAGCACACTTTAAAGTGCATTGCGGCACGTTCAGCAGCACGCGGCACTCCACTGCTCTTTCCTGTGATATCCCGGATGTGAAGACCAGCATTTTAGCGACCTGAATTTTGTTACCTGAATTTTAGCGACCTGAATTTTACTACCTGAATTTTGTTACCTGAATTTTTTCTACCTGAATTTTGTTACCTGAATTTTTTCTACCTGAATTTTGTTACTTGAATTTGTAAGATTGAAAAATAATAAAGATTGTATTTTTAACACTTGAAAATATTTTTGAACAGCAATTTATTAACTTGAATATTTTTGCATTGAATTGTAAATGCTTGAATTACATTTTCACTTGAAATATACAACCACAATAAATTGCAGTGGCAAAAATTTCAAACATTGTAAATGCTCTAAGGATTTTTTTCAATTCAGATCAAATTGCAATGCAGAAAAATTCAACCATTTTTATTTCAACACATTTTTTTCAGTTCATGTAATTCAACCTGCTATTTTGCTTTCAGGAATTTTGGCACTAATATACTTCCATATCCATCTATCACAGCAAGCCTTCCAGGTCCTGAAGCAGCAAAACAACCCCAGACCATCACACTACCACCACCATATTTTACTGTTGGTATGATGTTCTTTTTCTGAAATGCTGTGTTACTTTTACGCCAGATGTAACGGGACACGCACCTTCCAAAAAGTTCAACTTTTGTCTCTTCGGTCCACAAGGTATTTTCCCCAAAGTCTTGGCAATCATTGAGATGTTTTTTAGCAAAATTGAGACGAGCCTTAATGTTCTTTTTGCTTAAAAGTGGTTTGCGCCTTGGAAATCTGCCATGCAGGCCGTTTTTGCCCAGTCTCTTTCTTATGGTGGAGTCGTGAACACTGACCTTAATTGAGGCAAGTGAGGCCTGCAGTTCTTTAGATGTTGTCCTGGGGTTTTTTGTGGCCTCTCGGATGAGTTGTCTCTGCGCTCTTGGGGTAATTTTGGTCGGCTGGCCACTCCTGGGAAGGTTCACCACTGTTCCATGTTTTTGCCATTTGTGGATAATGGCTCTCACTGTGGTTCGCTGGAGTCCCAAAGCTTTAGAAATGAATTTTTTTTAACAAGGGGGGCAATCACTTTTTCACACAGGGCCATGTAGATTTGGAGTTTTTTTTCTCCCTTAATAACGTAAACCTTCATTTAAAAACTGTATTTTGTGTTCAATTATGTTATCTTCGACTAATAGTTAACGTTTTTTTATGAGCAGAAACATTTAAGTGTGACAAACATGCAAAAGAATAAGAAATCAGGAAGGGGGCAAATAGTTTTTCACATCACTGTATTAATATTTCTAGCAGTATATACTGTACATTCTGGATAAATTCCTTGTTTTAAAAACTTTTTTCATTTTATTTTGTAATTGCAAAAATATTGTAGGTGAAAAAAAGACTATAGCATTTTTGTAATTGTCAAATCACCATTGTAAAAAAAGAAAGTAAAATATGGTAAGAGTTTAGTATCATACTGTATGTCATTGATTATTGCTGAAATGCTTTGGCACCCAAAATAGTCAGTAGTCATATGTCAATTTTGTGGAAAAGATAAATATTAACCGAGCAATAAACCATGTTAAATATTAGATTAATATGTAGTACTACATAAAGTTAATTGAAATATGCTAATGTTGTTATGCTTAGTTTTAACTTAGTTATACATGAATTAAACATTTAATGTTGTTTAACACTGAGACTGAAATTTAGAGAGTAAAATCCCTCTGCTTAATGTTGGACACTTGTCATGAAGGATGTGCAGTGGTTTAAAAACATCTGTCCAGAAAAGCAGAGAAATGGAAGCTGTAAAAGCATTACAGATCTTACGTGAGGTCATATCTCATAAACTTAAGCTGTTTTTAACCCCAGCGCTTATTAATGACGTGTGCGAGGAGGATGAAGATGATGCTATGTCTGGAATAAATAAGATTAATCGGTCTCCAGACAGACAGTCTGCAGTGACTTCATGACCATTTCTGAGGAATTTGTCTCCTGATCAGTGGAATGTTTAGGCATGTAAAATAAAATAAATTATCTTGTTCTTATATTGGATCCGTTGAAGAGAGGTTATTTTAAGTTACAGAAGAAAATGGTAGGTTGTGATATGTTCTCTGGTTTGTCAATCGAGGTTGGAATTTGTTTTTGGGACAAAAAACTGCTAGATTATGATGATGGTGATGATTAATCACACTTTTCTTTTACTGTTGTATAAAAATAAAATTAAAATTAAATTTAGTAAAATTCCTTCTAAGTTTTTATAGGTTAGAGTTGGTGGTATGGTAGGGAAACATCAATGTTTTTTATATATAGAACAATCAGAAACCAAAGCACTATGGGGAAAACAAAATTGTTGAAAGTTCAAATATCTCGATTTCATATTAATTTGTTGAAATATATTTTGCTCCAATTCTAAAAACAAACTTGGAGAATAGTTCGCTCCTACCACACAAGATGCAAAAAGTATTTAATCAGCCACCCATTATGCAAGTTCTCCCACTTAAAAAGATGAGCGAGGCCTGTAATTTTCATCATAGGGATACCTCAACTATGGGAGACAAAATAAGAAAAAAAATCCAGAAAATCACATTGTAGAATTTTTAAATCATTTATTTGCAAATTATGGTGGAAAACAAGTATTTGGTCAATAACAAAGTTTCATCTCAATACATTGTTATAAACACTTTGTTGGCAATGATGGAGGTCTAACGTTTTCAGTAAGTCTTCATAAGGTCTTCACACACTGTTGCTGGTATTTCGGCCCGTTCCTCCATGCAGATCTCCTCTAGAGCAGTGATGTTTTGGGGCTGTCGCTTGGCAACACGGCATCAACTCCTTCCAAAGATTTTCCATGGGGTTGAGATCTGGAGACGGAGAGCTAGGCCACTCCAGGACCTTGAAATGTTTCTTACGAAGCCACTCCTTCGCTGCCCGTGCGGTGTGTTTGGTCTCATTGTCATGCTGAAAGACCCAGCCATGTTTCATCTTCAATGCCCTTGCTGATAGAAGGAGGTTTTCACTCAAAATCTCATGATACATGGCTCTATTCATTCTTTCCTTTACATGGATCAGTCGTCCTGCTCCCCCAAGTTGAGTTTTTACCAAAAAATTCTATTTCGGTTTCATCTGACCATATGACATTCTCCCAATCCTCTTCTGGATCATCCAAATGTTCTCTAGCAAACTTCAGACTGGCCTGGACATTGGTACTGGTTTAAGCAGGGGGACACGTCTGGCACTGCAGGATTCGAGTCCCTGGCGGCGCAGTGTGTTACTGATGGTAGGCTTTGTTACTTTGGTCCCAGCTCTCTGCGGGTCGTTCACTAGGTCCCCCCGTGTGGTTCTGGGATTTTTGTTCACAGTTCTTGTGATTATTTTGACCCCACGGGCTGAGATCTTGCGTGGAGCCGGGGATCGAGGAAGATTATCAGTGGTCTTGTACATCTTCCATTTTCTAATAATTGCTCCCACAGTTGATTTCTTCACACCAAGCTGCTCATCTATTGCAGATTCAGTCTTTTCCAGCCTGGTGCAGGTCTACAGTTTTGTTTCTGGTGTCCTTTGACAGCCCTTTGGTCTTGGTCATAGTGGAGTTTGGAGTGTGATGACTGTTTGAGGTTGTGGACACGTGTCTTTTATACTGATAACAGATGCAGAATACAGGTAACGAGTGGAGGACAGAGGAGCCTCTTAAAGAAGTTGTTACAGGTCTGTGAGAGTCAGAAATCTTGCTTGGTTTTTGGGTGACAAAATACTTATTTTACAGAGGAATTTACCAATTAATTCATAAAAAAAAAATCCTACAATTATTTTCTCTCATAGTTGAGGTATGCCTATGATGAAAATTCGAAGAACGTATCTCCAGAAAAGATGCCCAGTATATTAGCGAAAGATGACATACAGTATGAAAGATGACAGAAAACATTGCTTGCTCCTTGCTTACAGTAAGTAATAATTTGAAATCCTTATTTAGTTTGTAATGTCAAAATGTTTTAATAAACTCATTTACATATAACAAAAAATTTAGCTTAATGTAAAAAAAGGAAAGCATTCATTCTTTAATATAAAATTATTATATGTGACCAGTTACTTTATCAGTCTGATTTAAATAACATTCACCCTCGATAACATTTAAACCCATTCTTTTTGATGTTACAACTTTTTACATTTTCAAGAAGAAATTTGCTAGGAATCTACTGTAAATATTGCTAGAAATTACAGTGATTATTGTATATTAGATTATAGATATATTGACACTTTATTGGACAGTTTGCTGAACGTTAAATTGTTTCTTAGATAAACAAAAAAAATTTTTATTGTTGATTTAATGCGATTTTTGTTAAACTTCTTCTTTTTATCCTCTTATAGTGACAAAAGTATTCCAACCCAGAAATGTTGCTAATTTCCCCTAACATAGACAAACTGTTCAACTGGATCAATAAAAAATATCCTGACAATTTTTTTTGTACTAGATTTAAGGGGGAAAACAACCGTTACAAATTTCGCCTTTGTTCTGAAGCCGACGTAGTTATCATGCAGGAGGTGGAGCCCATTTTCATGATTCCAGCGTGTTTAATTACAGCTTAGCGACATCAGCAACGCATTGGACCACCACCACCACCGCTATTACATCGTCACAAGCGGCACAACAAGCAAGCTAAAACAACAGAGTCCAATGCTTCTGATTGCACATTACTTCACACGCCTTTGTGTTGGGCTAGTTACAAAACTCCTTATTATCCACCAAACACCGCCATCACCCCGTACGGTTCCACTGCGAGATTAAACTCGAATCGTCTCGAAAATGGAAACGAGGAGGATGTTCTGCGCGTGGATTTGAAATGGCAGAGGGCGGTACCGATGTTGATTTGAACGGACACACTGGCGTTATTAGCGTTCTACCTTGGCTTTGAGCGTCATCTATCTAAATTCTTCAATATGTTTTCCCACTTTTGTACATTTTGATATGTATTCTGAACCTCCTGAAGTTTAAGGATGTGTTACCGAGTGAACCTTTTCAATCCTGAGCGCTGCAAATGAAAACATCAGTATTTGGCCACTTTTGTCGCCTCAGCATTTATTTTTATTACTTTTTGTAATGACTTTCTGAGAGACCCCTCGCTCTGATAGATGTGCTATCAAACGCCGGGTCTAAGCGCTACTTAGAGCTTCCTATTAAAGCCTCGCCATTTTTCAGAGCTGAGCTTCAACCTCTCATGCGCCAGAGAGACGATTCGCTTCGAGGGCTCAGTGTTCAGTCTTTTGTGTACAAAACAGTTTGTGTACAGACTTTCTTTGGGAATGGATGAAATAGAAATGAGAGAGAGAGAGAGAGAATGAAAAGCATGACAAGCTATGATACTGGATAAACGACGCTGTTGTATTTTATCCATCCTGCACTGTTACTGTTGTGTTGAGTTAACTACTGGAAAATGCTTTGCTTCTCAGTTTAATTAGAAATCTGATTACTCACTCACTCACGATGACCTGCTTATCAACTAGCTCGCGTCCGTATACTGTAAATGTAGGGATTAAAATATGATAAAGTATGAACTTTGCAGATATCAGATTACCAAACTCCTCGTGTCTGGAGGAAAAAAGTATTGACAACGCCTTGGAGACGCTCTGCCTTTGAGTCCAATGGCGCAAGTCTGCAGTACCGTAAGCGTCGTCACGTCATCCTCGGTGCAATCCTTAAGAGGATTGGCTGAAGAGAGCCAGGCCTACTGGAGGCAAGGAGAACAGGACAAGGTTAAGCTACACACAAATTGCTTTTTAAAGCACCCATCTGTGTTAAGCTGCCGGTGTGGGTTTGTGTGATAACAGTCAGCGCAGCATTTTGATTGTGGCTTGAAGATTTCAGCGATACTTCTGTTTGCTTGCTGCTGATCTCGAGATCTCATAAAGGATCGTTGAGAAATGTTAAGTTTGTTCATACTGTATATAACTTATGTTGCTTTCAAGTGGCCTTAGGCCAATTTGGACAAAACCATTCTTCTGAAAGTGATAAATATAGGATATAGTAATTACTTTTATGGAGATAACAGGTGTGGTGTCACCTTTGGGTGAAATCAGTATATTTTATAAGGTTATATAGAAAAGTTTTTTTTCCCCTCCTAAAAGACATGTAAATTTGGTGTTTTTCCTTAACAAGGAAAGACACTGATCTTGATGCCATGTTGCCAAGGTGCGAAGACATCAGAAGTATAAAATTCTAGCTTTATTGACATTTTAACATGAACATTCTTTCTTCACAGTCTGTAATGCAGGTATCAATCCTACAACTTCGTCACGTCTTGTGAAGTCATTTGTCCCGGCTGTAAGTGAACTAGTCCTCATTAACTCAGACCTGACAACCTTTGCACAATTTGTCCGACTTAAATTTATCTTCAAACACTACAGGAAGTCCCCGAATGCACCAGTTGAGCCAATCGACATGCTTATCTCAAATGACTACCAGTTGTGGAGGTGTTTTGAAAGCTCCGCCACTTTCCTCCACATTTCACATTAGGGATTATAATTATACATTAGCACATTATATCTTGATTGGGTGCCCTGCCAAACCATGTGACCAGAGCTTCAACCTGTGGCTCAGACCTTCCCACATCGTAGAATGCCAAAATGATGTCACTGACTAACACCTTCCCCTGGAGAGGTTACTTTGACAAGGCTGAGGGCAAATATATTATATTTTTAAGAAGCAGACAACTTGGCTAAGAGTCTATATTACAGTATGAGAAATATCGAAAAAATAGGTCATTTGTGTGGCTTTTGCTATACCTTTATTACAAGATTATTGCACTAACAGGATTAACATGAGCAGCTCAAATGAATCCAGGTAAAAAACTATTCCACAATGCTTCATCATATCTGATTAGCATGATCCACGGTCGGAGAGGAAGAAGAGTGCATTATTCAAAGAGCTCCCCAGGATTACCATCTCTGTATTTGGAATGTTTCAACAACAGACAAACTCTTCGTCAGGGCCATGTTTTTTTTTTTCCCTCCATGGTGTCTGAATTTCTTAAAAAGAAGGTCTTGCGATGGTCTCCGGAAAAAGCTTCCTCACACTGAATGCCTTATTTTTTTTCTGTCCGTTGTCCACCCTCAGATGCTGGCATGAATAATGCAGATGTGCTAACATCCGAGCTGTAGAACTTTTGACCCCCATACTCCGATGGTACGAATGAAACCTGAAAACTACACCTACCTGCCTTTCCAGATTAAGCAGTGGACCAAAGATAAATAAAATTCATCCAAGTGCTCCTGCTACAGTAGTGATTACTTTGACTCCTGACTTCATGAATCACAAGCTTGTGAGTGCTCTTTGGTGCTGTAGTTTGTTAGCTCTCTGCAAGCTGTTAATGAAAAGAAAATCCCATCTTGTCCTGACCTGACCGATGCAGATTAAATACCCCTTTCCAGATGTTAAGAAAATGTTTTGTCCCAGTGTCAAGAATACTTGTATACAGTAACTTTGACATTTTGGCTCCAAGCTCTGTTGGAATTATTCCACAGTCCCAGTCCTTGCTGAGATTACTCCTGGTGTACCAGCAGTTGGTTCAGAGGTCATGCTGTGAAATCAGGTCATCACAGACCCCAACAGATTGCTGTTCCTTCAAGTGTGGCTTTAGATAAGCCTAAGCAAAATAGCACGCAGCTCAGATCACTTATAGTGGATAGGATGGACTGCTTTATTGGGACAGAGAAAATGACTCTTGAAAGGAGGACAAGACATCAAGATTATCCTTGTGTGTGGGTGGGACATGACCTGGACCTGCAGAGTACAGTACGTCCCAGAAGGCCACTGCGGGGTAATGTTTTCGCGAACATGCTGACGTAACAGCGGCTGCCTTGGTCTCCGTGTCTCTCTGTAGGACGAGCATATTGCATATGACACAGAACCGGGCTTCACTAATGACTACAGCTCTCCAGGGATTCCTCCTTAACCTCCCCACTGTCTAATTGCCTCCATTACCCCAGTCCCATAAGAGGAGGGGCGCATGTTCAGAACAGAGAGACTCCATGTGGGGCTGCGTCGCTGCTCTCTTTCAACTCTGCGTGTTGCTCATTTGTTATAGTAACATATGGTCTGATTTAAGCTTTGTTTGAAATTACTTAGCATTCTGCGCTTGCTGAGAAGCTCAAAGCTTGCCCTGAACAGGGTACATCTGAGAAGAGCTAATTTTATCCAACAGGTAAGTGAGGCGGGAGAGTGGTTCTGCTCACCCTCTGGGTCATTTACGCGTGAAGTTGCGTAACCGCACGGGGTGAGAACTCTGGGGTCCCTCCCAGCTGGAAGCCATTGCGATCAGACAGCATCTGTCAAAATGTGTGGGTTGTTCCTTCGGGACAGGGGCTTCATAGGCAGGTGGGAACCAGACACTAAAATTCAGAGCCCATCTGCCTGCTTATCCAAAATAACAACCCTAGTGTATATCCATCCGTGGAGTCATTGGTGTGTGTGTGTGTGTTATACTGCAGCATTCAGCAGGATTGGGCGATATGATCATATATGCCTGGGAATACCTTTAGGATGCCAGTTGTACATTAAATAAGCTTTTCCAGAATCACTACATTTTCATTTTTGGGTGAAATGACAAACAGTATTACAATTTAGGATGGTTTCTTTTTTTCTTAAGAGTGTACGTGAAGTGTAATGCTTCACCTTCATTGGATCATCTAGACAAATATCTGTTGCTTCAGTATGCGTGTTGGCTTGACATGGAATGGATTGATTCATGCACCAGCGTAGGTACCTTCTTGTACCCCATGGAACTACAGCAGTAGAACTTGCCATAATGTTTTTAGTTTGTCCAGCTATTGTCTCAATCCAGCCACTGATGAGCATCCAAGCATCTCATGGCAGGTGACTATTTTTGAAGGACAATTGCCATTTCCTCCCCTTATTTTCCTGTCTGTAGTAGAGTTCTTCTCTGCAAAGATGCAGCTTCTAAGCAGGGAGGGCAAATTCTTCCTACGAGGCATGTGAAGCCTGCCGACCTCATCTTTTCGAACTGCTGCTCGCTCAATATCAGTGGGCAATGTTAACACATTTGGAGGAAAGTGCTATCCACCATAACTTGCAGTCCTTTCACCCTAGGCTATGGATTCTATGCAGAATTGCTGTATGGATGGGAAATCCTTTTACTACGAGTGGCATTTAAGTCAAACTGGGAACTGGGATAAAAGTGATAAAGGCGATTGACATTTTCAGAACAATACGGTGATGAGACTCTAACATTCAGTGAGTGGAACGCCTGGTCTTTGAAAATCAACAGATAACTACTGTAGTTGCGAACTTATGGAAGAGATGCATCTGTCTGTGGGAACAGTACACAAAATCATTCAACAAAAACACTATTTCCAAATATTTTGGGTTTTAAAGGAATTCCTGGGAGGCCAGGGACTTAAACTGCTTCACTCGGGCAGTTCGATCATGGCTCGGATGTACTGAGAAAACTTTCTACCTTGATGGCATTCAAGTGCGAGTGAAATGCTGGGATACGTGCATTAGTCTAGCAGATGATTATATAGAGAAATAAAGGGAGTCTCATAATTGTGTTCTGTTATTCTGCGCAATTCCAGGTTTGACTTGAACGCCCCAAGTAGTTTTTGTTGCAGGAAATTATTTCTAACGTATGGCGCATAAAACATAATGGTACTCATGAACATCTGCAGGAACTGTGTAGCCCATCATCTAGCTACATACGGCTTGTTTATACTGAGGCTAAGTAGCTGTTTAAGGACTTAAAGTGTTTTGGGAAACAGAGCTACAGTACATCATTTCTGGACATTTTCCTCGATACAATTTCGCCACACTGCATAACTTGCTCAGAAACAGTTTTTAAAAAAAAATTCTATTCCATCCTAGGAGCCCATTAAAAAGCAGATGCTGTCGTCTGATGCAGGTCATACACAGAAAGGTTAAGGTTGCTGTGTTACTAATTCTGACACATTTGGTCTGGACCACTGAATCAACCACACACTGTTGTAGTGACATTTAATAAAATATGAAAGGTCGAGAAAAGATCGGCATTTCTCCCCTGGTTCTTTTAATATAATAACCAAATAGAGTATAACGAGTATTCCGGAGATGGAAAGTTGAAGCATGGTGAGCATTGTGCATTGAACAGTGTCAGTCACTCGAGTTTGTGATGCTTTGACAGACACGTTTTCATGGGTGTATTCCAGTGTAGTAAGGTTTGTGTGACAGCTTCTCCATCTGCACTGAATATACGAGGCAGGTCTTGTGTCTGCATGCCAAACAGTGTTACTCACCCAGCAGTGTGAAGAGAAAATGAGGTAACTCAATCACAGGTGTTGAGAAAATTCAATGTAAATGACGAAATGTATTACCAGGAGTAGATATTGACTATAGCATAGAAACATTTTGCACTTGAAAGCTGAAATTAGGCCCCAGTTCCATACTAAAGGTTGCAAATATCAGTGTTGGGTGTAACGCGTTACAAACGCGTTCGAGTACTTGGATTACTTTTTTGATGTAACGAGTAATCTAACGCGTTAGGTTAGTTATTTTTTCGAAAATGTAATCCGTTATTCAGACAATTTATGTAATCCATGAGCCAGACGGCAGTCATTCCCAATCCGTTAGTATGTGTGTGTGTGAAAGTCGTCCTACAAGCCCCGCCCCCTCTGTTATTCCTGCTGTTATACCCCTATCTCACCTATGCGGTTTGACTATGCGAGGGCCGACATGTGGAAAGATGGAAACCTAATCACAGCACCAAAACTCGCGGTGAATTATGATGAACCGTACTTACAGTATGGCCACCGCGCGAAACCACGTAGGTGAGATAGGGGTATTAGTAGGCAACAGATTATGGGCCAAACTTCGCTGAATGATGATGGTTGAATAATTACAGTATAAAGGTCTTGACTAAAACAACATGCATGAGGAATCACAAAGGAGTTTGTAATGTAATTAGTAACTTTAAAAAGTAACGTCCCCCAACACTCGGCAAATATATACAGTAGTTAAGTGCTATAGACAGGAACTGTTGGAATTTGTGTTGATTGTTTTCTGATCGGATGTGCATATTACATTACAAATTACCATGCAACCTGGTTCTGTCAGTGGCCCAGGCAGTTGAGGGCTCTGGGTTACTGATTGGATGGTCTGGGGTTTTAAGCCCTGCCACCTCCAGGTTGCCACTGTTCGGTCCTTACAAAATCCCTCCACTGTTGTTGGTCCCAAAGCCCGGATAAGAAGGCAGGAAAGCTACTCGTGAGTGTTTTGAACTTTTGATCATTAAATATATTCTTACACTGGTTCACTTGGTCACTATAGGTTAACTAACCCAAATAGGTAAGAAAGAGATAGATAGGTCTTCAGTTTTCGCTTAAAGTGCCGGGCATCTAAAGGAAGTTCATCCCACCACCTAGGAGCCAGACCAGAAAACGGGACAGGTTGGGTGTCCGCCCTGTAAAACCACTATTGCTGTCGAAACAACAGAACCCATTGGCCGATGTGCTCAACAATGAGAGGAACAAAATAAATATGTATATAAAATGCATTAGTATAGTCTGACAAAGGAATGATGGAGCGTAAATTGCAAAGAAAAATAAGTGTAAGTGGCTTGCAAAGGACTTGTGTACCAATTTTGCCGTTCCTTGTGAGAAGAAGCGCTTTAATGCATGTGCAATAACATTGCAGATGTCCCCAACTTAAGCATTTTTTGATACCAAGCTTTATTCCCGCTGAGATCGTGCCAATTGAAACGTCTGAGCGGTTTCTCACTCACGAAACGTCTCACTCCACAGTGTTTGGACTGAATTGTCCCCTGACAGAGCCGTGAGCTGTGTTTTCTTGCCTGGTGACGAGTGCTGGATGGCTGAGTTCCTGCTGTTCCCGCTGGGCCACCCTGTCTATTCAGATAGATGGCCTACAGTCACATGGGCCGCGTTAGAAATGCCCAGAGAAGCGGTGAAGCCGAGCTTCATGATTGATAAGTTTGTCCTCTTTCTATCACAGATATTAGAGTGGTTGTAGGCCATGGCTTTAGGATGCTCAATCTTCTGGAGAAATGCAGTGGATAGAGTGAAAAAGTACATTTATGAATTTCTGGTGCTTTGGTAGTATCCTGGCTGTATAGTCTGGACTAACAGTATACGTTTTTAATACTTAGTGAAGGTGTGAAGGTGACTTGCCGAGTCTTATTAGTATTAGTTTGGGGAGCTTGAACCAGTAGTAGAGTTTTGAGCCAGACTCATAACGTAAAGATCAGGGCAGAGATGAACAAATGTCATCTTGCATCATGGTACAAGGGAAGCAAAAACGTGGTTACTGTGAAAAGAAATTGAACATGAATCAATGCAATCACATTGAATCTTAGCTAGAATTAGGGGTGTGTGTGTGTGTGTGTGTGTGTGTGTGTGTGTGTGTGTGTGTGTGTGTGTGTGTGTGTGTTTTAACTCTATAACTCCAATAACTATGCTATCAGAAAGAGGTGTTTTTTGTCCTTTAAAGTAAGTTTTTTTTTTTCAGTAGTTTTTCTTTATTAGTTAGTTATCCTGTGTGGCAGTGTTTCTGGTTTAAAAAAAAAAAAGAAAAAAAGTCCAAAAAAGATTTTATACATTTTTAATCGTAATGTGTTATTTATTTTTAATTTCATCATTTAATTTCTTATTCTTGTTTTACACTTATTTTCTTCTCCCGGAGGTGTGTTTGCCCAGTCGGGGGAAAAAAACAAACAGTCTAAATGGAGTCACTTGACCTTCATTAAGTGCTGTTCCACTCATTTAAAAGTGGTCTGTGTCTGGTGACCAGCAAAGTGCCTCGTTTATTTCATAAATAACTAAGATTTTCCAGAACGTTTCATGCGGAGACAGAACGCTACTTAGAAAACAACACAGCCTGCTGATCACTGATGTGGATTTACGTATTAATGCTTTATTATTTCCCGGAAGTTAGTAGACGCTGGCCTTTCTTCCGTACGGTGGTTACATCACCAGTACCTGTCAGGTTCAGCCATTGTCCATCTTTTAAGTCATGTCATTGTAATTTTGTTGTTCAGTTGTGTTCTAATAAGAGCGATATAGTAACAGTGGTGCTCCTTGTTCCTTTTTTTTTTCTTCTTGAAACCATTAGGAAAAATAGGAGTTATGTAATGTAAAAAGTGTCCCTACACCAACAGGATGGCTTCTTGGTTGATGTGCGTAGTGCAGCAGGAATTGAGAAGGTTCATAGCGAGCGAGCTGTGTCTGGTTAAAATGAAGGATAATCATTTTTTAAGCAATCCATATTAATTCTTTTGTAACTATCCAAAAGATAGGATTAGAGATCTACTCTTTAATTACTATAATCAAGGTACAGGAAAGTATGAAAATACAATCCATGCAACATTTTTTTTTTTAGGCATGGATTTTAAACAATCTGGATTGATTCGCACTATGGCCTCACACCTCCAGGGTCGAGGGTTTGAGTCCCGCCTCTGGTCTGTGTCTGTGTTCCTCCTGTGCTTGGTGGGTTTCCTCCAGGTACTCCGGTTTCCTCCCACAGTTCAAAGACGTGCAGATGAGGCTGATTGCTGTTCCCAGTGTGTGTGTGTGTGCGGTAAATTGGCACCCTGTGCAGGGTGTACCCTGTCTTTTGCTCCAAGTCTCCTGGGATAGGTTCCAGGCCCCCTGTACACAGGATAAGCAATATAGAAGATGAATGGATGAAAATTATTTACTTTCTCTCTGGCGTATAAGCCGGTAAACGCAATTAAATAAAACGCATTTACACACCAGTACAATCCACCATGACACACTTTTCTCTGTGCCCTTAGCCGTAAATCAACCAGACCTGCATTTATAACACTTGTTCTTCCATTTTCTACTTTATATCTTTGTAAAAAAATCTTTATAAAAAGTTCGACCTATCTCTCCCCCCACCAGCTGGGCGAGTTGTTTGTGAGCTTTGAGGAGAAGCCACAGGGGGCGGCCTCTCTCGCTCAGGTCCACAGGGCCGTCCTGCCGAACGGCACCACGGTGGCGGTCAAAGTGCAGCACCCGAAGGTTCAGGCTCAGAGCTCCAAGGACATCATGGTGATGGAGGTGAGTGTAGTGCGAATTGAACTCCTGATCACTTCGTTTGAGTCAGTATTGAACTGCTTTATAAAGCTATATACAGTATACTGTACGTATGTTTAATGTATATAGCAGCCTGTAGTAGTTCCTCATTCCCATAGTTTAACTGTAGGTCAAATACTTACAAAAATAAACTATATATACATTTCTCAATAAATAAAAATTTTTAAACTTTTCCTTAACTTTGCAAATAGGATTTGTTTTTTCCTGCCATTTAAAGTAACTTAAGGAAGTAATGTAGGAAGAACAGTACTTGTGCAATGTTGATCATTTTGTTCTGCTACTGTAAGGAAATTCCTATAAATGTAATTATATATTTTATCTACAGTAATTATACATTAAGAAGCATAGGGAAATTCTTAGTTTAAATAATTACAGTACAATAAAACCTATGTTGGAAAAGTACAATCTTTTATATTTTAAAAGGCTTTAATTGCTATGTTTTAGATTTTTTTAATGTAATTTGTAGCAACCATTTTTTTGTACTTTACAGCACAGTATAAAATATACATGATATATAATTTATTTGTTATAGAAATGTGCTATTATTTGCTTTCAAACGTCTGTTATTACATCATAAAATTTACGAGCCAATCCAATTACAGTATGCAAATACAGTCCATGCAACACTGATTTTCATAGGCTTGGGGTATTTCTAATTTGCAAATACCTGAAAAGTATAAAGTGAATGAGTGTGTGTGTGTGAATGAGTGTGTGTGTGTTAGTTCCTCCTGCAGGTGGTTCATTGGCTCTTTCCAGACTTCGCGTTCATGTGGCTGGTAGAAGAGGCTAAACGCAACATGCCTCTCGAACTCGACTTCCTCAACGAGGGACGAAACGCTGAGAAGGTGTCCTACATGCTCAAGCACTTCAACTTCCTCAAGGTTTGAACAACTCACCCATACACACTCACACACAAGCTTCAAAAACTAGTTTAAATTGAGCAGCATTTAGATTTTGACTTGTTGCTACAAGATAATTCACCAAATTAGACCTCTCACTTGAAATTTGGTTAAATAAAAAATAAAGCCTTTGCTAGTTAAAATAAGTAAAAAAAAAATGTTTTTAATACATTAAAGTTAAAGATCTCTCTGCTTTTAAACATCATGTTATTGCATATTAAAACTATAGAAGCTGATCAGAATCCAGCCTGCAAATACAATCCATACAGCAATATTTTTAAACTAAGTTGTAAATTTAAAAATAAATCTGTGTTGATTTTTATTCTCTTGAAATAAATTTAAACTGAATATCTCCTTGAAAATGTTTTTTTTGTTATTACATCATAAAATATAAGATCCAATCCAGTTTCAGTATGCAAATGCAATCCAGGAAAAAGTGCCCTTAATAGGTCTAGAGATGTTTTCTAATTTGCATTTAGCGTACAGTTATAATTTCAGGATGATAATTAGAGCAAAAACATTTATCCAATTTGTTTTTATCATCGATCGATGTGTGTTTGTTTCACGTGCAAAAGTGACTATTAAGCATGAAAAAAGCTTGAAAAGTTTTTCCTTTTTTTAATCATCTGATTAGACGCACCAGCTCCGTGGTTTTTTCCATTGAAGCATCTAAACTACAGCCTGGGTTAATTGGATTATGCGAGGAAGGCACTCTGATGTTCCAAGACGGTTCTTTGTGGTTCTCATTATTCATTTATAGTTCCAGTACAATTGAATCAAAAAATCAATAGTGTTTTGTTTAATCCACCCCTGCGGACGTGTCCTCTTCCAGACTCGCACCATCCGCAGAAGCGGACATTCTGTGTGTGTGTGTGTATGTGTGTGTGTGTGAGAATCTGAAAAGTCTAGGATCTTTTATTTCTGTTTTCTGATTTATGACTATGCCTCTATAAATGGATCTCTTCCTTCAGGCAGCACTGCATGCTTTTGATTGGTTAGATGTTAAATATTTTCTCTGTAGTAAATTCGTGTTTGAGCGGATGTTTTTTTTACGTTCTCTCTTACACTTCACTGCATTTGAGGTACTCCTCATTCGGTTCTAGCCATACAGCACGACCTTGAGCGTGATATTGCCAGTTCCTTCTGTGCCTGGTGGAACTAACTAATCGCGACTGGCGGAGCTGGCAACTGACAGTTAGTATAAAAAAAAAGGGTAATTAAGGTAAAAGTAGTAACCAAAAGGTGAGAAGATTAAACAGTGGACGTGGTGAGTAGTCCTGAGAAATGTACTTTATATTTCCACTTCTTCTGCATTAGAATATCAGCTGCGTTAAAGTCCAGGTTTAGAGTTAATTCCCAAATAGAGTTAATTTGAATTTTGAAAGTATCTTTATTCCATTGTCACACACATACACACACCAAGTAAGTGCCCTGAATCACTACTCGAGTAATTCGATTACAAAAAATTATCGAGGCAAAATCTTCTACCTAAAAGCTTCTTCAAATTAATTTTAAAAGCTTGCATTATGTTTTTGCGCAATTATTTGTTTGGCGTGCTTCCTGAAGCAAGCCGCCAGTAAACACTGACGAAGAAGAAGCGCTTACGTCACTGATTTGAGGGAACGAGCCAAAGAAGAGACGTTTTAGTTCTGAAAGTTACTGTAAGTTGCACAACTTAGTATTTTTGTATAATTATTTATTTTAATGTTTGCCTTAGTTTTTTGATACTTAAAGTATCAAAGTAAAAGGCTTTAAAAAAGGGACTTCATTTATCTCAGTCAACTTTAAGCTAATGCTTGTATTGTGAATCATGACAGTTTGTTTATTTTTGATAAAATGCCGTATGCATACAGTACAGTATAAAAAATAAAAGTTGAACAGCAATTCATCTTTGTTTCTCTTATGTATTTTACACTGCTGTTTAATTAAGCAAAAGTACATTTTATCCGATTAATCGATTAAATTTTTCGTAGAATACTCGATTACTAAAATATTCAAATTCAAATTTTATTTGTCACATACACAGTCATACACAGTATAATATGCAGTGAAATGCTTACACGACCGCCAGTGACCTTAAAAAGAAAATAAAAGCTTGTACGTAAAATAAATAATCAATAAAAAGGAAATACTAAAGAAATAAATTTTACTAGTAAAATTAACTGTACAATAAGGGCATAATAAAATATTGCAAAATATAGAAATATAGCGGGGGGGAGTATATATGTATATAGAATTTAAAGTGTCAGTGGTTGTGCAAATATGCATGAAAGGTGACTAATGAAAGTGACATGAAAGTCGATAGTATTCGAAAGCTACAGCCCTACAGTACTTGTAGCCTTCAGTGTGTGAGCTTCATTACAGTCAGAGGTAAAAGCTTGAAAAATGGGGGGAAAAAATACTGATACTAAAATTACTGATACCGGAGCCATGATTCTTAAGACAAACCCAAATTACAAGTTTTTTTTTTTTTTTTTTTATAAATTTTTTATTACGTAGGGTTCACGCGCACACACACACACACACACACACACACACACACATCAGTTATGTATTTTACTAAAATGTTTTGATTACAATGACAGGAAGCAGAGCACTGGGTGACGTGAGTTGGGTAATGCAATTAAATTAATAGTTATGCAAATATAATATGTATTATTATTATTAGTAGTAGTAGTAGTAGTATTAATTTAAATTCCTATGTTTGATAAGTATTACTGTAAAGTACTCATATAAAAACAAATACCACGGCTATTCAAGTCCAAACTCCCTTAATTTCTCTATATAATCCCGAGCTACACTAATGCACTTATCCCAGCGGGTCACTAGTACTTGGAAACCATCAATAGGGAAAATTTACTCAGTACGCCCGAGCCGTGATCGGACTTCCTCCCAGGAACTCCTTTAATGAGTTCAAACACGTGGAAATATCTTGAAGGTGTGTAAGTGAATTGGTGAGTGATTGTGTCTTCCACAAGTACGGTAGGAGACACGTTATCAGTCGATTTTTAAGGATCGGCTTTCCACTTACAGAATATTTAAGGGATCGGGATCATATTTTCATATCCCATACTTGCACTCAGGACCACGACCTAACCCGAACTCGAACCTGAATGCAATCTTTCATCGTCATCCTCATTGTCACCATCATCTCTGTTCTCCTCATACCATCGTTTTATCTCTCAGACTTTCAGCATCACAATAAAAGCAAGATTATTTAAGCAGTCGATTAAACAAAGGAAAAAAAAAAAAACACAATCAGTTAATTAATCTGCCAGTCAAATCAGCTTGCTGAGAGGCAGGAAATATGACAGAGATCAGCAGCGTATGTTTGAGTCCTGCCGCTTAGTGAATTAGTTACTGTATGTTTCCCACGGTTCCTTGTGTCAATGTTTTTTTTTTATTTATTTATAATTTTTTTTATTGTTTTGCTTTGTTTTGCTTCAGGTACCAAAGATCCACTGGGACCTTTCGACCAAGCGTGTCCTGACCATGGACTTTGAGGACGGAGGGCAGGTGAACGACCGTGACTACATGACGGAGCGCGGAATAGACGTCAACGAGGTTAGCGATCTCTGCTAATCACGAACAAACCCAGAGGCATCGGCGCCAACGTTTCTAATTGCCTCGTGTCCCGCTGCGCCGACGTTAGCGACGTTAGCGCTCGTGTCTTTTTTTTTTTCTTTTTTTTTCCGAGAATAAAAAGCGCTCGTGAATATTAATGAATGAGTCATGTTTGTTCAACAAAGCTCCGTGCAGAGGGCTTTAATTTTAGTGTCTCCATCTCGAGTTATCTTTGTTCTCTTGTCTATGCAGGAATACAGAACGTTTCAGAGTCAGATATTTAAGTTTTAAAAGTTACGCCGTTTATAAAGACGCACACGGGGAAAGTTCATCGTGTTCAGAATCGGGTTACGCAGCAGCCTGTTGGAAATCACCTATTTACGTTCCTGCTTTCAAGGTTGCCAGATTGTGTCAAAGACAAGGTTTATCTACAGAGCAGGGTTAGATATATACAGTATATATATATATATATATATATATATATATATATATATATATATATATATATATATATTATTTTTTTTGCTATCTACGGTAATATTGATATAAATAATATAAACATCACGGCAGGTTCAAAACTAAAATAGAAACTATGATGATGTTCAATTCTCCCATAATTATTGGCACCCCTTGTGAAGATTAGTTAGGACAAATCCTCATTCTGATTTGGTCAAAAACATAATGAGAGAAATAAATCCAAACTTTAATTGAAATGAATTTTATTCAGAGTGAAAATAAAAAAAATCCCTTATCAAGATGTTTTTCCCCCACAAAGGAACATTTACAATTGGGCAGGCAGTAATTATTGTGGACACTGTATAAGTAAGACAATGACGTCTAGGATATATCGCGCCGTGAATAGTCCTGTAGTTCTGTCAATACATTTCTCACTGGTTTAATTTAAGAACCATATAATTTATAATTTAATAGCATGTGCTGCCATGTCTCATGCACACAACTCACTCATTCGTACCAGGGTTGATTTATTTAATTTTTTTTTATCTCGAGGTACGTTTATCTGTGTGAATGTATGATGACGTGGACATGCAGAGTGACCTGACAGGAAATGGTATAGAGAATCACAGAAAAAAAATGTTAATAATGCGGGACAAATGAGGTTTTATATCTACAACCGAGCTGATAAGAAAACGCAGGAATAACATAATGCAAATGAGACAAAGCCGGAGAATATTACTAGCACTGAATCCAGAGCGTTTGCTTGAGCCTTGAGCATGACGTATGGTATAAACCTTAACTACATTACGCCGTATGTTAATGGCTCTGCGGCTCCCATGGACGATCGCCTGGACGCAGTGCTTGGGTTCGAAATTTTCACAGAACATAACATTAATCACTGAAACAGAATGAATAATGAGTCTCGTGTTCTTCATGAATGCACCACAGGTTGGGTTTTACTTCACGTGACAAAACAGCAGCGGTGTCGCTTTTGTGTAACCGTCCCAGAGAGAACAAAGAGGAACCGAACATCAGCCTGGGGGACTCGGGGTCTTCGAGGGAAAATCGTTCAATACAGCGTCTGGATTATAATTTTCTTGTTTAATCCACTGCGCATGTGTTTAAGATTCAAGATTTACGATTCATTAAGACTTCTGCATTAGGTTGTGGATTATATATTTATTATTTTTTTATATTTCCCATCGAAATCAATGAAACAATATATTTTTTTTCCCCACAAAGTCTTTGTAGGGTTGATGTCAGCTGATTTTATAATTTTTTTTAAATGTATGCACACCCATATTATGTCACTCAGTCATAAAATTACAGAAATAAAATAATCATTAGTTAGCTTGGAAACGAGGAAGAAGGAGCAGTGGCTGAGCTGAAACATGGGAGGGTTCGGGAGATTTCTGTGGGCGTGGCTAAATGTGAATCGCTTGCGATCTTATGAGTAAGGAGCTTGACAATGTATGAAAAATTATAAAATTCGGTTTTGTTTAACTTAAATATTATTTTGCATAATATTGTGCAAATGAGATGTGGATGGTTAGCACTGTCGCCCTGCACCTTCAGGGTCTGGTTTCGATTCCCATCACTGTGTGCATTGGAACGATTCGGATCGATTTAGATTAGATTCAACTTTATTGTCATTGAAATGCAGTTAGCTGAAATGCAGTTTTAATTGCATTTAGAAGCGATTGCTAAGTAGACAGTGTGTTTCTGTGTCTGGTTCTGAATGTGTGTTTTGGCAGGCAGCTGCTCTCTCCTCAGTACTGCAGACCATACAGTGTATTTAGCGGTTATTAGGTCATGATATTAAACTGATTCTCTTCAAACAGTACTTTAACAGTAAAGGGGCTGGGACGTATAAGAGGAGAATTTACTCTCATTGACCAAGAAATATACTGTAGCCAAATGGGAGAAGATAAATGCTTGAACAGGATAGCAGTTGCAAGCATCAAATCATTATAATACGTCTAAGATTAGTTTAAATTCCTGTAAAAAAAAAAAAAATTTTGTCACACAACCTTGCGGAACTGTTTTTATTAATTTTTTGAGCAATAGACCATTTAGCATGGTGATGTTATTTGAGTTGTTCGTTTCCGGTGTCCAAATGTTTTTTTTTTCCTTCATATTCAATTTACCTTATCAAAAATATCTCTTATTATGTCCACTTAGAAATACATAATTTTAATTTAAACCTGTTAAAAGTGTTTTAATATTTGTACCCTGAGACAATTGTCGAGACAGTAGAACAGATTCGGATGAGGGACGTCCAGAAGCTTTTTAAAGGACAAGTGAATGGAATTTATTGCTTTAGCGTGAATCAGCCTGCTGGTTTATTTAATCAGGCTCGTTCCGTCCGACTGAAATTAATATGCACAGGCTGCGTGCGGATTTGTTTAAACAGCAACTTTCCTTATCACTGCTCGCGCAGGCATCACTGGACGTGACGGACAGGTAAATATGGACAGAGCTCGGTCACTGAAAAAACCAAAAAGAAGCAACGCACACCTTTTAAATTATTGGTCAGAGTGAGAGGGAGTGAGATACGGAAGGAAGAACATACACTCTGTGTTGTTCCGTTACAGGAAAAAAAATCAACAGCTGGTCGGCGTGATTGAGGAACAGTTAGTGAACGAGTATCGTTAAGAAAAGTCCATACAGAACCCATAACCTCCTGATTCCAGAACTACGTCCAAAGCTGCTGATGTAGGAAATTAATTGAAGCCTAACCTCACGAAACCATGTAGGTCTTCATCGGCATCCAGCGTGTCCTGCGTGACCTCTACCACACCCTGCGCAGGTCTCGTTAGTAACGTCCAGCGTCTTCAGTGCAGTAAATGAAGTGAACGCTGTAGCCGTGCGTGTTAGCATCCCTGGAGCGCGGCCCGGGCATTAGCCAATGATCAGCGGCGTTATTAGACAGCTGATGAGATAGATATGGAACCTAATAAATGACGGAGTCGTCCTTTGAAAATGGATAGAATTATTAAGCGGCTGTGGCGTCTCGGAGCCGCCGCGTGGGAGCTGGCGTGTAAGTAATCAAAAGATTGATGACGGCCGAAATAGACTTTTCTCTCTCACTTTGCCGCCATGCTCCGAATGTGTGAGTGGGTGTTTTTTTTTTTTTTTTTTTTTTTTTTTTTAATCTCGACCTGAAAGGAAAAAAAAAAAGTCTAAAAGGTTTTTATGTTTGTCTGAGACGAGTAAAATTAGCAAAGGAGGGTTTTGTTAGAGCCGGTGTCACACTGAGTTCTGCACTCTTTAACATTTTTTTAAATGTTAAAATATAAATATTTAAAATTAGATAATGATTTATATTTATTATTTACTTATGAATCAGTTATTGAAAAAAAATATTTAGACATAAACCACATTGTTTATGCTGTTCTAGTTGTTCTAGTGTTGTTTCTGCTGTTGTTACTACTGTATGTTGTTGATGCTGCTTTTGCTGATGTTGTAGCTGTTGTTTTTGTTGTGCATGTTGTTGATGATGTTGCGATTGTTGCCGTTGTTGAGATTGTTGTTGTTGCTGATGAGGTTCTTGTTGTTGCTATTGCTCTTCTTCTTCTTCTTCTTCTTCTTCGCTTTTTCTTCCTTTTTTTCTTCTTCACTGATCAGGTTGATTTTTGATCCATCGATGCCTCATAACCCAGCGCCTCACACTTCCTTCCTCTCAGCGAGGTGCTTCTTCTCCACTGATGACTGATGAATGCAAAAGTTTTCATACCCTCTGGCCAAAATGTAGATTTATAGCAGGAAGATCTATAGTAATACAAGTCACAACTCACACATGTTCCTTTCTCATCACAAGTAACAAAGATGGTCAAGTAGCACACGTCGTTTTTCCGGTGAGAGCTCACACAGGGACGTGGAGGGACAGAAGCTGCGTGTAGACAGTCCTTGAGTCCTTTGAAGCTAGGAGGAGTAAAGATCATTGTAGAGTAACATGATATAGTAACTATTTATATTTAGTAACTCTTCATGTAAAGAGTCTCCAATTTAAGTGCTTATTAAAGCTGCAACTGTAAGTTTTCTTTATTCTTTACTGTATTTCTCTTTTATTGTTTTCATGTTACAGTGGTTACCCAATCGGAATGGTTATTACCGTCACGCTCATCACCGTTTAAAGGCGACAGCAGGCAAAATATATTTATGTTGATATACCCAAGACTTTATTTAGTCTAAAAGTATTACTTATTATGAAGAGTTCTTATGTGTACTAATGACACTACTACTAATACTACTACTAATAATAATAATGGGAGTGAAATAATGAGAGGGCGTTGTGTTTAAATTTAGACCTACACTAAATCTTTCCAGCTTTAAATTTCGAGTGAAGTCATCCTTAAAATATAATATTTTTTTACAGCTGCCCTTGGCTCTGACCGACTCCGAGACACTAAACTTAACCACCCTGCGTTCTGCTTGTAAAGTTCCCTTGCTTTGTTGTGAGCGAGAAAATTAATCTGCAATAATAGTCTTGACTGGAATGTCACGCAGGGCGAGCCACACACACACACGCACACACGCACACACGCGCGCGCACACACACACAGAGTAATGACTCTCAGGCTGGTGTACAGGTGTGAAGTGTTGGTGTGTGTGCACAGCATGGTGTGTGTTCGTTTTCTGTCACAAACTTACACTCGGAGGGTGATTCATGTACACGAGAGAGAATGGTGTGAACCTCCTACAGAGCCGCTTTACTCGCTCTTTCTGTCCATCAGATAGTTCCCACGATAGTACACACCAAGAACGCCACACATTCATAAACTTTGGCTCTTGCTTTTGTTTTGATGCGGGTGATGAGAAATCATCATGTTTTTTTTTTTCTTTAGATTTTTAATTCCAAACGGAAAGGGTCGGTCCTTGTGGATGTGCTCGTTGCTGATTGGACACGGTGTGTTCTGATCACAAAGACAAATATTGCATTTTTTTTATTCTGCACTTTAGTTCACTTTGAAAAATGGGAAATGGACAAGGAGTTAAACTGGCTGGCCTCTCTAAGCAGAGTTCCTGTAATGTGCAAGTGGTGCAGTGGGCAGGATGTCTTACAAAATCAGAACGCCTTTGATGATCAAACCAGACTAAAGATTAAAGGAAGGCAATTCATTTTATGATAAAAAAAAAATCTAATAACTTAAAAAAAAAAAATGACATTGTTTTGCAAATCTAAAGACATACTGAACCTAAAAAAAAAACCAATCAAACAACAAAATAATTGTTAAATAATTGTAGATCTCCAAAGAAAAAATATTTTTCTGAACCGGACTCAACATCAAAGCGTGTGCAATACCTACTTTGCATAATGTAATGTTTCTTCTTTTTTTTTTTTCTTTCTTCAGTATCTCTAACTGCATGTGCGATTTATCACATCAGTCTCATTTTAAAGCGTCTCAAAATCTGGAGACTTCATAACACAAGCCTGGGAAGATCGTCGGTCCTGTACGACACGTCCTCGTTCTTCACCGTGACACGTGATGACGGTGATGCAGATGCGTCTGACAGCGCAGAATTGATCGTCAGTTAGGGAGCGCTCTCGCTCCTTTTGCGTACACAGCACCACCCGGATGAGTGTTTTTGGCCTCGCTGAATGACAAATGGAATAGATGTAATTAATTGCCATTAGGAAAGGCAGGCATCTCTTTGAGATAATTTGTTTGCCGTGCGTGTTGGCGGCTCGCGGTGCCGAGCGCTGATTAATGGGAAGCGTGGCTGCAGCTGGCCTTGACGACGCGCTCGCTGTTGTTTTACATTAGCCGTGTGTAATGGAGGGGTTTTTGTTAGATATTCAGTGCTGCAGGTATTCCGTCTTGTTTCTTTTTCCTCTTGTTGCTTTTCGCAAACCGGTCAATAATATACACCGAAGTGTAATTATGATTATTAAAACCAGTTTTTTTTTTTTTACTCAGCAGTGCTGTGCTGTTAGAGTGGGTGGCTCCTCTTGCCAAGCACTTGTCAGAAAGGCTCACAGTTGTCAGTATTTGGGTCAAACAGAGTCGTCCTAACAGGAAATCCCAGCTGACAAGTGAAGCCAAGGTGAGATATTAAAGGAGACAGCTTGCCTGAGATGGGATGACATGTGGACAGATTGAAACAAACACTCCTCTGAGTGTCTGAAATTCAGTGAAGGCCATTAACACAGCTCCATCTTTCAGATGATACGTATGGACGTGTAGCGATACGATACTTATAGCGATACATAAAGTATGGAGGTGTAGCGATACAATACTTATAGTGATTATATGTAGAGTATGAAGATGTAGCGATACGATACTTATAGCGATACATTAAGTATCGTATCGCTACACCTCCATACTTTTAGTGATTACATGTAGAGTATGAAGGTGTAGCGTTACAACACTTATAGTGATACATATGTAGAGTATGAAGGTGTAGCGATACAACACTTATAGTGATTATATGTAGAGTATGAAGGTGTAGCGATACAACACTTATAGTGATTATATGTAGAGTATGAAGGTGTAGCGTTACAACACTTATAGTGATTATATGTAGAGTATGAAGGTGTAGTGATACAATACGTATAGTGATACATAAAGTATGGAGGTGTAGCGATATGATACTTATAGCGATACATAAAGTATGGAGGTGTAGCGATACAATACTTATAGTGATTATATGTAGAGTATGAAGATGTAGCGATACGATACTTATAGCGATACATTAAGTATCGTATCGCTACACCTCCATACTTTTAGTGATTACATGTAGAGTATGAAGGTGTAGCGTTACAACACTTATAGTGATACATATGTAGAGTATGAAGGTGTAGCGATACAACACTTATAGTGATTATATGTAGAGTATGAAGGTGTAGCGATACAACACTTATAGTGATTATATGTAGAGTATGAAGGTGTAGCGTTACAACACTTATAGTGATTATATGTAGAGTATGAAGGTGTAGTGATACAATACTTATAGTGATACATAAAGTATGGAGGTGTAGCGATATGATACTTATAGCGATACATAAAGTATGGAGGTGTAGCGATACAATACTTATAGTGATTATATGTAGAGTATGAAGATGTAGCGATACGATACTTATAGCGATACATTAAGTATCGTATCGCTACACCTCCATACTTTTAGTGATTACATGTAGAGTATGAAGGTGTAGCGTTACAACACTTATAGTGATACATATGTAGAGTATGAAGGTGTAGCGTTACAACACTTATAGTGATTATATGTAGAGTATGAAGGTGTAGCGATACAATACTTATAGTGATACATAAAGTATGGAGGTGTAGCGATATGATACTTATAGCGATACATAAAGTATGGAGGTGTAGCGATACAATACTTATAGTGATTATATGTAGAGTATGAAGGTGTAGTGATACAATACTTATAGCGATACATTAAGTATCGTATCGCTACACCTCCATACTTTATGTATCGCTATAAGTATCGTATCGCTACACCTCCATACTTTATGTATCGCTATAAGTATTGTATCGCTACACCTCCATACTCTACATGTAATCACTATAAGTATTGTATCGCTACACCTCCATACTTTATGTATCGCTATAAGTATTGTATCGCTACACCTCCATACTTTATGTATCACTATAAGTATTCTATCGCTACACCTTCATACTCTACATATAATCACTATAAGTATTGTATCACTACACCTCCATACTTTATGTATCGCTATAAGTATCGTATCGCTACACCTCCATACTTTTAGTGATTATATGTAAAGTATGAAGGTGTAGCATTACAACACTTATAGTGATACATATGTAGAGTATGAAGGTGTAGTGATACAATACTTATAGTGATACATAAAGTATGGAGGTGTAGTGATACAATACTTATAGTGATTATATGTAGAGTATGAAGGTGTAGCGATAGAATACTTATAGTGATACATAAAGTATGGAGGTGTAGCGATACAATACTTATAGCGATGCATAAAGTATGGAGGTGTAGCGATACAATACTTATAGCGATACATAAAGTATGGAGGTGTAGCGATACAATACTTATAGCGATACATAAAGTATGGAGGTGTAGCGATACAATACTTATAGCGATACATAAAGTATGGAGGTGTAGCGATACAATACTTATAGTGATTATATGTAGAGTATGAAGGTGTAGCGATACAATACTTATAGCGATACATAAAGTATGGAGGTGTAGCGATACAATACTTATAGTGATTACATGTAGAGTATTACATGTAGATACAATACTTATAGCGATACATAAAGTATGGAGGTGTAGCGATACAATACTTATAGTGATTATATGTAGAGTATGAAGATGTAGCGATACGATACTTATAGCGATACATTAAGTATCGTATCGCTACACCTCCATACTTTTAGTGATTACATGTAGAGTATGAAGGTGTAGCGTTACAACACTTATAGTGATACATATGTAGAGTATGAAGGTGTAGCGATACAATACTTATAGTGATTATATGTAGAGTATGAAGGTGTAGTGATACAACACTTATAGTGATTATATGTAGAGTATGAAGGTGTAGTGATACAATACTTATAGTGATACATAAAGTATGGAGGTGTAGCGATACGATACTTATAGTGATACCTATGTAGAGTATGAAGGTGTAGCGATACAATACTT
Source organism: Channallabes apus (assembly GCA_030522415.1). Classification (NCBI taxonomy): domain Eukaryota; kingdom Metazoa; phylum Chordata; class Actinopteri; order Siluriformes; family Clariidae; genus Channallabes; species Channallabes apus. Next base: position 5,156,299 of record CM060116.1, read on the forward strand.
ATAGTGATACATATAGTATGGAGGTGTAGCGATACGATACTTATAGCGATACATAAAGTATGGAGGTGTAGCGATACAATACTTATAGTGATTACATGTAGAGTATGAAGGTGTAGCGATACGATACTTATAGCGATACATAAAGTATGGAGGTGTAGCGATACAATACTTATAGTGATTACATGTAGAGTATGAAGGTGTAGCGATACGATACTTATAGCGATACATAAAGTATGGAGGTGTAGTGATACAATACTTATAGTGATACATAAAGTATGGAGGTGTAGCGATACAATACTTATAGTGATACATAAAGTATGGAGGTATAATTTCTGCCGATACGAGTGGACTGCACATCTATGAATATTTGTAGATGCGAACAAATAGCAGAGTAGCTCACACATATTGTACAAATGATAGACACCGCAGTGCACCAGATACAAATACTTACACACTGAAAATGTTGTAAGTGTAACTGAATGTATGAAATGGATGATGATAGAAAATGTCTGTCCTGTAAAGCTGTCCCGATGGTGAACAATTCTAATTTCAGAAAATCCTCAACTAAACAGAGTTCACAGTCCAATACAGTGAAAAACGGCTTTGAGACAAAATGGCATCTGGGATTCCCCACTCAATTTAAAGGCGCAGGGACAACACTGCTACGTTTAACATGTGTGAGATTCATTTCCTTATGCGCGGTTACAGTTGGTATGCTTTTATATTGTATATATTCGTGTGAAAGGTGTATCAGGCTCACTTTGTCGGACTTAAGAACAAATCTGACTTATGAACGTACTCCTGGAATGGATCTTTAACGATACAATATATATATATATATCTTGATATGTATTCTATTGAGGTGTAGAAGTACTATGCATATCTTGCAAGGTTGTATATTGCGGTGCAATGATACGATACATATCGCACTTCACACCTTATTGAGGTGTAGAGGATGAATACATATTTCAGTATGTAGAGTAGGATACTGATTAGTGATCATTGATACATAACATATTGACGTGTAGCGATATGATATACATATATTCCAATATGATATTGTCTTGATACGTGGTATATTGAGGTGTAGCGATACAATAATCATGTCTATAAGTATTACAGTATATGGTGTTATAACAACAGCAGTGTCTCAGTATGCAGTATATCTCTTGGTTCGATACATCAGCAGACTGTGTGATAAAGGAGCTTATTATGTAAAAATACTGCTTATAGTACAAGACAAGTAATAAGCATTGAAACTTCATCAAGCCTGCCTGTGCTCTCTGCTCTGATAAATTAGCTCATGCTTTATCTTTAATCTCGCGAGGCCACGGAGGTTTAAATTAAGCACGCTTCTCTTAGCGAACCAGCGTATCATCTCAGATGCCTAATGCAATCAGGAGTGAGCAGGAGCTGGAAGATTCTCCCGGATCCTTACGATCTGTTGTGTGGGTGGGCGATTCGTCTTTGTTCGAGTTTTACCCCTCCCTCAAAAAAAAACAAAAAACAATGTTGTGTTACACAGAAAGACAGGAACTCACAGGAGTGTGTAACGGCGGTTCTGGATGCACATGCAAAACAAGATCATGTGGAAGGCAGGTAAATACCCAATGTTGTAGACTTATTTTCCAGAATGGAGTGATTCGTTCTTTCCATCTTGACTGCTGTCACTTCCCACCAAACTCCACAGTTTGTAAGTGAGACACAAAGCCTGAATTGTCTCAGACGGGGCAGAAAGCTGATGAAAAAGGCATTGTTTGGGTGTGTTGGCTGGAGATGGAGTGTCTGCGCTGACCCACGCGCCCGTATCTACCCCTCAGATCTGCCAGTTCAGCCGCTCATGTGCCAACCTTGGAGCGCGTCTGATTAGATTTAGTGTCACGCTCCGGTAAAAGCCTTTCTTTCTGTCGTGCCCGGTATCGATCAACCTGCAAACCAGCCAGATTACGACAGGAAGGCTAGAATAAATTTCCTTTTTTGGGAGGGGAAAGACGGTTAAAGCCATGACTTTCTAGTGTGTGTAAATAATGACACACAAGCATTTCAAACAGAAGAAGGAAAAGTGCCCAACTGCTTTGTGTGTGTGAATAGAAAAAGAAAAAATAAAATTAAAAAACTCTTTATCCTGAGGTAAAGGTGCTTCCTGCTTAGTAAAAAAAAAAAAAAAAATCTTTGGAGTGACACCAGACAGATCGAACCTCACGCTTCGGGAAGCTTCCGCTTGAGCGGAAATATTTATCTATATTTAATGTTTATGATGATGTTTAAGATAGCCTTTATAGAGAGAAAATCTTTTGAAATCTTAATGAAGATGCATAAAGATGTAACAAGGGTTATTCAAGTCAAACCAGGAACTTTGTGAAGAAACTGTTAGACTTTGAGCACAGTGTGGTGATGAGACTCTGAGCCGCATTTAAAACGTTTTAAAGAAGGCCTTGTCCTTGAAAACATGCGGAGGAGACGCATCTGCACACGTTACACAACTTGGCTGAGAGTTATCGCCACATCCCCTTTAGAGTCCTGACCTCACTCCAAGCCATTTCCGCATGCTTGGTTCCTGGGAGGCTAGGGTGTCGGACTTGATGCAGATCATGACTTCGGTGTACTGAAAAAAAATAAAATAAAATCTACCATGATGGTATCCAGGCACTAGTGAAACATGGAGTGCATCAGTGTAGCAGGAGATTTCAGGTTAACTATCAAAAGTCCCAGTTTGACCTGAACGTCCCTCGTATTTGCCTCAGATTAAGCTCAATTCTGATGGAATCTGATCTTGGTCGTTGACTTGCCATATGATTAGTTTTTTTTGAAGAAGAAGAACTCCCCACACCGCGTGTAAGTAGCTCCCCGATCCTGTCGTCTTAAACCCGCCGCGAGAGTGAAGTGGAGCTCAGGTGCGCACGTTCACACGTGACCCGCGCATCCTGTCGAGCCCAGCCGGCGGAGTGAAAGTGAGAGAACGAGAACTTTTATAATCCTCTTTTGTGGACTGAACATTGTCCTCGACACAACAGCCCCGGTCTGCACTCGGGTGGCGGAGGAGAGGAGGACGGAGAGGGAGCGCGTTTATCCCGTGTAGCAGGCCGTAGCAGGTGTAATTGCATCGTCTCCCTTCGCAAAAAAAAATTCAATCTGGCGCGATGGAGCGGGGCCAGCTGTGTTCAGGTAGAGCTCAGGGAGAAATTATGTGCTGTAGGACGAGGTGGCTGTTTCTAACACACCCGCGCGCACACACAATCGGTTTGTACTTTTCTCATCTCCTTTCCTCCTCTTCTCTTCTGCTCTCTTCTCTTCTATCTCCTCTCCTCTCTCTTCTTTTCCCCTCTCATCTCATCTCTCTCTCTCTCATCTTCCTTGTTCTCTTTTTCGTCTCTTTTCTTCTCTCTCCTCCGCCACAGCAATAATGTCGGGTCATAAAGGAAGAACAGACGAAGCCATTCTCCTCTCCTTCTCCTCCTTCACTTTTCTGCACCGGCTATTTTTAGCCGTCTATTGAAAGGAAGTGTCCTGCGACTGTTCCTGTCGCTACGCCTCCCACCCCCAATCCCCCTCCCCCCTCCCTCCCCCTATTAGTGTGTGTGATGCATGTATGTGGCTGCGAGTATGCAGCGTGCGTCAGTCCACACACTCGGCCATTAACGTGATGCTGTTTCTGTGTGTTTGTGTTCGCAAGCCTCTAGTCTCTCTCTCTCTCTCTCTCTCTCTCTCTCTCTCTCTCTCTCTCTCTCTCTCTCTCTCTCTCTACACACACTCTAATTTGTTGTGTGTCTGTGTGCATCTCTGTGTGTGCATGCATGTGTGTGTTTTGGTATGCGGTGCCAGGGGACTTGTCAGAGTGTACAGATCATCCGTCTGGGAAACGGACTCACCAGCCTGGCGAAATGATTTATTCTCCGCATGCATAAGCTGACTCACTCCAGAGCCGCTCGAGACACCGAACAGCCGAAGAGACGAGCAAACCGTCCTGGAACGTCACTATAGAGGGAAGGGACAGGGGAGGGAACGCGGAAGGATGAGAGGAGTGAGAGAAGGAGAAGACCTTTGTCACAATATTACAAGCTAATTTCGCACTTCATTGATGCACCCGCTAATCAATGGCCAGTCTTTGCTGCCGCCTCCCACCGTGTGCTCCGTGTGTAGGCGAGTGTGTGTAATGTATAGCGTGCTGATGGAGAACCGTGTGGAACCTAAATGTCTTGATTTCTCACAATATTTCACACACAGTGTCACATGACCGCTTGATTTTGGACGGCACAATTAATTCAGTTAGAGTTTTATAGATTGAATTCAAGGCAAAACTATTAACATTAACAAAACCGACTAGGATTTGGGTTCCTCTTGGGCCACCCGGGTGTTCTGGTCCATTTCTGTCAGTACTGTTGATGATCAATGTTGTTCAGTTCACCTGAATCAGTGGTGCTGCTGGACTTTATCTCATCATGAATAAGTTTTTATCATAAACAGAGGTGTCAAGTAACGAAGTACAAATACTTCATTACCTTACTTAAGTAGAAATTTTGGGTATCTATACTTTACTGGAGTAATTATTTTTCAGCCGACTTTTTACTTCTATTCCTTACATTTTCACGCAATTATCTGTACTTTCTACTCCTTACATTTTTAAAATAGCCTCGTTACTTCTATTTTATGTCAGCATGTCATAAAAAAAAATTGCGCCATCAGGGGTCCGTTCTTCGTACGTCGCTAACTCAGTTAGCTGGATTTGATTGTTGTGGATTTGTCCTGATCTTGGATTGTTTCGTTCTTCGATGCGCTTCTCTCATTTGCTTTCACAGCAACATGTCCGTAAGCTTGAAGCTGCTCGGTAGCAGGTTTATTTCATGTAAACAGGATTTAGGCTGCGCTCCTGCCGGGTTATGATTGGGTGAAATGGAGAGGTCACATCTGATTGGTTAAAGAACACGACTGATGCGGACTGACTCACGTGGGAAAAGAAAAGTATCTTGCATATATATACACACACATAATCGCTATCAAATATTATATTAGAACATAAATTCATAGGTTTATTATTATCAAATATGATATTGCTATTATAATGAAGCCTAGGCACGAGACAGCCGTCAAGATCATTGTATCATTGTATAATGTTTATTTTGTAACATTTATTTTTCAGGGGTTTGTCGTGAATAAATATGCAAATATGCAAATAAATATTTAGATATAATAAAAAAAAATGTATAATGAAAAATTGGGCAAACCTAATTTTATTATAAAATAAATAATATAAAAGTATATAAGTATTAGAAAAATAATTGTTCATATCTCTCTCTCTCTCTCTCTCTCTCTCTCTCTATATATATATATATATATATATATATATATATATATATATATATATATTTTTTTTTTTTTTTTTTTTTTTTTTTTCATATTGGCAGGGGGGCATTTCAGCGCATAACACGTGTTACAAAAAAATTTAGCCACTCTTTTGCCATTTTCGACAACCAATCGAAGGGCTTGTGATCAGTGTTTCTACTGTCGATGCATATCGCTTTTTAAACCAACACACGAACGCGCAATAATCCTAGACAACTCAATCCAGCTATACTAATCATCAACAACAGGTGTGCTCGAAGAACCAACTTAGCCGGATCGTAATTAGCACGATTATCTCATCTTAGATGTGTCAGTTCATCTGGGATGTGTCAAGTGACGTACGAAGAACGGACCCCCGGATGCAGCGAATTTGATTGTGGTTGGATGAGAAGTATAAACATACCATTCCGACACCCTATTGGTTACCGATGTTTCATGGAGAAGAAGATATAATAACTAGTTGCCTATAAGTATTTTAATGGTGCAAAAAGTCAAACTTCAGAGGCGTGTCATCGGTAACTTTTATTGGAATGTAAATGTACATCCAAGCTTAGCTGCAGGAATCTATGAGGGCAACATACAAGAAAATTAGAAAATCAGGCCATACAAGTAACACTTATAAGTAACTTGTATGGTTGTCTACAATAAACATTAGTACTGTCAGAATGAATGATTAATCCAAGCGATTCATCAAAAAAAAAATAAATAAATAAATAAATTTATATAGATAGATACATAGATAGGTAGGTACAGTATGTGTGTGTGTGTGTATATAAAGGTTACTGATGACACGCCTCTGAAGTTTGACTTTTTGCACCATTAAAATACTTCTAGGCAACTAGTTATCATATCTTCTTCTCCATAAAACATGTTAATGCTCAGTAGTACACATATATGGTTCTTTAATGTATTTGCATTGTACTAAAATGCATTCTTTTTCAATTGCCATATACAGTATCCCAAATCACTATGGCCGTTAAAAAATATAACAAAAACAACACATTTTTTTTTTAGTGCAGTATATAGGCCCGTGACACAGCCTAAGCTTTTATCCTTAATGCTTTTTCCCCCTCACGTTACTTTTACTTTTATACTTTAAGTAGTTTTGAAACCAGTACTTTTACACTTTTACTTGAGTAAAAAGCTTGAGTTGATACCTCAACTTCTAAAGAAGTCTTTTTAAATCCTAGTATCTATACTTCTACTCAAGTAATGAATGTGAAGACTTTTGACACCACTGGTCATAAATAAATTTATCTTAACATCTTTATCTTATCATAAACTGTTACATCCAAATATTTAGCGATATATATGGATTTATATCAAATCCCAAAATGAGCAAAGTGGAACTTTGTCTTTCTTTCTTTCATTGTTTATGCTTTTTTTCATTTTAAAATTCCCAATTTTCTCCCTACAGTGATTTAGTCGTATTTAATAATTTTTACCCGTCATTAGGGCCACAACTACCAATCAGGGAGGGCTAAAGACTATCACACGTTTCCCCCCGAGCCATGTGACGCCAGCCAACCGCATCTTTTCGAACTGGGAGTGGCGTAACACACTCGGACGATAGCGCTGTCCGTTTCTTGTAGCGCTTGCGTGAACTAACAGACGCTTGTCATTGGCTTAGAGTCGCGATTTATGCGAGGGTGTGCAGAGTGTAATGCCCATCCCACCGCTCGGAGAGAGCTCGGCCAATCAGGTCTCTCCAGGCCCCCAGCTGTCAGGGGCTACAGCATCACCTGGGATTCGAACTGGATGATAGGTGAGCTCGTTACCGCCGTGCCACTCCGGGGACAAATGTGTGTTTTTGTGATTTAAAAAAAATTTCCCAACGTCATTTTCAAAGTAGACCAACATTTGACTCTTTCTATAACTTGAAATTAGCTTTTTTTTGTTTATTTGTTTATTTAAATAATAAAGTAATATTCTAGTTTATGTAAATGAGCTACTGCTGAGCCACACCCTTCCAGAGATGAGTCATACACCAGGGGCAGGGTGCTGTATCTTCTTATATGAGGTCACAAAATCTAACTGGCTTGTTTATACACCGGACAATACAAAAGTATTAGTACAAAAAAAACAATTCTGTTCTCATAACACAAACGTGAGATGTAAATGTTTAAACTACAAAATAACAAAAAAAAAAAAATTTATATATATATATATATATATATATATATATATATATATATATATATAATATTCGCTTATGTATTTTATATAACAAAATTGAAGAAATTAAAGAATTATAAATAACTTCCTGGGAGCATTTTTTAGTTTTCAGTTTTTTATGATTTTTATTTTAAAAGTGTTAATTACTAGTATCATTTAAATTACTAGTATCATTTAATAATAATCCACATCCTTCTTATTTATTTAATCTTTTTGTTTTATTTATATTTTAAAACGTCATTCTACTTTTTCCCCAGGTCTATTTCCTCCCCTGTTTTGAACCCTTCTTGTCTGAGTCTTTAGCAATCCAGGAATAAAACTGTTCCTATAAAAGAAATCCTGAAGCGCGGTGGTGGTAGCGTATTCAAACAAACAAATACACAAACTGACCTGAAGAAACTAAAAGCAGATTTCTATCGTTGCAGCTATTCGTCTTGTCTCCACACAACAGGAAGATTTTTTTCTTATTCACTCGCTATTAATCTTTTCTTTGCGTCTCAGTCCCTCTCTTTCATCGAGATGTCTGACTGCTCTTTTTTTTCTTTCTTCTCTCCAAGGACGTTGTTGATGAGGTCCTTTTAAAGTCGCATTCTAGAGTGTTTATTTGCATACTAAAACTCCTTCTGCAGCCTCCGCATGCTCAATAAGGCCTTTAGGCTCCGCCATCCCAGCATGCATCACTGTTTTCTCTGAGGCTACCTTGGGGAATTAAGGACAGCTGACTAATACTGACTAATGCCACACACTTCGGTTACGCGGCGCTGATTTGGACGTGACTGCAGCCGCGAGTTCTTAAAGTAAGTGGTAATGAAGTGTTCAAGCGGTCATGTGACGTAACCGAACCACTCAGGGTGTCCAGTCATTAAAGGTGCAGCAGTCATTTAAAAAAAATAAATAAATAAAATATGTCTGTAGAGCATCTACAGTATATACGTAAAAAATAAACAGTTATGTTCCACATTAGAAACCACTTAAATCGACCACTGGATAAAGTTTAATGGAACTTTTGCAGTACTTGGATATCTGCCTGATGTTTAACCTGCACCATAAGTGAACTTAAAATGTTGTATAAAAGTAATGTTATGATGTACAGATTTAATAATCTACTTTAAAATAATCTACTAATGCGCTACTTGCTCAATGTAAACAAACACCTGCACCAATAGAAATTAATCAGAAAAGTTAAGCTGAATATTTCACTAGGATTTGTTCACTAAAGTGGTATAAGTGAATTTTAACACACTGGAGTTGTTTTAACGTAAACAAGGCATAAGATACCCAACCTTACGAAATTGTATTTTTTTGTATTAATTCAGTTAGACAGTGAGTTCTGCCGTACAGAAAGACAGACAGACATGTATGTTGTCTTGAACCAGAAATGATAACATCACTGTTTACATCATCCGGAGATCGCAAGTTCGATTCCCGGGCCGGGACAGAGCTGATTGGCCGAACTCTCTCTCTCCCTCTCTCTCAGAGGGGAGGAACGGGATCTCGCATCAATCGTGGCTCTAAGCCAATCACGGGCATCTGTGTGCTCACACAAGAGCAGATAGTGGATAGCAGTGGATAGCAGTGGATAGCGCTGTCCTCTTGAGTTTGTTACGCCGCTCAAAAGGGTGTGTGAGCGAGCAATTCGAAAACATGCGTGGCGTCACGTTCCTCTTAGGAAACATGTGATAGTCTTCAGGCCTCCATGACTGGTAGTAGGAGGCTTGAGAGGGGACTGCGCTAATGATAGCTGGTGATTCTAAATTAGGGAGAAAATTTGGAAAAGTCACAAAAAACAATAATATTCAAGATTCAAGATTCAAGATTCTTTATTTGTCACATGCATAGTTATACAAGTACAACACGCAGTGAAATGTATCCTGAACCGCTCCTACTTTGTGCAAATAACAAGAAACAAAAGAAAAGAAATAATCTATAAATAGAAATAGAAATTGAAATTTAAAAAAAAAAAAAAAAAAAAAAAAGGTGCAAATGTAAACATAATAATAAAGTGTGTATCTGAGCAGGATAAAGATGTTAGTGCAAGTGATGCTTACAGTCCAGACTAAAGTGGACTTTTAAAGCTTTTTATATATATATAAAGCTAATCAGCTTATTTGTGAATGTGTTTATAGTATTATTTTTTAGCTTTCAATCAGCTGTGAATGGCTGAATCATTTTCCTTCCCGTCATAATGATGTTAATGCCTGCTCTTATATCTCATAATCGCTTATTACAAAGAATTTAAAAAACAGCGAAGCCACTTGTAATTATTCTGATAAAGTGAGCTAAATGCCGTGTTTAATAACGTAAAGTTATAGCATAGCTTTTAAGCGAATTGGAACTAGCCTTGCTAACAGTGTTAACCATCGCTAACGCAAGGGATCGAAGCAACCTAGAGACTTCTTAACATGGGACTAAAACATGACCATAAAGGCACTCCTGATGAATCAATCTCGCACACGATCTGGCTTTCAAGCAGATGAATAGTCTGTCTTTTAGCTAGCAGTGCTAACTCTGGGGCTGGGGAATCAGCGAAGGCGCTCCTGACGTCAATCGGGATTTGTAAACTTCTGTTTATATTGTCATAACTCGGCTTTCACGCAGTCGCCTCCATGACGTGTCCATGTCCTTGCTAACACTCTGACTGTTAGCATGTGAGCTCTGTTTGGAATCCTGGGCAGGAATAAGGTGTAATGGTTTTTAGGACCTTTCTGTTTCTGACATTCTGAATTCAATAATGTTTTTTTAACATATGTAATAACACTTTAATCGATGCAAATTTACATCAAGTGATGTTTTTTAGTTGTCACGTGGAAAACGTTTTGTTAATGCAGGTGTATTTAAATAAAAGTTTATGTAATTAAAGTGTTAACATTTCATCTGATTTATTCGTTCTAACAATTGAACAAGTTCTTTAAAGGAGGAAGATTGATTTGTTTAGCAGGAGTTGATTTACTGTGAAGACGTAGTGGTGAGCAGTGTGGCATCCTTGAGTTTGCGTGTCCTCCACATGCTGGGTGGGTTTCCTCCGGGTACTCCGGTTTCCTCCTATATCTAAGCGTAATCCTCCTATATATACCCCAGAGTATGTTTCTAACTTTCGCCTGTTTTTGCTTCATTTGCTTTCTCACCACTTCTATTATGCCAACACAAAAACTTGTAGCATATCAGAAATTTCCTGCTGTTGTGCCAGTCCTGTGCGGGTGACGTCCGAGGAAATGCACCTAATTCTTTGGTAATTCCTGTGTAATTTATCGTCTCCTAAATTCATCGAGGTTGGAGTGAGTCACAGTTGTTTTACATTTTTCCGAATGACATAACAGGTCCCCTGAGTTCCTCTGCTCGACAAAGCGAGCGTGCGTCAGCGCTCGATAATTAACTGTGAATCATATTCTCTGCTTCGGCGCGGACTTCACAATAACGCCGCTCTGAGCTGTGTGTGTGTGTGTGTGTAAATGTGTTTGTGTGTGTGTGCGCATGTGGATCTACAGCGTGCTGCCTGTCACAGTGGACTTCGCACAACAATGGAAGTCCCGTGAGTCAGCACCGACGTATCTTTTCTTTTTTCTTTCTTTCTTTTTTCCCCCTTTTTGTTTATTTGAATTGATTTCGACTCGGCTCTTGGAACAAAGCAGGAAAATTAGAACATGACACCGGATTGAGCGAGTGACGGCTGAAAGGACGGCCTCTTTCACTCAGCCTCCTCCGGCGTGACATTTCCATACCGTGCTCCTCTACGGTCCCCGTTATTACACACTCTAGAGAAGACGCTTATCGGAGCCTTATCTTCAGAGCCGCAGCGTGGGCGCAATAATTGCACCGGGGTTGTTTTGTAATAAACTCACTCACTCGCTCGCTCGCTGTCGACTCGGCTCGGTGTCCTTTTGCGGAATCGAACACCCCGTGTCGTTTCACACCGGCGTTACGACCACGTCGAGGATGTCCTGTGTAAAAACACGGCAGCAGTTTCCATATCCGATCGTGTTTCTTCCATATTCAGAGCCAACAATACCAGCCGTAAATATTTGTTTACTCAGAAAAAGTTATAAATATCCAGAGCAAAGAAATCGAACCTATTAGTCACGTCAGATTAGTCAAGTTACTCAAACCGCAACTCAAACAGCAGCTTGAGCTTAAAGTTAAAGTGAATATTTACACTTTGACAAAATTTTTTTTTTATTCAGGACGGCAGACTTATTCGGAAAGTTATGTACATATTTGCAAGAAAGTTACTCACGTTCAGAGTCAATATTTCCGTATAATCAGGGAAAGTTAACTCATATTCAGAGTCGACAGATTAGTGGAAAAAGTTATATTAATATTTACAGATCTTTCTTACTCCTTCTGATTCAAATTTTTGTGCTTTCTCGCCTCTGTGACGCCGGAAAGTTGCATCAAACGTAGTATCAACTGGCCGTTAGCAGGATCGTGGCTAGTTGAAATCATGACAGTTGGGCAACGATCATAAAGTGTCTAAAGTAGAAGTTCCAAATCGTGCAGTTCCTCAAATGACCACTAGGACACAGAAACTGAGCCAATCCCCTTAGACCTCCATGTTAAAAAGTCCAAACTTACGTTTGGCTCAGTGGTAGGTGTTTCGCCTGCCATGCGGAAGGCCCAGGTTCGATTCCCAGCCAGTGCCCAAACCCCAGCCACTGGATGAAGTGCGGGTCCCAAGCCCGGATAAAATGGGAGGGTTGCGTCAGGAAGGGCATCCGTCGTTAAAACCTGTGCTAAAGTTATTGTGCGGACTGGATATTCCGCTGTGGCGACCCCTTGCCAGGAGCAGCCGAAAGACCAACAACAACCACTGAAATAAACATGTATACAGTCTGGTACACCAAAACTGTTTTGGTCTCCATAACTACTGTATTGTAGAGTCCCCATTCATGACAACTGTACAGGGATAAAACTGTAAAATTATACATTATTAGGTCCATAAGCAGCATGGTATGTAAATTCAATGAAATGCAAAGTGATATTAGCACATAAATTACATTACCCACCTTAGTATTTTAGCTAAGCTAAAGCTAATCTAGCTAGTTTGTGGTAACTGAGGCAAGTAGCCGTTTACAACCCACAGCCAGGTGTTGTTCGCCCAGTTAACTGGGGTTAGGAGGAGTCCGTTCCTCCCAAGATGGCGCCAACCAGATTAAGAACCGTAACTACCTCTGACGAATTCATCAGTTTCTGATGATCCACAATCCTGTGATTCCCAAATTCAGGAATGTGGAAAAGGCCCCTTGGAGCCAGGAAATGAAGTCTGCATGTTATAATTTGCTTATTGTGGAGTTTCGGTGTTAAATTGTACTGCATGTGCGTACCGTAGCTCTGAATACGGCCCAGTGTGCTTTAAAATAAACACCTTCATAAAATAAATAACCTTCGAACCTCTTTGTCTTTCGTATTCTGTTGCAGGTTTCCAGGAACTTGGGGAAAATCTACAGCGAGATGATCTTCGTGAACGGTTTCGTGCACTGCGACCCCCACCCGGGCAACGTGCTGGTGCGCAAGTGCCCGAAAAGCAATAAGACGGAAATTGTTTTACTCGATCATGGCTTGTATCAGGTGAGACATCGTCTGAGCCTCGGCAGCTCGCAACAAAGCGACTCCGTCCCATATTACAGGCCATTATTCACCGGCTTCCTCCGGGCTCTCAGAGCCACCGGTGCTGCGGCGCCGTAAAAGCATTTCATTAGAGACGACCCGCAGCTCTGCCATGTGTTTTAGGACACAACTCCTACGCACACGCACGCACGCGCACACACACATGCGAGCTCATCCTGGCTCGCGGCGACCGAGCGCAGAACCCTGTCCATTTCGCGTCCCCATGCAGCATGTGTGTGGGAGCGGTAAATGCATTTGTGAAGATAATTCGGTGATAAATATGCACTACTGATGCTCGCGTATAAAAGGAGAGAGTGTTGGAGAGCTGCTCCACTCGTTCGCCTCATAATGGAACCAATTTGCGAGTAATGACTTCAGAGTTTAGCGCTGCTTGGCCCCCGAATGTTAATTCCTGGCTGGAGTGTTATTTTTGTTCACAGCCAGCTTACTGTATGTTGTAGCCATATTAATTAAAGTGTTGAAGTGGTAAAGTGGTGCTATCCTCGTGCTGCATGTTAATGACATCTCTCCCTCTCTCTGTTTTTCATTCTCTCATTCTCTCTCTTTGTTTGTGTTTTTCTCTCCCTCTCTTGTTGTATCTTCCTCTATCTGTTTTTCTGTCTCTTATTGTCTGTCTCGTTCTCTCTCACTCCCACTCGATCTATCTAGCTATCTCTCTCCCTTTCCCTTCCTTGCTCTTTTTCTGTTTGTGTATCTCTTTTCGTTCCTGGACCACTCCCCCCCCCCCTCTCTCTCTCTCTCTCTCTCATGAAAATGACTCTCATTCTCGATTCTTGGTTCCTTCTCTCATCCTCTCTCTTTCTCTCTTTGTGTCTTGTTCTCTCTGTGGCTCTCTGTGTTCTTCTCTACCTCTTTCCCTCTATTATTTTATCACTCTCTTTTTCTCTCTCTATCTCCATCTCTCTTTCACTCTTTATTTTTCTTTGCCTTTCCCTGTAATCAGTTTCACTAGAATGTTTGAGTAGATGTGTAATTTTTCAGGCCCTGAAATTTTCACGCTGCTCAGCCCTGCCTGCTTTCCTTCGGTTTAACGGATCAGCTCATAGGCAGCAGAGGGTGCTAAAACGATAAACTGCTCCTTTAAAGTTTTTTTTTTATTGTTTTCCATCCCCCAAAAACATTACAAATTTGATACGACTCTATTTTGAGAGATTCTACTCACCCACCTCCTCATTCTCATTCACTCATCGTCTCCAGAGGAACCGGGAACCTATCCCATGGCGAGGCACACACTGGACAGGGTGCCAATCCATCGCAGGGCACACACACATACAAACACCCTCACGCTCATTCACACACTCCGAGCAATTTGGGAACGCCAATTAGCCTAAACCAGAGTACCCGGAGGAAAACCACCAAGCATGGTGATAACATGGCAAACTTCATGCACACAGAGGCAGGAATCGAACCTGTACACTGGAGGTGCAAAGCAACATCAGTATCATATCATAAACAGCAATATTTTAACAAATTAGACCTTTTCTACCTCAGGTTTTTGTTGTTGTGATAAAAGAAAACAATATGTCCTTATTTAGTTTCTAAATATTTCCTTTTTAAAAATTTTTCCCCTCCAAGCTGCTGAAGCCGGAGTTCCGTCTGGATTACTGCCGACTGTGGCAGAGTCTCATTAAGGGAGACATGAAGGGCATCGAGCGCTACAGCAGACGGCTGGGTGCCGGAGACCTGTACCCGCTGTTTGCCTGCGTCCTCACGGCTCGCTCCTGGACCTCGGTCAGCACCGGAATCGGTCAGACCCCCGTCACGAGTGCTGAGGTATCACATGTCGAATACGCACCAACACATCCGCTTGCTAATGCTCTCGCTTTTAAATGCATCAGTTCATTTTACTCCATTACATCCTACAGGAAACATCTGTACTTTTACTTCATTACATCCTACAGAAAATGTTTATACTTTTACTTCATTACATCCTACAGAAAATGTTTATACTTTTACTTCACTACATCCTACAGTAAACGTTTATACTTTTACTCCACTACATCCTACAGAAAACATCTGTGCTTTTACTGCACCACAGCCTACAGAAAACGTTTATACTTTTACTTCACTACATCCTAAGGGAAACATCTGTACTTTTACTTCACTACATCCTACAGAAAACATTTTACTCCACTACATCCTACAAGAAACGTTTATACTTTTACTTTAAAACATTCAACAGGAAACATCTGTACTTTTACTCCACTACATCGTATAGAAAACATCTGTACTTTTACTCCACTACATCGTATAGAAAACATCTGTACTTTTACTCCACTACATCGTATAGAAAACATCTGTACTTTTACTCCACTACATCGTATAGAAAACATCTGTACTTTTACTCCATTACATCCTACAGGAAATGTCTACACTTTTACTTCACAATATTTTATAGGAAACATCTGTACTTTTACTTCACAACGTTCTTCAGAAAACTCTGTACTTTTACTCCACTACATCCTACAGGAAACATCAGTACCTTTACGACCATGACAATGTTTGAAGTGTTTGAAATCAGACAGAAACAAAATCAGCACGTTCACAGTCGGGGAAACAGAAAGAGAGAAAGTGTGTGTGTGTGTGTGTGTGTGTGTGTGTGTGTGTGTGTGTATGTGTATGTGTGTGTGTCTGTGAGAGAGAGAGATTGATTTTTAAGGCGAATACTTTTGTACTTTTACTCCAGTACACATGTACATGCAGGACTTTTACTCAATCTTTGACCTTGTGTACCTCTACTTTTACTTAAGTACATGATTTTCTAAAATCTAAAGCTATGACACCGTTAGGATGGATGTTGCATCGTCATGCTGAGTTTATTCTTGTGTGTTGCAGTTTGAATTGATTTATTTGTTTATACTTTGATTTAATTAAGTTGCCATTAAAGGTTTTCTAGCAGACATCTGCCATTACGGAAGTGAAGATGAATCCGAGACGCTCCTCCACCCTGGTCCCGGTCTGTCTGAAAGCAGCTGTAGTGTGTATGGGTTTATCAGATTGAACTGATCCCCACCTGTTGGAGTTGGAGCGGCTCTGCTTCCCCGCTGCTCCGAGCGCTCGTGCGCGTGATGGTTAGTGAACGAGTCTCGGGCAGGGGACCGTGCCAGGGCCGGAGCTTGGCCTCTGTGGGGGGACGATGGGCCATCTGTGGACTGTCAGGGACATTTATTTATACATGCGTTACGTAAGAGCACTCGGCTCTGTGTACTACACTTTAGTAAACAGAGAAATATTAGGAGAGTTATATCAGAGCTGTTCAGGTGTCCTCCTGTTCGGTTTAAGGTGATTCAGTCGGAGAGGCCCCAGAGCTCTTCCCTGCAGGTGCCTTTTTATCAGCAGATTCATTACCCAGAAGGCTTAGCAGAGATAATTATGGCCTGGTCCATTGCTCCTGGTGGAGGATGTGCTTTTTAGCAAGCCGTGCTACCTTCCTTCCAGCGTCGCTTCTCTCTCTCTCGCCACCAAAGCGCAGCGTCTTCTCACTAACACACTTGGCCCCCCTTCCTCGCTTCCACTCCATCAAATTACCAGGATGTTTTGAAGTAGTCTGGTCTCAGATAATTACAGGCAATTATAAAGGCTGTTTCCAAATGTACAGCTGTGACATGCGCAAGAAAAAAAGCAAAGGAAAAAAAAAAAGCGAGGCTGTCTCATTTGCATAAGAAAGCAGAGATAAGAACATATTCTATCTACACGTGCAGGAAAATGGTGTGATAAAAACAACAGACAAAGAAAAGAACCCACTGTGTGTGTGTGTGTGTGTGTGTGTGTGTGTGTGTGTGTGTGTGTGTATGGGAGGTACTTGCATTCTTTCACACAATATAATATAGAAGACAAAAGAAAGAAATTATAGACAAAAGCTTATTTCATGTAAGTAGTCATAGCTGATGTACTATCTGTCTATCTATCTATCTATCTATCTATCTATCTATCTATCTGTCTGTCTGTCTGTCTGTCTGTCTGTCTGTCTGTCTGTCTGTCTGTCTATCTATCTATCTATCTATCTATCTATCTATCTATCTATCTCCCTCCATAATTATTAATCTCTGTCTGTTTGTCCATCTGTCAGTTTTTCTGTCTGTATCTTTGTCAGTTCCTCCATCCATCCATCTACATTACTTACAGTATATCTAGCGATCTGTCTATCTCTTTCTGTCTATAACTCTGCATAATTATTAAACTGTCTGTCTTTTTATTTGTCTGTTTGTGTGTTTGTCTGTTCATCCCATCCATCCATCCATCCATCCACGTCTGTCTGCCTGTCCATTTGTTTAAGTATCTGTCTTTTCTCCTACCCATCTATCCATCTATCCATCTATCTATCTATCTATCTGTCTGTCTGTCTGTCTGTCTGTCTATCGATCTATCTATCTATCTATCTATCTATCTATCTATCTATCTATCTATCTATCTATCTATCTATCTATCTATCTGTCTATCTATCTGTCTGTCTGTCTGTCTGTCTGTCTGTCTGTCTGTCTATCGATCTATCTATCTATCTATCTATCTATCTATCTATCTATCTATCTATCTATCTATCTGTCTATCTATCTATCTAGTAATTATAGTTATGATGGTGTACCTGATTATTGTAATTTGTCACAAACCCAGTGTCTTCTTCTCTCCTCCACTCATACTGTACATAATCATACTGTACGCATCACACACACTCATACATATGAATTTTATGGAGAACGGCATCATCAGCGTCAAACCCCCGAGAGGAAACGCTGAAGAGTGGCCGATCATCTCGTAACCTTCAGGCTATTATCCCCAGTAAGTTCAGCGTGGGATCTTCTCTCGCCTCCTGAAGCCAAGTGTGAATTAACAGCAGGTGTGTTTCTCACAGCGCTGTACAGCCAGCGTTGCCAGATGCACAACTTTCCCACAGACTTTATAAATTCCTGCACAGGCTGTTGTTTCTTTTCCCATAAATTCAAGCAGGTTTATCTTACTAACAGCTGGAGGTCTTTTCCTGTATTGTGGGGAAAAAAAACCTGTTTGAGTAAATTCTTATAGCCGTACTTTATATACATATACTTTAGATGCAAGTTTTAATGCCACTTGTCGATTGAACTAGTTTTGTCTCTCAGATAATTATCACTCAGTCACTCGACGTCTATACCGCTTCATTCTGTATTCAGGGTCGCGGAGGACCTGGAGCCTATCCCAGGAGACTTAGGGCATGAGGCGGGGTACACCCTGGACAGGGTGCCAGTCCATCGCAGGGCACACACACATACACTCACTCACACACCCATCCACACGCTCTGGGCAATTTGGGAACGCCAATTAACCTAATTTACATGTCTTTGGACTGTAGGAGGAAACCGGAGAACCTGGAGGAAACCCACCAAGCACGGGGAGAACATGCACAAACTCAAATCAAACCAGGCCGGGAATAGAACCCAGACCCTGGAGGTGCAAGGCGACAGTGCTAACCACTACACCACCATGCCGTCTTTTTCATTTTGCCATAAAAATAATAATTAAAAAAAAAAGCAATTTTAAAAATGTGTTAAAAACAAACTGAAGAAAAGAATTGCAAAGAAATGAAACACCTTTTTCTGTTTTCTTGCTTTTACTTTCTAAGCGTAAATTTTTTAAAGAAAGTTTTTAAAACTGACTTTTTTTTTTTTTTTTTTTAATTACTATATTTGTTGCAGTCATGGCAACACGGTGGATTAGTGATTATCACTGTCGCCTTGCATGTCTAGGGTCCGGGTTCGATTCCCGCCTCTGTTGGCATAAAGTTGGCAATAGTCCTCCCAATTACAGTCCAAATACTGCAGATTAGGCTAATTGGCGTTCCTGAATTGCCCGTAGTGTGTGAATGTGAGTGTTACATGCGATGGATACCCGTCCTCATGCCCCAAGTCTTCTGGGACTGGCTCCAGGCCCCTGAGACCCTGTTTACAGCAGACAGTATAGACACTTACAGTTATATTGTCTTTCGAAGCATGAGAATGGTAGCATGTAATAAAACACCATGTCCACATCAGGACAGGACCCCACACCATGTTCACACTCTCTCACACTTATTCCCTATACCGCTTATTCTGTACAGGGTCACGAGAAACCTAGAGCCTATCCCAGGGGACTCTGGGCACGATGTAGGGTACACCCTGGAGGGGGTGCCAGTCCATCGCAGGGCACACAAGCACACACCAAACATAAAAAATGTCGGTAATTGTCATGAACATGCTGAACATACAGTATAATTACTGAATAACGGGCTTGGACTTTCCAAATCAGCATGAATCTGATACACTCATATGTAGTACACTCATAGAATGATACATATTAGGCTCTATTACAGTTGTGAAACCTCCCGTGTAGTTGTGAAAATCAATAGAACACAAAAATTGCTATATTTTCTACTACAGTCGTATAATAGACAAGGTGCTGCTGTAATAACGAAGGGATTGGCCTCTCCAAATCTGGAATTTACCAACCAAAGGTCTTGTGCTGCACGAGAAATAAATAGGCAATATAATAATAACAACAATACTACTGTATATATTAATGATGTTTACATTTGCTTTATTTGATCCAGGTGTCATCATCATTTGTGATCTCACATTTAACTTATTTCTGGATGTAATTTCCTCTTTAGTCCTGCTGTTTTTTTTTTTTTGTTTGTTTTTTTAAATTGATCTTAATTTTTCACTACCTCGGCATTTTTTAAAATCCCATCTTACTCTGTTCCTAGACAAAAAAAAAAAATAATACAGTTCTACATTCATGTGCAGAGTACAACAATGAACGCTTCCTGTTAGCATTGGTGGTACAATAGCAGAGGGTTCGACTGATCAGATGAATGATGACACATTAATGCGAGAAGCGTAAGGAATTAATTAAAGTGCCTGGGAAAAGCCTTTATTATTAGCGGGAGATTAATTAATGTGATCATATGAAGAAAACATTTTAAGGCAAACACCACGATGGATAATCATTATTCATTAGATTAATCAGTGCTGATGGACTTCCTGAACTCACGTCTGCTGGAAACATTGTTTTCCAGGAGTCTTTTTTCAAACACTAATCACTCACGTATCACAGCTGTACTTACTGACAGCTGACTCCTGTTTCTGGAGTTTCGGGTAAATCTGACTTCGCTTCAGGAGACTTTCTGGATAAAACGTCTGATGAGCGTCCAGCAAATGTTAAAGCTACGATCGATTTTTTTTTAAATTGTAGTAAAATGTCAGAATTTTGTTGCTTGTAGTTAGCCTCTTGTTAATGTATACGATCTGAAACTCGTGTCTAGCATTTGTGTACGAGTACAAGTTACTGTACTGTACATACACTTACCAGATACACTGATGATCTCTGCTGCTTCTGTCCAAGCTTTAATTTTCTTCGTATTGCCTTTATACTTATTTAATAAAACGTTGTAGATGACAGGACAAAATTATACATTCTTCTTCCACTTTTGTGAAAGCTAAAGTTGTTAACAGGGAAATGAAGGAAGTTTGGACCATGTCCGTGATAAGTTTCAACCAAAAGATCACTCACTGCAAAAACGTCATCTTAGTAAGTGAAATATTCTCGAACCTAGCCGAACCTATTCATAATTTATTAAAATATTACTACAAATTGCAAGCGGAAAATGTCTTGTTCTTGTGTCAGATAATTTTGCTTCTCTCAAAAAATGAATTGATAAAAATTAGCAAAATTATCTGTAATATATTGCAACATTTGACTAGAAATAATCTTATACTTGGGTGTGTTGTAGTCATATGTGAAAATTCTGTCTTTTGCTCCCTGAATCACTCTTTCACAATTTAAGCCTAAAGAATCCTGGCAACATCATCTTAAAATACTCCCGTGCCATCAGGGAAGAATAAAATCCATTGATGGAGGATACAGTGGTGTGAAAAACTATTTGCCCCCTTCCTGATTTCTTATTCTTTTGCATGTTTGTCACACTTAAATGTTTCTGATCATCAAAAACCGTTAACTATTAGTCAAAGATAACATAATTGAACACAAAATGCAGTTTTTAAATGAAGGTTTACGTTATTAAGGGAGAAAAAAATATCCAAATCTACATGGCCCTGTGTGAAAAAGTGATTGCCCCCCTTGTTAAAAAATAACTTAACTGTGGTTTATCACACCTGAGTTCAATTTCTGTAGTCACGCCCAGGCCTGATTACTGCCACACCTGTTTCAATCAAGAAATCACTTAAATAGGAGCTACCTGACACAGAGAAGTAGACCAAAAGCACCTCAAAAGCTAGACATCATGCCAAGATCCAAAGAAATTCAGGAACAAATGAGAACAAAAGTAATTGAGATCAATCAGTCTGGTAAAGGTTATAAAGCCATTTCTAAAGCTTTGGGACTCCAGCGAACCACAGTGAGAGCCATTATCCACAAATGGCAAAAACATGGAACAGTGGTGAACCTTCCCAGGAGTGGCCGGCCGACCAAAATTACCCCAAGAGCGCAGAGACGACTCATCCGAGAGGCCACAAAAGACCCCAGGACAACATCTAAAGAACTGCAGGCCTCACTTGCCTCAATTAAGGTCAGTGTTCACGACTCCACCATAAGAAAGAGACTGGGCAAAAACGGCCTGCATGGCAGATTTCCAAGGCGCAAACCACTTTTAAGCAAAAAGAACATTAAGGCTCGTCTCAATTTTGCTAAAAAACATCTCAATGATTGCCAAGACTTTTGGGAAAATACCTTGTGGACCAACGAGACAAAAGTTGAACTTTTTGGAAGGTGCTTGTCCCGTTACATCTGGCGTAAAAGTAACACAGCATTTCAGAAAAAGAACATCATACCAACAGTAAAATATGGTGGTGGTAGTGTGATGGTCTGGGGTTGTTTTGCTGCTTCAGGACCTGGAAGGCTTGCTGTGATAGATGGAACCATGAATTCTACTGTCTACCAAAAAATCCTGAAGGAGAATGTCTGGCCATCTGTTCATCAACTCAAGCTGAAGCGATCTTGGGTGCTGCAGCAGGACAATGACCCAAAACACACCAGCAAATCCCACCTCTGAATGGCTGAAGAAAAACAAAATGAAGACTTTGGAGTGGCCTAGTCAAAGTCCTGACCTGAATCCTATTGAGATGTTGTGGCATGACCTTAAAAAGGCGGTTCATGCTAGAAAACCCTCAAATAAAGCTGAATTACAACAATTCTGCAAAGATGAGTGGGCCAAAATTCCTCCAGAGCGCTGTAAAAGACTCGTTGCAAGTTATCGCAAACGCTTGATTGCAGTTATTGCTGCTAAGGGTGGCCCAACCAGGTATTAGATTCAGGGGGCAATTACTTTTTCACACAGGGCCATGTAGGTTTGGATTTTTTTTCTCCCTAAATAATAAAACCCCTCATTTAAAAACTGCTTTTTGTGTTTACTTGTGTTATCTTTGACTAATAGTTAAATGTGTTTGATGATCAGAAACACTTTGTGTGACAAACATGCAAAAGAATAAGAAATCAGGAGGGGGGCAAATAGTTTTTCACACCACTGTATACAGTCATTTTATTCAGGTCGTCAGCTGACTTCATTTTTTGCCACACAATCTTGCTGAACCTAGACCTAACCAATAGAAACATCATCAGGCTTGTACGGAGTGAAGTGAAAGTTGTCCCCCCCCCCCCCCCCCCCATTAGCCTCACTGATACAGTAAGTGATTTTCTTAAGGCTACACAGCTGTTTAGTCCCAGTTCCTTGAGTTATCTTTGCATTCTGTTTGTGGACATGCTCTTACTTTCACTAAACATGGCCATGGTCTCTCTTGTTTTGTTTTTTTTTCTTCCTTTTTTAATTATTTGATAAGCCTTTAAATGATTTTTCTTTTTGTAACTTTTCTTGTACAGCAATAACAACACATTTTTGTAAGAGTGAGGCTCAGAAATGAGGCTATAAAGAATGCGGATTAAAAGGACAACAACAAAAAATGGACATACTGTATTGATGAAGAGCCGTCCTGAAAACAGGTTTTATTTGTTAATTACAATTTTTAGACCTTACTCAAATTTTTGAGATTTTACAGTGAAATGCTGATGAGAATTTATTCCTCCACTGCAGCAATGAGTGTATTACAGTGTAATGATTAACAATAATGAATTCTTTTTTTTTAAAAGGTGTAATTAGCAAATGAAATTATATCAAATGTGCAAGCTTGATATTCACTTTTAACTTCCTTAAATCATGCCAGCAGCTCGGCTTTATTTCTCCCTCGTCGCCTCCCACTGCGTTCTCGCCAGCAGATAAATGCATTGTAAAAAAAGCAGCCGCACAAACTACCTCTCACCCACAAGGCCGGGCGGCGCCTGTAATTGAAAAGATGATGCTGAAAGCGCGCGCGGGGCCGGGAGATGCCCCCGTCAATCAAACTTCAAATCGGCCCCGAGCTCTCCGCGGCTGTCGGCTGCTCATTATGGGGATTTGATGTCTACAAAGTGCGTATCGTCTGAGTCGGTGCCGTACTTTCAACGTGGATGTTA
The DNA here is from genome assembly GCA_030522415.1 of Channallabes apus. Lineage (NCBI taxonomy): Eukaryota > Metazoa > Chordata > Actinopteri > Siluriformes > Clariidae > Channallabes > Channallabes apus. The sequence continues at coordinate 5,179,906 of CM060116.1, forward strand.
AATCTGCGTTAGGATGAAGAGCAGAGAGAGAGAGAGAGAGAGAAACGATTCACTCCTTTCTGTTCTCTTTCTTAAACATGAACGGCCGTGCTCCAGTGGAACGACCAAGATGTCTAGAGCAGATTCAGAGAGGAGGGGACTTTTGTCAAACACACACACACACACACACACATAGAATATATGTAGAGCTTTCAGTTCATAAGACTTTCAAATAGATCCATTTCTGATCCCTTTTGCTGAGGCTCAGAGGGACACCGAGAGAGAGAAGTAGAGATAAAGGGACATTTAAGATTAAGATTTTTTTTGACTTCCTGATATTAAATTTAACTATAAATGGATATATTTAAAAAAAAACAGTCTCTGATTACGTGTATACAGTAAGACAAAGTATAATAAAGTACTTCAGGTCATACAGTTATTTGAAACTTCAGGGTGATAAACGTAGCTCTTCTTCATCACACCAATCTGTCGTTGATTAATTTCCTGGATCAGCATGCCACAGAGTGGTTTGTTCCTCACATATAAGAGCTTTAACTCCGTCTGTTGCTTCCCAGGACTGTTATTCAGCAGAAAAACCCATTTCAATCAGATCAACTTTGTGTGATGAATCATAAACAGAACTGTCGCAAGGTTTCAGTTTATCAGCTGAATTCACAGAGGTGACACATTTATCCAGCATGAGCCTCCCGAACAATAACTGAATATCAGTGAGCTTGCATCGCAGTGAGATCACACACATAGACGCTTCTTCTTCTTCTTCTTCTTCTCGTCCCTGAGCAGTGTTTAGCTCCAGCTTTCCTTAACTAATCTGAACAGGAGTGCAGGTGGCACCAGGCGGGACCACTCCAACCTTTTTTAATAAACACGTGCCATTAACATCGTAAAGAAAAGCGAAGCTCTGGTCAATACGGAGCTGCCCTCTCGTTAAGGCCGACTCTGCTTTCCTGTCTCCTGATGAAAGGCTCGTCTCTTTCCATCATTCTGTCGGAGCTGCCTCGGCAATTATCCTTCCGCTCCTCTAGCCTTGGTTCTGTAAAATGCGGCCTCATTAGCCCTCGGAACGACTCCCGGCTGTGCGCGCTGAGTGCTCGGGATTACGGCGTCGCACTCACGCTCTGCCTTTTATATTCATCCCCCCGTCTGTTTGTTTGTCTTTCCACGCTGTAGCTACAGTAGACACGTAATCAAATAAAAACATTTGCATTATTCATAGGTTTTTTTTTTTTTAGTTGTTGCATTTTTCACTTTTGTTGAAATTGTGAGGTTTATTACTTCATGCAGGAATCGGATATATTGTATATTGATATGTATGTATGTTTTAAAATTCCTGATGCAAAGAAATCCCACGGTAACAACTGTGTTAAGCGCGCGTTTACAGTGATACAGTTATAGCGGTTGTTCATCCTTAGTAACAACCTGTTCATGCTGGTTTGATTGATTACAAAAGATTTTTGTTTATATATTTTACTTGGTTAACAAATGTCATAATGAGACAAACATCTTGCAAGCGTGGTTTAACAAAATAAAGGGCACCTCTTTAAGTTTAGGCCACGCCCACTTCAAGCTTAATTGCAAGTACAAATATGGATATTTAAAGCGGTAAACTTGTATAAATAGTGGTATTGTGTTACAAATCTAAGCGACAAGTGTGTGCAAAAGTTTTGGCAACCCCCAGCAACAACAAAAAGACTTCGCAAAAGGATTTTGACACAAATAGTATGACAACAAAACAATGCTAAACACCTGGGTAGTAAGGACTAGAAAAAACCAAGCATGCTATGTTTGTCACCATAGAAACATTTTATTTTTTTTTTTTTTATATTGTATTATTATATAGAATGAAAATCAGTGTGAACAATTCTATGGGGATGAACAAAAGAGCCAATTTCACAGGAGTGCTTCGATGAAAAACAAGTTTTCTTCCTCACTGGGGATTTTCGTGGTAAAATGCATTTTTTTTTCTTTCTTTCTTTCTAGGTTTTTCTTTGTCTCTAATTTTGTGTCCTCGGGACTTTAGACATCAAGCATGAAGTGACTGATTTTGTTGACAAACTCCTACATTATGCTCTTCTTCATCGATCAGTCATAATGTCATCACCACCACCACCAGGTGAACTGAGCATCATTGGTTACCAATTATACACCAGTATACAGTGACAGGATCACGGGCACACAAGGCTCACGGGCACACAAGGCTCACCCACACCAGCCCATCCAGTCTCATCCCACGGAAAAGCTAATGCGGCCCAGCAGGCAAAGAGCCAAAGGCCACCAACCTGGCCTCCGAAATCCCCAGACTCTAATCCGATCGAGCTCCCATGGGATACGCCGGACAAACATGTCCGATCCACAGAGGCCCCACTCCACCACCTACAGCACCCGAGGGATCTGCTGTCAACATCTCGGTGTTATGCCATCACACCGATCAGCCATGACATAGACCCATTAACATTAAAAACCTAGGTTTTGGGTTCCCCTTGTGCCACAGGGGCGGATATGGCTCCTCAAGGCGTGGCTCCGCTAAAATGCCCCCCTGCCACGGATTGTGTCCCCCCCCCCACCCCCCGTACATAATCTCTATCAAATATTGTATTAGAACATAAATTCTTAGGTGTGTTATTATCAAATATGATCTTACTATTATAATTAACCCTAGACATGTGACAGCCGTCGAGATCATTAATACGAATTCTCAGATAATGTTTATTTTGTGACATATTTATTTTGCAGGGATTTGTCATGTAATACAAAAATGTTTACACTAAATAAATATTGTTTATGATGAAAAATGATTTTTATTATAAAATAAGCAATATAAAAATATACATGTTGTATATGAAAAAATATACATAATTTATACAAAAAAAATATATTTTTTGTCCTATACAACATGTTTTTTTTAATATTGCTTATTTTATAATAAATTTCGTGTGGTGTACGTTGTAATTTTTAAATCATTAACCTATGAATTTATGTTCTAATATATTAATTATAATATATTATATTAATTATGTTCTAATATAATATTTGATAGAGATTATGTAGGGGGGGGGGCAATCCGTGGCAGGGGGTAATTTTAGCGGAGCCACGCCCTGAGGAGTCATATCCAAAACCTAGGTGGTTTAATGTTAATGGGTTTTCTATGGCGGCTGATCAGTGTACTGTACATATACCTGCTTTCAGTGTTTAATTCTCTATCTTCTGCATCTCTCATGCATTGAGTTATTCCAAGCAAAGAAGAAGAAAAAAAAAAAAAAAGAAAACACTTTGCAATTCGTGCAGCATGTTCCATTTTGTTTACTCACTTGCGCAAGTCAGGAACAAAAGTCAAGAACATTATTGGTGCATTGAAATGAATGTGATTTGCATTCCTTGTGGCTTGTTTCAAGCTTGAAAAGCGAACCGCAATCAGTGGTGGTGGTGGTGGTTGGGGGGTTATGGGGAAAGAGAGACAGAGCCAGCGAGAGATTCTTAGTAAATCAAAACAAAGCACATGAAGTCTGTTCGAAACTGTTCGCTGTCTAATTAATCTTCTATTCAGCGAGTATATCAGGATGTCACGCAACAACGAAGCACTGAAATGACCCGAGTTCGACCTCAGTTTTTCCCTCGACAGCCATAGCTGTGACTTTTTTTTTTTTACGAGCAGCACCCCTTAAGCATGTGGTTTAAAATTTTAGCCAATACTGGACAAGTATTTACAGCATAAGTAAAAAATTGCTCAGTGCATGTGCACAAGGAAGAGAAATGCACTTTCTGGTAAAATCCTAAAACCTTAGACTAAACCTCAGTTTTTAACCTCAGTGAGAGAACTGGCTTCTGCAGAGGTCCTCTCGTCCGTACACATTTCTCACGTTATCTGAAATTGGCTTTGTTCTGAACTGGGGGGGGAAAAAAAGTAACAGCTTGGCTTTGAAGGAAACGAGTGGGAAGTGGAAACCGAGACCTGCAGGGCTTGTGAAAGGATGAACATTAATATCCTATAAACACTTTGTCTCCCATCTCTAATTCCTGAAGCCTCACGCGATGTCGAAAAGTCGCAGCTTGCTAATTAACCGTGTACTAATGTTCACTTATCTGCACTCTGACTGTAGAATTTATTAAGACAAATAAATACATAATTTTTAGACATAATCTCCTTGCTTTTGAATACGCTTTGTCCGTCTGTCAACAAGCTTTCGTATTCTCTCATTAAAAAAGAATGTTTTAAGCTGAGCTGCGAGTCACGAATGCACCGCTGTCTTCAGAAGTGAATCTTCGTCCTCGTAGTCTTTTTCTCGGTCGTCTGCTGTAACACGTTCACACAGTGAATACAATTATTTCAGTAGGTATGCTAATCCTTTTCTACATTTAAAACTTCAAAAAACATTTAAATATCAGTCCATTACTACGTTACCAGTGGGCGAACGCTCTCTTCGACTAAAACTAGCATAGTTCGCTGTACTGTAGCATCTGAAAAGCCTGCGTGTTAATAGTGAATAGTCCGGGCTGGCAGGACGAATAGCTTCCCCCCCTGCATGATTGCTTTTGTATTATTCTCAGGGGAGAGCTTATTTTGGATCTCTTGTAACGCTGTCCTCCTCGCCGATCAGCGCTGTGCCTCATAATGGCCGCCCTGGAGGTGTGTTCACAACCCAAATCAGGAAAAAAAAAATTACCCGTCCAAAGCGTCTGGGTTGTTTTTTTTTTTCCATAGAGAGAGAGAGAGAGAGAAGAGAGTCTGAAGGTCTGAGAGTCTGAGCCTCTTTCTGAAGTGCTCTTGAGGAACGACTGCTCACCACTTCTGAGTCTTCAGGGCTTTACGGCTCGAGTACTCGTCTAACACCAAGAAGTTAAGCTCCTGCTCTGACCGTCTGCAGCCTTTTTTAAAAGGGGAAAAAAAACCTGTATGCCGGTATGGCTTACTGTCAAAAGGCCACTCGCAAAATAGGGCTCCATCCTCAGGGGATGATGCAAGCTCGCAGTAAGCAGTTCAATCCAAGTGCTCGAACCTCCTGTTGCAAAATAAATAAATAAATAGATAGAATTTGAGCGGGCTGAAACAGCTGACGTGACAAACTGCTCAGACGCACCACAGAGACACGGTGATACTGTGTAAGTGCTGGGATTGCAACCGGGAGAAACTCATTGTGTGTTATGATCTACAGTAACCACACCTTTTAGCTCATTACACGCTTTAGGAGTGTGAAAACATCATATTATTTGCTACAGCTTTCGGGAAGTATTATTTTCAGTGTTTGGCATTTGAGAGAATTCCAGCCTAATATTTATTTGTTGAAAAGACAACGTGAACCTGCTATTGGTCACGACAAGCAAAATGTCACGGCGTGTTGATATTTAAGATTTAATATAATGACAAGAGCGTTGCTGTATGTGTGTTAGGTTGTTTTGGGGTTCTTTTAAAATCCCTGAAAACTCCCCAGTGTTTTTTCCCTTCCAGTCCAGTATTTGTAAGGAGGTTCAAAGGGTTTGTCATATTGTCTCTTTAATGAGGTTAATCTAATTAGGTTATTTAGGTGTGTAAATCCCCAAGCAGGAGTTTATTATTATTTGGAGGCCAAAAAGAAAAAAAAACTGTGTACAAAACATTTAAATAATCAAGAAGTTACACAGTAATTCGGTATTTAATAAATACGCATCGCTGGTTTTTAATGCTTTAAAATGCCGTCACACAGTGAATTAAATCCAGTTGCAAATTGCAACGCCACAAACATCTAATCGAAGAACATCTTTTACAAATGGATATTAAATATATTTATACTGAAGGCAAAAAGTTGGGCTGGTTGTGCATCACAGAGACTTTTTCCCAGTTGGAAAGGGAGGGATGTGAATATGGCCACATCTGTATTTCAGTGAAAATAATCCCTGACTGAAGAGCACCAGTCCGAGCGGCAGCAGTGCAGGTAAGAAACGCGTTTCAAGCCCATGCAGACGTGTGGCTTTATGTGTCTCAGACCCGGGATTGGTGCTGGAGTTGGGATCAGTAGTAGCTGGTGCAGTGTTTTAGATTAGGACCTGTGTCATGTGACCTCGTTTAATCTGAACCATGAATGGCTTCATGTTGTTATAGGCATACAACCCAGAGTCATTTAGTTTGGACTCTTATTCTCCTCCTTCCTCTTCCTCATCGTTCTTCAGGATAGAGATTTAGGGAGGGAAGGGTAAGAAAGGTGAAACAGCCTTTAAACTAAAGAACTCAGCTCTATTATACTGTATGGTGATGTTCCTAAATCATTTTTACAGAACCGTGTGATTGAAGCATTGAGAAGAACAGAACCTTCACTACCGTTCAAAGATTTTAGATCACTTGCAAATATCTTTGTTTTTGATTAGTGATTTATTTTCTACATTCTACAACAATACTGGGGATTTCAAAATAACACATATGGAATTAGGTAATTACATAACAACAACAAAAACAACAGTTACTTGTTATTTTAAGACAATATTTTTTTAGATTAGTTCTTGCAAGAACAGTATTGTGTCAAGTGCATTTGCAAAATCCGTCCAGCACCATAATGAGCCTGTCTCTCATGAAGGCCGTCCCAGGAGGACGAGACCAAAACCTACCTCTGCTGCAGACGAGAAGTTCATTTAGAGTTATCAGCCTGAAAAATGACCAATTAACAGCAGCTCAGATTAGAGGCGTTATGAAGTCTTTACAGAGCAGAAGTAGCAGAAACATCTCAATATCAACTGTTCAAAGGAGATTCATGCAGTTTTTTGGACGCCTTCAGCAAAACCTTACAATGTAGAAAGAAATAAACATCAGGAACCATCATGGAGTTAGAAAGTGTGCTAAAACTTTTGAACGGTAGTGTAGTACATGTGCCCACCGAAAAAAAATAAATAAATAAATTATACCACAAGTCAACAACTTCCTTCCTTCCTTCCATCCAACCACAGTTACTGCTGTGTTATTGCCCTGTATTGCTGCCCTGTGTAACTGCCATGTTACTGCCCTGTGTCACTCTTCTGTGTTGCTGCTCTGTGTTACTGCTGTGGTATTGTTGCCAGGGGTTTCTGCCCTTTGATCGTTCAGTGTGTTGCCGCGCTGTATTGTTGCCCTGTATTGTTGCCCTGTGTTACCGCTGTGTTATTGTTGCCTTGTCTTACTCTTCTGTGTTATTGCCCTGTTTTATTTGCCCTGTGTTTCTTCAGTGTCTTGCTGCCCTGTGTCCCGGCCCTGTTCTTGCTGCTCTGTTATTGTTGCCCTGTGTTACTGCCTAGTGGTCCTTCAGCGTGTTACTGCCCTGTCTTACTGGACCCGTGTTTCTCCCCTATGTTTATTTAAATTTTTTAAGTTTAACCATCAGTAACACAGTCGTGTTACTGCCTCGTATTACTGATGGTTAAACTTTGCATAAGTCAACTACAACCAAATCCACAATTACCCTATAAAGTATACAGTACTGTACATACCAAGAACTTCATTGCATCAGCAGAAACATGATAAATGTCTGTAGTTATCACTTATTTTAATCCTGAGAACAGATGCTGGCGAGCATTGTCCCCCAGAGCCATGTTTGGCATAAAGGCCCTCCTGCAAACCTGGCCTTATTGTCTGAACAGCATCCTGTGCTCCTGGACGCTCCAGGGACTCTTCATCTGTCCCTGCGGGTTCCAACATTGTGTCTCAGCTCTGGCTCAACTCAGGTTCACTGCATCCACTTGCAATTTGGAACCAGTCCCACCAGAAAGACCATTAACGTAACCTGAGCTCTGACCACCATATGTGCAAATACCACTGAACTGAATGAAAACCCACATAGTTAATAGTCTTCATCAGTAAACATTACAAATATATGACATATTAATGAGAATTCTAGTCTACACCTGATACTCTTTACCTGCTGTTCGAAAGGCATTTCACATCCACCGTACTAGAATTTAAGCCATATATCATTTTTACATTAATTAGAAGTTTACTGTCTCCAAATAGGTCCTTTAAGGGGTCATTAAATAGTAATTAGGGGTTCTCAGTTTTCTGAACGGTCCCTAATGTTTTGGATTAAACAATAAAATCTGGACGTGTGTGTATTGGCGGAATCCAGCAAAAAGTGTGCTGTTCTCGTGTAATTAAGAGTTCTTAGTTTTCTGAACGGTTCCTAATGTTTTGGAGTTAACCATGAATCCTTTCATAGTTTCTGAAGAGGAACAACTGGATTTTTTTGTGTGATCAAAAAAGTATGTCTATCTATCCATCCATCCAGGTTTATACTCTCCATTTTTATGTTCTTACAATGCAACTTCGCCAAGCGTTTAAGTCATTAATGATTTTTATTTACCATCTTCTGCAATGTTTTCCGTTCCACACTATGCTTCCAGGTTTTAATAATGTTTTCCTTGCCTGATGAAGGGCAAAAATTCAAATTCAAAAAATTTTCTTCATTGAGCAGTGCACAGCGTCAGTATTATACGTCCTCCGGCATGCTTTTTTTTAGTATATTTGTAGCCGAATCTCTCATTAACATTAAAAGTAATATTTCCTGTTTTTTCTCGCTTGCACTTTCTTTTTTAATCTAGAGAGCTATCCATCATTATCAGAAGAAAGGCAACAAACCAATAAAACAACATGACACATAAAAGCAGTCAATATGTGATTCAAAACCACCAAATTTGAATTAATCGTGCTCATTCGTCCTCATCGTATCGACGCGCTATTAAAGCGCCCCGCCCGATTTTACAAGTGTGATTGATTGCAGTCTCTTGGCTTTTCAACCTGATCATTGATGCATTAATAGAAAGGAAATTCATTATTGATGGCGTGAGTACAAGCACAATGCGAATAACAAGAAGAAGCTATACAGTACAGATGTGTTTTTTTTTTTTTTTTTAATTATTATTATTTAAGCATTTTTTTTTTTTTATTGCACACTTTTCAGAGGCTCTGAAGTGTACATTTTGTTTGCTTGGAGGAAAAAGCAAAATCAGTGTATGGTCCATTTAATGAACGAGGACAGATATTACAGTAGATGGTGTGAGTAGAGAATGATTAAAATAATTTAGATATATAATTTTTTAAAATTGTAATTGTTTGTCAGGAATGAATATTTAAAAAAATCAGAACAGACCACAGTGACCATAGCGAAGCATGGCAGTGGTAGCATTATCAGCATTAGTCTTTGGTTTAATATTATGCAACTTATGTTTAAAATTGAAGATTAAAGATGAAGAAGTTTATGATGAATTTTATTAGATTTTTTTCCCATGAACTACTAAACAGTCGGATTCTGCTCCTGAGTAATATTTAACGAAGCTAAAGTTATAGCACATACCTCTCTCTTCTCATTATTACATGTTGTAGTTTCAAAAGGAAGGAATATTTCCATTACAAACTCTCTGTAATAGGTAGGGGCGCCTGATATTTTATTTTCCCCCAGCAGATTATTATTTTTTCTTCTCCCCGCTGAACGCAGACCTGGGTTACTGATGTCGAGAGCCAGAACAGCTAATCTTCACTGTCACAGTTTTCAGCCACTTAGCTTCTCAGTTGCCTGCGAAATACATGTAAGCTCCTCCGTTTCCTTCCTGCGACTCTTCTTCACTCTTTACTCCGGGTATTTTATGGCAGATGGGCGAGTCGTGTAGCGAGAGTTTCCCACAGCCTGTTTAAAACAGCTACTGCAAACTCACTGAAAATACTTCTAGGCATTATCTAGGAAGTGTTTTGATTGAGAGAAAGTCTGTTTTCAGTAAGATGCAAGGCCAAGGTTTCGCTAGTTTTACTAGTTATACTATTTAGGACAACTTGATTCAATATAAGCAGACGACATGTAAGGAATGAAACACTTTGTTGGGTTGTTCGATGTGTGTGTGTGTGTGTGTGTGTGTGTGTGTGTGTGCATGTACGTATCAGGATGTGGAGATCCGCACGAACGCGGCGATGTACCTCCCTCACATCAGCGAGCTGCTGAACCGAGTTCCCCGGCAGATGCTGCTGCTGCTGAAGACCAACGACCTCCTGAGGGGCATCGAGATGGTGCTGCAGACCCGCGCCAGCTCCAGCTCCTTCATCAGCATGAGCCGCTGCTGCACACGGGCACTCGCCAGGTAACACACACACACACGTATCTCTATAACCGTCAGCCCTTTCAAGGGGAAAGCTTGGATTTTCTTAAGCAGAAGGGACATTTTGAAACTTTGTCCTCTCTGGACAGCGTGCGCGGTATTTTAGCCAAATCGACCAGACTTACGGCAACTTCATGAAGTAGATCTATGTGTGTGCGAGGAAAAGCAACGTCGCTCACCGTCGCTATGCAGCCTGACTACCATACAGTACACACATTAACGTAACCTTTCAATCCAGAAACCAAGGCGAGACTTGGAAAAGTAGTCTAAATAAAAAACACTTTCACCTTGTTTTGTGGGAAGCGGCCAAGTGGGTTTCATTTATTTATTTATTTATTTATTTATTTATTTATTTTTGAAATCTCAGACACAACAACATCAGACCGGCGTCTCCACTGACATGTAAACATTAAAACACATATCACGGTGTATGTTTCCTCTGACTGGGGGGGGAAAAAAAACAATCACCTCGAGACACCTGTTTTATTTATTTTTTGGTTGTTGTGTTTTTGCATTTGCGCAACATTTCGCACATTCTTTTCTTCCTTCGAACAGAGCGTTTAAGGTAAACCTCCGTTGTAACCTTGCATTCGTCTCGCTCACTAATTTCTCGCCCGTGTTTTCCGGGGAGGAGATTATCACCGTGACATTTGCTTGTGAAGAAGACGAACGCTTTGCTTTTTTAAAAGTGGCCGCTCTCGTGCTTCCTCTCCTGTTTCGAGCGTTCCTAAGAAGACTCGCGAGGCTCTCAGGGGTCACGTCTTCTCTCAGACTTTAATCTCAATCACGCTTGTCCTCTCGCACACCCCATAAGGCGCCCCGTGGGACGTTTTTGGAGCATAGATACGGATATTAGTGCTCGATAAAACGTGACGGAGTACTTAAGACCAACTTTTTTTTTTTTTATTAAGATATTCTCCTGTGTTTAGTGTAATAGTCTGACGCAGTGGCACGATTATATTGTACTTTTCTCAGCAGTCAGCAGCCATATTGATTTATTCGCACAGTATTAATGAAGAACTCTGCGTTTGTGGGAAGCTTGCATGTGTGTGTGTGTGTGTTGGGTTTTTTTCCTTGGGGATGATGATGACTGTAAAGCCATGGAGAGATTTGGAAAGAAAGAGGCATCCAGACATGAAACCCGATGTCATCCGCCTGAGTGCGTCTTTATTAAAACCGAACAGAGGCAGAGTGCAGAATGCAGATCTAAAATCCATTACCAGCCCCCGAACACACTGATATCGGGACACACGAGAGAGAGAGAGACTCTGACATGGCAGTATTGTCACTCTGATGTAGTTCAATCTGTAAGTCTTTGTCGTATCATTATCTCTACAAAGCTGCGCGGTGATGTTAGTGCACCATCACGAGATAGCGTTTGACCCCGTGACCTTGTATTACAACCCACATTGTAATTATTATTATTATTATTATTATTATTAAGATAAAGCTTGTAAATCTTTAATACGTTATTGTTTTTGTGGTAACAGTGACGGTACACAGGGACGTAAACCACTTAATGACCGACATGAGCCACTTACGAAGAACTTACAAAGTCATAACAATGACTACAATCCATCAATTAATAACTTACAAAGTCCTACGGACCTCTATGATCAACCTACGAAATGCTGAAGACCACTACAGTCCACTTGCTAATCATTTACAATGTGCTAAGGACCACTTTGATCCTACTATGAATAACGTAGACAGAACAACTAAATAACAATCTAACATACAAATAACTTATAAAGTCCTGTTGACCGCTTCAGTCCTCGTATAAAAAAAACTTACTAAGTCCTAAAGACTTTTTATTCATGTATATCAGCTTTCATTTTCTTTAAAAAATAAAAACATGATGCCATTAAGTTAGTTTATTAAAAATTCGAACATCGTAAGTGACGTCTATAGCAAACCTGTCATGTAATGTTGATGTTACTCGTCAAAGACATACAGTAAGCCAAACCCTTAAAGTAAGGTCCGAGCTACTACTATTAACAGTGTAATAAAGTTTCTAAATGTAAGAAGTAGTCACCTAGCAATGTAAAAAAGGCGGTGCGGTTAAGATTATTATTAATTGTGGATTAAGATTAATCTCCAATCAAAACACATTTTTTTTTTTATTCCCTTTAACATTTTTTTTTTATTGTTTATCTCGTTTCATGAACATTTCACAACTTTAAACTTTTCGGATCTACGAACATTAGTAGATGCAAAAAACAAATCGCAGAAGTAGCTCACATGTCTTGTACAAAATATAGACACTGCAGTGCACCAGATACAAGTATTTACAATTACTGTACTGTATATAAAATATTTTCAGCATGTAAGTGAATGTATACAGTGTCCATAGTCCGGTATATTGCATGTGTGCACGTGTAGGGGTGTGGAAGCATGATGTCCGGGAGCATGATGATAGAAAATAGCTGCTCTGTAAAGCAGTCCCGATGGAAAATAATCCTAAATTCGGAAAATTTTCCTCGATACAGAATTCATGGAGTCTCAGTTCAAGCAGTAAACCATGAATCGTTGTCCTCCACTGATGTCTTCCCGGGGATTCCTTTTAAATGAGGTCAGATGACGTCACCGAGATTCCCCTCATAATTAATTTTTTATTTTTTTGCTTTACATTGTATAATTTATGTCAAAGGTGTCACTTTGACTATGTCAGAGACTCACATTGTCGGACTAACGAACGAATCTGACTTACAAACGTGCTCCTTGAATGGAACTTGTTCGTAAGTCGGGGACTTATTGTAACTGTGAATAGATTTAAAAAAAATTTAATTTCTCATTCAGATATAACGTTATATAAAGCACTGGATATGAGTTTAGCTGCAAAGAACACTCTGTCAGCATAACTAAAGACAATGTGAACTTGTTGGTACGTAAGGCTTGTATTGTGCAATATGACCTAAAAAGTTGATTTTGGAATGAATTAATAAAACTAAATGAAAATCTGTGAGAAATATTGAGCAAAGTGTTTATGATGATCAGATGAGTGTCGTCTGTTGTCCTACAGGATCGTACATGTGGTGGTTAGACGACACAAAAGAACACGAACATGCATACAGTACTGTATATGTTCACAACCTGCTGTCGCTGCCACAACCCGGTTGTTGTTTGTGTGTGTGAGAGAGAGAGAGAAATCCTTGAGACAGCTCACATCTAGACCTGATCCTATCAGGTCTAATGACATTCATCGAGTCACGGTCGACTTCACAAGGAAAGATAATACAGCGTATACTGTATATACACTCACAGCCTTCTTCAATAGGAAGTACAGTACACCAGTACACCTGCTCAGCCATGCAGGTATCCAATTTTTTAGGTGAACTTGTGAACTGCTCAAGCCCTCCCGACTCCTTGACTCCATCATGTTTGTGTCACTTGCTCGCTAAATATGAACCGCCACCCAAATATCCGAGCTGCTCATTCATTGACGGATGAGGTAGAGGGGGGCGCCAATACATTGCACACAAATTGAGACGGGCTAAAGACTGTAATTGTACACTTATAAAGTGACCTGTGTGGTGGGTGCACATGACAAAATGACCATTGTGTAGCGTGTAACTCGATACACTGCTTTAAATATTTATGAACGTACCAGTAAGCAGCAGGAGTTTCCCTTAGAGATGCGTCACACAGAGCGTAAGCAGATATTCCGGCGTTGAGTCCGAGACAATGAGTGGATGATGAGGGGTCATAAAAATACCAGAGTGTTTATTAAAGCACTTAGACGAGACTTTTATACACCCCAGGCGTCGTATGAAGTCAGGGAAGGTTGTGACTTAGATCAAAATGATGGAAAAGGATGTATGTGTAATGTGCCGCGGCGTTCAAGTCAAACCGGGACTGTAGGTTGTGCAGAATAACACAGTCCCAGTGTTTCACTAGTGCTTGGATACCATCAAGGTAGAAGGTTTTCTCAGTACACCGGAGCCATGATCGAACTGCCTGCTTCACGTCTGAAACGCCGGCCTCCCAGGAACTACTTGCGGAAATGGCTCAGTGCAAGTTCAGGACTGCACGAGGGCTGCGGCAGTACAGTAACTGCCAGACAAGTTCCTGTAACGGGCAAGTTATGGTGAATGATGTACAGCGTGTACAGTTCCCATAGACAGATGCGTCTCTTCCGCAAATTTTTGACAAGTTAACAGTCGGTTTTAAAGGATCAGACGTTCCACTCGTTAAATGCACGGCCTCATGGCCTTCTTTAAAACGTTTGCACCATTCAAATGTTTTACTGCGGCTGGGAGTCTCATCACCGTACTGTGCCTGAAGTCTTCTGTAAATGTCAGTCGCTTTACTTTCCTTATTCACATGCAATTTCATCACAAGTCCCGGTTTAACTTGAACACCCGTCCTGATTTTATATATATATATATATATATATATATATATATATATATATATATATATATATATATATATATACAGTGGTGTGAAAAACTATTTGCCCCCCTCCTGATTTCTTATTCTTTTGCATGTTTGTCACACAAAATGTTTCTGATCATCAAACACATTTAACTATTAGTCAAAGATAACACAAGTAAACACAAAATGCAGTTTTTAAATGAGGGGTTTTATTATTTAGGGAGAAAAAAATCCAAACCTACATGGCCTTGTGTGAAAAAGTAATTGCCCCCTGAACCTAATAACTGGTTGGGCCACCCTTAGCAGCAATAACTGCAATCAAGCGTTTGCGATAACTTGCAACGAGTCTTTTACAGCGCTCTGGAGGAATTTTGGCCCACTCATCTTTGCAGAATTATTGTAATTCAGCTTTATTTGAGGGTTTTCTAGCATGAACCGTCTTTTTAAGGTCATGCCACAACATCTCAATAGGATTCAGTTCAGGACTTTGACTAGGCCACTCCAAAGTCTTCATTTTGTTTTTCTTCAGCCATTCAGAGGTGGATTTGCTGGTGTGTTTTGGGTCATTGTCCTGCTGCAGCACCCAAGATCGCTTCAGCTTGAGTTGACGAAGAGATGGCTGGACATTCTCCTTCAGGATTTTTTGGTAGACAGTAGAATTCATGGTTCCATCTATCACAGCAAGCCTTCCAGGTCCTGAAGCAGCAAAACAACCCCAGACCATCACACTACCACCACCATATTTTACTGTTGGTATGATGTTCTTTTTCTGAAATGCTGTGTTACTTTTACGCCAGATGTAACGGTACACGCACCTTCCAAAAAGTTCAACTTTTGTCTCATCGGTCCACAAGGTATTTTCCCAAAAGTCTTGGCAATCATTGAGATGTTTTTTAGCAAAATTGAGACGAGCCTTAATGTTCTTTTTGCTTAAAAGTGGTTTGCGCCTTGGAAATCTGCCATGCAGGCCGTTTTTGCCCAGTCTCTTTCTTATGGTGGAGTCGTGAACACTGACCTTAATTGAGGCAAGTGAGGCCTGCAGTTCTTTAGATGTTGTCCTGGGGTCTTTTGTGGCCTCTCGGATGAGTTGTCTCTGCGCTCTTGGGGTAATTTTGGTCGGCCGGCCACTCCTGGGAAGGTTCACCACTGTTCCATGTTTTTGCCATTTGTGGATAATGGCTCTCACTGTGGTTCGCTGGAGTCCCAAAGCTTTAGAAATGGCTTTATAACCTTTACCAGACTGATAGATCTCAATTACTTTTGTTCTCATTTGTTCCTGAATTTCTTTGGATCTTGGCATGATGTCTAGCTTTTGAGGTGCTTTTGGTCTACTTCTCTGTGTCAGGTAGCTCCTATTTAAGTGATTTCTTGATTGAAACAGGTGTGGCAGTAATCAGGCCTGGGGGTGACTACAGAAATTAAACTCAGGTGTGATAAACCACAGTTAAGTTATTTTTTAACAAGGGGGGCAATCACTTTTTCACACAGGACCATGTAGATTTGGAGTTTTTTTTCTCCATTAATAACGTAAACCTTCATTTAAAAACTGCATTTTGTGTTCAATTATGTTATCTTTGACTAATAGTTAACGGTTTTTGATGAGCAGAAACATTTAAGTGTGACAAACATGCAAAAGAATAAGAAATCAAGAAGGGGGCAAATAGTTTTTCACACCACTGTATATATATATATATATATATATATATATATATATATATATATATATATATAGAGTATATAGAGTATATATTCAAATAGTAATAATATAGTGACTCCCACCCACTGATACCCAAGGTCACTATATTTATTTTTTACTTCCTTATATTTTTCTTCTGGAAAAGAAACAGACAGAAAACACAAACCAATTAATTTTATTTTGACATTCGTTTCAGTTTTTACTTCCTGGTCTCCTGTCCGTCTTGCTTAAAACCATGCTTAACGCTTGCACTCACTATGAGAACTATTTTTTTTTCTTTTAGACTGTAAGTAAAATCTGAAATGAGACGAATAAAATACTGGATTTCTGGACATCTGAATCAGTTTGTTTATAACGTTTGTATTAGTTAAACCTCTTTAAAACTAAAAAGATTTTTAAAAAATTGAGGCATGAATAAAAACAAGTAACTATTAGTAATTAATGATAAGATTAGTGAAATATTTGTCTTAGTAAAAGTTTTGTTTAAAAGGTTCTAGATGAACAGACCTAATAAATTAGTAAAGTGAGAAATCGAGGAATAAAAAATAGTTTGCAAAGAATTGTAAAAACTGTTGAAAATGCAGCTTGTGTCTCTGTGAGTGCGCCCTCTTGTGGTGTACTATTTAGAGGACATGTGAGGTACATACGGAAAAGCGTTACGCAAAACCAACATTATTCCTTTTATTTAAATAATTATTTTAATTGTGTAAATTAAAAAACAATGACAATTGTTAAAAGTGCTTTACAAATAAAGTTGAATTGAATTATTTCTGAAAGGCAGTTTATCGATTAATGTTTTATTAACATCCCTAGTTTACAGTTTTTAGTGCTTGCTACATTTATACAGTAGACAGTTGAAAACTATGTCATTAAAATTTACTAAAAGCTAATAATAATATAGTTGCAAGCAATGATGAGCGGGCCCAAGCACCTACGCCATTGCCGCCCGGGCGCGCCACACAACCTGTGTGTTTTTAAAGCATTTTAAGACCCCCAAAAAGCACGGCAAGACATGAAAGATGCACGTTTTGTAATCAGTTTGATGTTACTTTTAGTGTCTTGTATTTCCTGTGGAAAAAAAAATACATTAACATTCACACAGAAGAAGAAAAAACATGTTTCACGATATTGTTTTTAAAAAGTGACCTAACTGAACACTGTACTGATATTATGTCCTGATGTCACTCAACCCTAAAGTTATTAGGCCAGCTGTGAGAAGGTAAAATCCGACCTCATTCGTGACCTCTGCTCTATCCGTAGCTTTTTATATACGTAAGCTGGAAATTGTGTCTTGTAAATATGAGACTTCTGTTCTGTAAATATCATCAATATTCTATGATTGTCAGAGAAGCAAATAAAATGGCACATGAACCTGGAGGAAGCTGCTCTTCTCGATACGTCATTGTTGTGTCGATTATCCCGTTTTGTTTTGTTTTTTTTCTGCGACGGACTGACAGCCCTACAGACGTGATTTTGTGCGGCGTAATGAAGTGGGCACGTTCCCGAGAGCCGGCACGCCGAGCTTCCGCTAGCTGTCACTGGCACGCTCGAAGCCTTCTCTCAGCACGCTTTTAATAATTCATCAGCTGCTCCTGAGATGCTACTGAATCCTTCGTGTCCTCATATAAAATATTGAACACAACTCTATTCAAGCCACCGCGAGTTATGCAATCATGCTCAGGGATTGCTGGCAGCCTACACCGCGTCTGTATGTGGCGGGTGTGCAAGAAGGGAGCGCGCGAGCGCCGGGTCTGGAGGTGTAGTCGAGCTCGGGCTGGTCCTCGCCGCAGCTCTCAGCTCACATCATGTCACCGTGCTCTCGGTGGCGTTGGGAGGGATGATGCAGGTCGGGGTGACACTTCAAACCTGCGTCGGAGATTACTAACCTTTTGTTTATCGTACACAAGAACAATTTGTTCACTCAGGTCTATTTTTAAGGCTGAACTCCAGGTTTATATTTGCTGTATTTGCTTATTTTTGATAAATTGTCACTGCATCACTTTATTTAGCTAGAAAATAAAATGCACCACGTAAGGCATTCTGGGTGACGTAGGAAAATGTTGCGCAATGTCATGTTAATTAGAAATATTTATAACCATCATATCCATGTTGGTTGATGCCCATCATACCTGTGTCATGCCTTCATATGACAGTTTTTCCTCGCTTTCCTGTACTGGTTGTGAGATGATACTGTATTCCAGATGATTCCTGGTCGCTTGTCTCATGTGACATCACATGCATTAATGGTCTATGTATTGGCTACGAATGGGCTATGCATTACTATGCAGTATTCTCTCCTGGTTGTGGTTGTTAGAGGAGAGAGCGTGACGTGATGAATGTTTTTGTTGTTCATCAGTTTATAGCTGTTTGGTGAGAAAGTGTGCGATAGTTTTTCGAGAGTCATTGTTTTTCCCTCGAGGTCATTCAGCTCAACATTTACTCGCTCCCCCCCCCCCCCTCTCTCTTTCTACACACACACACACACACACACACACACACACACACACACACACACCACTGAAGCGAAATTGTTAATATTGCATGACTCAGTGTCTGATTTGCTTCATTTGGACCACAAATCAACATGCAGTCAATTTATTTAATCTGCTGTAATCTCTCTCCCTCTCCCCCCCCCTCCCTCTCTCTCTCCTGTTTCTTCTTCATCTCTTTTTCCTCTTTCTACTTTTTCTCAAACTCTATCTCCCCAAATTCATTCCCTGTTTCTGTTTCTCTCTATTCTTCCTCCTCTCCCTTTCACTCTGTGCCTCTTTCTCCTTCTTCAATTTCCCTCCATCACTCCTCCATATCTGTCTCTGAATCATTCTGTCTCTATTACTCTCTCTCTTTGTGCTTCCTCCATTATTTCTCTCAATCTCTCCTCCATGTCTCTCACCGCCTCCCTCTTTCTGTCTCTCTCTCTCTCTCTCTCTCTCTCTCTCTCTCTCTCTCTCTCTCTCTTCCATTTGCCTCATGTCGCATTTTACCCAACTCTCATACCTTCCTTTTGTCTCTCAATTCTCTTATCTGTCTGTCCTCTCCTCATTATTTAACCTCTCTCTCTCTCTCTCTCTCTCTCTCTCTCTCTCTCTCTCTCTCACAGTTATAAAAGGAGTAAGACTGACTCGAGGATGAGGAGGCTGCAGATCAGCTTGTCCGAGGCGCTCGCTCTGTGTCAGATCAGTCTGTATGAAGTGGTGTTGTGGATTCGGAGCTCATTCCTGGTGAAGTGGATGAGTTACGCACTCGGCTGTTTGCCCCTCGCACGGTGAGGGGGTTAAAGCACGGTTGAAGACAGACCACTGCCCTGCCTCGCTGTCTCTCCTCACCATCAGAACTCTCATCATCACAGTAGCCGTGTGTTACCAGCGCCGCACAACGAGAGGAGAACCCCGGATCTACAGTTTACGGTTAAGGAGTTGAACCTGTGATCGCTGTGTGTCGTTCATAATTCAGTCAGTCGCTCAGTTCTGCACGGGCGTAGCACTGAAACTATGTCCAGTGAAGTTATGTAAAGTTGTATTTGATGATGTACTGTATGAAACATAAATACGTTCAAATACATAAATACTGTACTTTGTTTAAATAGTTGCAAAAATATTAGGCGTAAATGAAACATGGTGACAGATTTCAGGAGAAAATATAAAAACTTAAATGTTATAAAACTATATAATGCAGTGGAACCTTCGATTATGAGCAGAATTTATTCTGGAAGCGAGCTCGTATTCCAAAACGCTCATAAATCAAAGCAAATTTTACCATAAAAAATAATGGAAACTCAAATTATTTGTTCTACAGGCCAAAAAAGTAAATACATAAAAATAATTAGCACAAAATAAGAAGTAAAAATAAAACAAATTATCCTGCACTTTACCTTAAAAAAAAAAATCCTGACAGATAAGTGTTTCCGTTTATGTGTGCAGGCACTGATTGTGTGTGTGTATGTGTGTTTGTGTGTGAAGCTAAAGTAAGAGAAGACTCTTACTTTCAGCCCCTCAGTCTGTCGTTATGTGTGCGCACATAATTTGACACCGTGCCGGTTCTCACACATACTTACTCTCTCTCTCGCCTTTAGTGTGTGTGTGTGTGTGTGTGTGTGTGTGTGAGAGAGAGAGAGAACCGTTACTGTGTCAAATTACGTGTGCGCGCACACATAACGCACACAGATAACGACAGAGAGGGAGAAAATGGATTTTTAACCTCTAATGAGACTTTCTTTTGCTTTATACACGAGCACACACGTGTGTTATAAGAAACAGTACACGCGTGCTGTACACAAGGGGCTTTCAAACACAAAATAAAATATGTTTTACACACACACACACACACACACACACACACACACACACGGTCACAATGTTATATTAAACAATACACGCGTACATGGATGTTGATTATACCAGTGAGAGACGAGCACTAAGAACCAGCAGGGGAGACGATTACCCAAAATTCTGCAACGTAAGACAGAAAAAAGATTGGCTCAGTTGTGATCATGTGATGCTCGGCGTCAAAACAAGCAACGCATGCGTGATACATGATACTCGGTACTCGTAATCCAAGAAAATGTATTTATTTTAATAAATTTAAAAAATGTATTAAAAATCTTTGCTCGTCTTGCGGAACACACGCAAACCACGTTACTCACAATCTGAGGTTTCACTGTATATATATATATATATATATATATATATATATATATATAAATTATAACTGACTGACCAATTAGATGACTGCTCAGTAAGTTGACTGCTCAATTAGATATCATGGCTCCCCAATAAGGTGGCTGCAAAATAAGATGACTTACCAATAAAACGGCTGCCCAATAAGATGACTGCTCAATAGCTGACCAATATGCCGTCTGATCAATAACATAGCTGCCAAATTAAATAGCTGATGAAGAAGATGATTGCCTTGTACGATGGCTGCCTAAAAAGATAACTGTCTAGTAAAGCTGGCCCGGTAAGATGATTGTCCCGATACAACGGTCAACCAAACAGAGGACTAATCAATAAGATGTCTGACCAGTGACTTTCCAATCGGGTGTCTGTTTAAAGTCATCCAGTCAGGACACACTAACATCATCTAGTTGTACATTCATGTCTCTGTCTGGTTAAATGACTAGCCTAGCGTCACTGAGTAAAGTTACCACTTTCACAGTTTTTGCTATGAATATCTTATTGATTAACCGTCGGTAAGTCGTACGTATGCTAGAGTTAGTACTATACTATAGTTTGTATCATTGCCAAAAAGAATGTAATAAAAAAAATAATAAAATAAAAAATAAAGCAATTTGTAGCTATAATCGTGAAAGTGGAAACTGAACTATGGTTATGCCATTTCTTTTAATATATTAACATCTTCTGACCTCGCTAATATTTTGCGGTATTACATGAATAAAGCAAGCTAGCTAGTACCGTTAGCCCATGCCCTTCTGATTAGCATAAGCTAACATCCAGAGGTGGATAGTAACAAGTTACATTTACTCCGTTACATTTACTTGAGTAACTTTTTTTTTTTCTGCACCATAATATTTACTTTTACTTGAGTAGATTTGTGAAGAAGAAATGCTACTCTTACTCCGCTACATTCGGCTACACACGACTCGTTACTTTTCTAACCATTTATTGTAAACAGCCAGCCGGTGGATCTACCGCATGACTGCTTCACTAATCTGACACAGCAACAATAATCACATGACTCCATTTGACCAATCACATCTTTCATCCTATCTGTGAATCCGTCCTACATACATTCACTGCGCATGCGCAGACAAAAGTTTTCAAAACTTTCTCTAATTTTGCATAACGCCCATAAATCCATGCTGCTGCTAGTGCAGTGGTTCTCAAAGTGTGGGGCGCGCCCCACTAGTGGGGAATACAGACATGACAGGTGGGGCGCAATGAACGGGAGGAAAAACAGGAAAGTACCTATTCTAATTCATGCTTTTCTTTATTGATAATGAAGAGCGTACGCTCAAAACAATCACACACAAATAAATGGATCATTAATATAAGTACATTTAAAATAACATCAGTTGTGGGCCGGGAGAAAAAGTGGAACCATAGTGGAACAATAACGGTTTAACGTCGGACAAACTTGAGCTGCGCTGCTCGAATCACAAACCTGCGCGAGCCAGTGGGCAGCGCTGCGCGACTCTGACAGAAATAGACCGCGCCGACCTTCAAAATATATTTTACCCTGCTGGTATGCGCACGTACAATCCAGGCATGGCAAGGCGGAAACAATATTAAACAGTCCTGACATTTTAAATGAATTGTTTTTAAATAAAACACAGGGGGTCGCGCAGGTTTGTGATTCGAGCGGCGCTGCGCGAATAAACCAGATCATCACTGCGCTGTCCAGATAGTCGCGCTGCGCTGCATTTGCGCAGATATTTGGTTCAATCGGGTGCCGCGGTTTCGTCCCACTTTTGATGTGTTTGGCTTCACATACACTTCGACAATGGAAGAAGACGGTGCAGCAGCAGTGAGTTTACTTACATGTGACGAGGAGACTGTAAAGAAAAAAAGCTGCCTCGTCTGTGTTGTGGAATTGGTTTGGGTAAAAGAAAAGTGATACGAATGAGATGAACGTGATTTGTGAGGTACGCAAGTGCACTGTTTTAACAAGTGGTGGAAACACATCAAACCTTTTCTATCATCTGAAATACAAACATCCAATCGAATATGGCCAAAGTAAAAAAATGCGGCAAACCTCAGCAATTCACAGTTTAAATAAAATTACATAAAAAAATGAAATTATGTAAAACAATTTCTTTGTGTTTTCATTTTTATTTATGCATTTTCAGATACAAATTGCTATATTGTGTTATATATCATTATTGAGTTAGAAAATTGCTTCTACCGTGATAGAAGATTTTGGTTATATCACCCACCACTAATGAAGCCTATCTTGAGCTTGGATTCATGGTGGTGATGGTGGGGGCAGAAGAGTTTTGTGTGTGTTTTGTGTCTTAAACCGCTGGCAGCAGACCGCATGAGACCCAACAAATTAGGAAGACACTTAGAGACAACACACTCCAGTCACGTTAATAAACCTCTGGACGTCTTTGAAAGAAAGCTGGCAGAATACAGACAGCAGGAGAATCGCATGGTAAAATCTGAATCAGTGGACAGCAAAGCACAAATGGCTTCATTCAAAGTTGCATACAGAATTGGCCAGTACAAAAAAACTACAAACGATTGCTGAGCAGCTAATAAACATGGGGTCAATTATGCAAAGATAAGTGACAACGTAAGCCTTTTATAACAATTGCACGTGTATTTTATCTTTTTTTAACTTGGTGGTGTTTGATCTTATTGGTTTAGGAATTGATATTTCAATAAACAGTAAACTTGGTCGATTTCGTTATTATTTTGTTGACAAGTGGGGCTTGAAAATTCGCTCAACCCCTTAAGTGGGGAATGACAGAAAAAGTTTGAGAACCACTGTGCTAGTGGGATCTTGCAGTTAAGTGTACAATCTTGCGGTGAGTATAGAATACTTTTTTCATGTTTGCATGATTATACTGTATGTTACTCATGTAAGAGTAAAAAAGTATTAGAAAAAGACTTTTTTTTTATTCTTACTTGAGTAATATTTTGGATGACTACTTGTGTAATATTAGTTTGAAGAACAGCTACTCGAGTAAATCTTTTTTACATCCCGCCTAATTGCAGTATCTACAGGAAAGTGAAATAGCAAAGTCGACCTCCTGGAAATTTTCTACAATGTTTTATTTGCAGCTAATATTTGTTTCTGCTTATAATAAAAACTTGTTCTGTACACGTTTGTGAATGCGAATGCATTTGTACGTTAAAGTGCTTATAGAAACTGTTGCATCACAACAGTTATGGGCGTCCGGATGGGCGTCTTGTTGAACAGATTTAAAATTTGTTTGTGATGTTATAATGAAAATAGTATTAAAACTGTTTGAGTAGCAGCTCAGACAGGAACTTTGTCTCTCCTTACAACACCACTTCTCTGAAATAGCACAGGATTGTTTTTTTTTTCTTTCTTTACTTAAATACATACACTGCGTTCCAAATTATTATGCAAATGATATCTTTCTCTGATTTTCATAATTAGTAAATGCAAATGACAGTCAGTATAATTTTCTAGTCATCAACTATTAGGGTATAATTAGAATTTTATTGAGCAAACCTCCTAATGATAATATTTATTTAAAAAAAAAAAACTGAAAACGCACTGTTCCAAATTATTATGCAGATCAAAGTTAAAACATTTTAAAGGCTGTAAAGAACTGAAAATAGGCTTTTGAATTTGAATTTGCAGCTTTAGGAGGTCATATTTACTGAAATCAAAAACTATTTCAATCAAAAACATCCTAAAAAGCGGCCTACCAGCTCTCTCCCCATGATTCCGGCCCAAAACATGACTCCGGCACCAGAGGTGTCAAGTAACGAAGTACAAATACTTCGTTACCATACTTAAGTAGAAATTTTGGGTATCTATACTTTACTGGAGTAATTATTTTTCAGCTGACGTTTTACTTCTACTCCTTACATTTTCACACAATTATCTGTACTTTCTACTCCTTACATGTTAAAAATAGCCTCGTTACTCTATTTTTATGATCAGTACGCGCAACCCCCTGGTCGCATGATAAGAACGCACACAACGCATCCCCCCCCCACCCGCACGATCAGAAAGCGAGACCTTAATGCTTTTGTCGCCCCTCACGGTACTTTTACTTTATACTTTAAGTAGTTTTGAAACCAGTACTTTTAACCTTTTACTTAAGTAAAAGGCTTGGGTACTTCAATACTTTTAGAAGTATTTTTGAACCCTAGTATCTATACTTCTACTCAAGTAATGAATGTGAATACTTTTGACACCACTGTCCGGCACCTTGTTGACATCGCAGCCTTGTTGGGACATGGTGGCCATCCACCAACCATCCACTACTCCATCCATCTGGACCATCCAGGGTTGCACGACACTCATCAGTAAAAAAGACTGTTTGAGAATTAGTCTTCATGTATGCCTGGGCCCATTGCAACCATTTCTGCTTGTGAGCATTGATTAGGGGCCGAATAGTAGGTTTATGCACAACTGCAAGCCTTTAAAGGATCCTATACCTTGAGGTTCGCGGGACTCCAGAGGCACCAGCAGCTTCAAATACCTGTTTGCTGCTTTGTAATGGCATTTCAGCAGCTGCTCTCTTAATCAGATGAATTTGTCTTGCAGAAACCTTCTTCATTCTGCCTTTATCTGTACGAACCTGTCTGTGCTCTGAATCAGCCACAAATGTCTTCACAGTACGATGAGTTTTCGTGAAATATCTAATGTTTTTATACCTTGTCCAAGGTATTGCAATATTTGACACTTTTCGGCAGCAGAGATCCTTTTTCTTTCCCATATCGCTTGAAATCTGTGACCTGCTTAATAATGTGGAACAACCTTCTTCAGTACTTTTCCTTTAATTATGCTCATCTGGCAAACTAATTATCACACGTGTCTGAGATTCATTTCAATAATCAAAAGAGCTCTGAGACACAACACCATCCATGAGTTTAATTTAAAAACTAAACATTTAATGTTTGACACTTGCATCCAATTTGCATAATAATTTGGAACAGAGTGTACTTTATTTTTATGTAATTAGCACACAATGAATCTCATACTGAATGTTGTTTAATTATTGTATAATTGTTGGTATCAGAATTAAGTAATTATTCTAACTTTTCATCTTTATAGTTGTGTTCATGTTTTTGCTTTTTTTTTTTTTTTAATCCAGAAAATTTCTTAATTCTGTTTTTTTTTTTTTTTTTTGGTAATTATCCAGTTCATTGATATACAGCATGTTTTTTTGTGTGTGTTTTTTTTATGTCTTATGCTGCGGATATTTAAACATATTGGTTGTCAAGAAATTAAACCAATACAATGACGTGAGATAACCAGGCACTGACGTTGACACCATATTCCTCAGGCAAACTTATTTATTTATTTATTTTTGCCGAATGTTATGGCACCCTTATGAAGTGCCGCCAGTCAGCAGTTTATTGATGAGCCCGGCGCGGACCTGAGGGCAGCTAGAGATCTATTAAACTCCTTCCCTCTGCTTCTAAAGATCTCCTCAGGTAAGAGCGCAGTGTTGGATCGTCCCAGCAGGTCCTCATGAAGAGCCCAAAGGCAGCGGCAGGCAGCCGAACGAGTGTCTGAATCCTCCAGCATGGAGACAGATAGACAGTGAGAGAGAGAGAGAGTGCTAGCGAAATCTCCCGCCGGCCAGTGTCTCTGTGATGGACACACTTATCTGCTCAACAGGTTTCAGCACCAAATGTTTTCCCGTACAGGCGGGTCGCCGTGTTTTGGCCTCCCAGCCGAAATGAAATTGCCAAGACGTGTGACTTTGCGCTTCACTATAATATGCCGTTTAGCTGCCTGAAGAATAAATTCGAGCTGTTTCGTTTCCAGGAAAACACCAGAACACTAGAAGACAGGCAATTAATATTGTGCAGGGATGAAATGCAATCACGCTCTGTGACTACATAATTCCCTGAGTGTATTATTTCGCTTGTGTTAATAAAAACGTTATATTTGTTGGTGGACTTGTAGGGAATACATCACACACACACAGACCGGCATTCGCAGGTAGTACAATCAGTGAATGCAGGACGAATCATTCTATATCAAGGCTTGATAAGTAATAAATTCATTAATGACCGTTTATAAAATTGCATAACAACTATATAAATATATATTCCTTATAGCAACAACTCATTCATAATAGTGAATTACCTGTTTGTTTGTTTTTGTTTAACAAATTCATCTCTATCGTTGATGTGGTTAAACTTTTCTAGACAGGATTTATTAAAGGAGTCAGAAGTATTCAGTTTACCAATATCTTCTTTAACTTAAAGAGAAAAGAAAGAGTGGCTCGTGATGAAACAAGTGTTTCTAGCTGCTTGAACTTACTGTAAGTTGAGGTTTGGGAAGTTTCAACCCCTGCCACTGGTGGATTATCTCCTCTGGGTTTCCTCCCACAGTCCAAAGACATACAGATTAGGCTAATTGGCGTTCCCAAATTGCCCGTAGTGTGTGAATGTGTGTGTGTGTGTGCCTTGCGATGGATTGGCACCCTGTCCAGAATGTGCCCCACATCGTGCCCTGGGATGAGCTCCAGGCCCCTTGCGTCCCTGAATACACAATGAAGCGGTATAGAAGATGAGTGAGTGAGATCCAGTATATCTGATGTATAACTTCATGACTAAGTACATTTGGTGAAGTACACTTGTTTCTTGCTTTTATATGGATTAGCATTATGAAAACCAAAGTATTAAACTTCTCTTGACTTTTAACCTCCTGAATAGTTACCTGAGTCGGTATTACTGTACCTTTGTCAGTGTAACTCATTCATCATCTAAACCGCTTTATCCTGTATACAGTACATGAAAGTGATGTGGGATAAACATGACCACGGTTTGGGGAAATATCTACTGTAATAATATAAATATCTCCTAACTCCAAATATACCTAAGGAAGTGAGGAAAAAAATAGTTAAGAGTCATGTCAGAAAGTTTTAAACAAGATGTATCGTAACTTGTTTTGGATAGGATGCATTCAGCACGTATGTCGCGTATCATCTGGCCAGCTGTGCTTATCAGGAGCATTATTCTAGTCTATAGCTGAAGGAAGAGTAAATTAAAATGCCACAATCAATTGGGCTTACGTAGCAGAGCTTAATCTCACCTCTTTCCTCCAGCCGGATGGAGAGGAAACGCATGAGCCTACCTAATGCTCCAGCTGACTTCAGCAAACTCGGGGGAAATGTGCTGCGTCTTCATCCGACGTGAAAGGTGCCCATTATCCCATCAGCTTGCAGCACCAAAAATACTCTTTACATAACACGGGGTAACCAATGAGAGCTTCTTACACACGAGTCAATTAGAATTTTATGTACAGTACCCAGCGCCTTTAATTATAAACGCAGTCACGATGCAGCTTGGCTGTAGATTTAGATCATTAATGAAGATAACAGTGGTTGACACTTACAAGAATAACATGTCTGTGCACAATTAAAGTGGCAGCGGATCTCTGTACTAACGCACTTGTTCCTGGAAGAACCCTGAATTTGGTACCTGATCAAACATCAGGACGAACAAGACATTCTGGAGGAGTCTCAGCCAGAGTTTGTTGACAATAATCTGCACGAAACGTCCTGCAGAAATCCATCATTTCAAAATGGAAAGAATATGGAACACCATGACAAGGACGGAGGATGTCCATCTACTGTAAAGCCGGTGATCAGGTAACGAGGGTGTTTACGTGTTGTTTTAGCAAAATTATAATTATTTATTAACAATATTAAAGCAGAAGACCAGTTACCAGGTCACAAGAAGATTAGTCATATACACACTCAAGAGGCTAAACTCTCAACTGTCGTGATGCTACCACCACCGTGCTTTATTGTAATGATTTCTGTTGTGGTGGTCTATTTAGTTTGCATTCATGATGTCTACAGATGATACATGTCTACTGTATTTAAGTTCCAGGATAGAATACTACATGAAGTGGAACATTTCAAGGTTTTTTATTAGAATAAAACAAAAATTACAAGATCAAAATTTGCCTCAAATATACTTGAACAAAAAAAGGTATTCTCCTTTCTAGATTTAGACTGCCACTGGAGGCTCAGGTGGATGTGGTTTGGGATGCTAATCAAAGGGTCGGGGGGGTTCAACGCCAGCCACTGGTGGATTGCCAGCATTGGGCATTGGTCCAGACCCTTAACTCTACACCCATCCAAAGTCAAAGTCACACCACTGTTGCTGGTCCCAAACCCTGCACGAGAATGGTGGAGGCGTGGTGTTCGGCTCAACAACACAAGAACAACCACAACCAGAGCTCTTCTAGTCAACAATTTTGGGGCAGTGGTGGCTCAAGCGCTTAAGCCTCTGGGTTACTTATTGGCAGGTTTGGGATTCAAGCTCCAGTTACACCAAGTTGCCCTTGTTGGGCCCTTAAACAAGGCCCTTCACCCTATACAGTACTGTTTGCTCTAGTATCCTGGGGTCTAAATATGTGTACATGTATGGGTGTCTCGTGATGGGTGTACCCCGCCTCGTGCCCTGGGATAGGCTCCATGCCCTTCGCGCCGCTGTATACAGGATAAAGCGTATAGAAGATGAGTGAGTGAGTGAGTTTAACGTTTCAAGCTAGTGTAACGTTTATATAATTTCCGCTGATTTAATCCACATAATATTGATTCCTGCAATATGAAAAACAACGGCGTGTTCAGTTCATCAGATGTTTTTGATAAATGTTTCTAATATTTTCCCCCATAAATCACACTCACCTGAAATCATCAGCATATTTTAAAATATTTAAACATATATTTGAGCCTAACCCCAGAGCTGTCCTCTTCCCAGCATACAGCGCTATAGCGTGGCGTAGCTCTCACTGAGCCGTGCGATGTGCAGACTCCAGAGGAACTTTCACTGCTCTCTGACATTTTGAGGTTAGAAAGCCGGAATCGCTGGTTTACTGAGCACAGCTCGGGATTTAAGTGGAAAAGCAGCCATGAAAGACATTTTTAATCTGCTAATGGAAAATCACATTACATTTTTTTTCCCCTTCAATTTTGCTCTTCTGTGAAGTAATATTATAGACTCTGGGCTCGGACGGAAGCGCATTTTTATTTTATTTCCTCCCCCTTGCTGTCCACATGTTTGAAATGTTAAAGCCGGGTATTGGAGATGGAGATTAGTTCTCTCTCAGTGAGTAAGTCTTCCGTAGGATTATGTTCGTTTGTCCTTATGTAGCCTCGCCGGCCATCTTCATCATCTATTATTCCTTATGAAAGTTATTCACCGTCGACGAGGCTAGCGTGTATTAGCCGAGATCGCTATGAACTACATACAAACCGGTTCCGGAAGGTGATTCGGAGAGAATGTGTAAAGTGTGTTATTTAATGGAGATGATAACGGTCGCTTTATCCTCGATGGCGATTTCTGGATTGCAGAGGCATTTAGAAATCTAAACACTTAAACCTTAAAGTCTTCACCATCATGATTTTAGCAAAAGGATTTTTGGGGAATTTTGCATTTTGCTCTTAAATAACTGAAAGAGCTTTTTATCTTACAAATAGCAAATGTCCAAAATGTTACAGTATCTTAAAGACATTCTCTCTCTCTCTCTCTCTCTCTATATATATATATATATATATATATATATATATATATACAGTATGACCTCATCTGTAGATATGAATGGAAATAAATTAAACAAAGAACGACATACTGTGCGCTTTTTTTTCCATCCTTGGATATTCAGAAAGCTCGTCTTAAGCAGGTTCTAGAATACAATCATTAGCTGCGTTTACACAGACCCTAATATTCCACTAATAAGAAAAATTTAATCCCAAATGCATTATGTAAACATCTCAGTCGGGATAGTCTGACTGATCGTTTGAGCTCTGTATTTAATAATTCATTCAGGAGATTGAATATTCAAATTCAAATTTTATTTGTCACATACACAGTCATACACAGTATAATATGCAGTGAAATGCTTACACGACCGCCAGTGACCTTAAAAAGTAAATAAAAGCTTGTACGTAAAATAAATATCAATAAAAGGAAATACAAAAGAAATAAATGTAACTAGTAAAATAAACTGTACAAATAAGGGCATAATAAAATATTGCAAAATATAGAAATACAAGGGGGGGAGGAGTATATATATATATATAGAATTTAAAGTGACAATGGTTGTGCAAATATGCATGAAAGGTGACTAATGAAAGTGACATGTGCAATTGTCCAGATGTATAAATATTCTCTCTTGTTGGAATAAATATGTTAGCACTGTCGCCTTGCACCTCAAGGGTCCGGGTTCGATTCCCCGCATGGAGTTTGCATGTTCTCCCTGTGCTTGGTGAGTTTCCTCCATGTACTCCAGTTTTCTCCCACAGTCCAAAGACATGCAGATCAGGCTAATTGCCGTTTCCATATTGCCCGTAGTGTGTGAATGAGTGTTTGTATGTGTTTGATTTGTTGGCATCCTGTCCAGGGTGTACTCCGCCTCATGCCCTAAGCCTCCTGGGTTAGGCTCCGGGACGCCCCAACCATAAATACAGGATAAAGCGGTAAAGACAATAAGAGAGTGAGTGAGTGAGTGAGTTGGTGGAATAAATATATATGTTTTAATGCATACAGTATTTGTCATGATGGGACGAGTTTCTAGGAACTTCAGCTTCCATTCCTGATTAATGTACTCTGCTTTACAGTGTGTGAAATGCGAGCCAATCAGTGGCAGGTAGGAGGAACCTGTCTTTACTTCAGACTTTCATCCACTGGGTCTCTGGCTGAGGAAAGAGCACTGATTGGCTCGCATTTCACACACAGCAAAGCATCTAAGCAGTCATGAATGAGCCGAGGTCTTGTAACTAATCAGAACACAGAAGGCAGGATTTATTAGAAAAAATAAAATTTTGCCTAACTAAAATTGGAGAAAAACAATCTTCCTCTTTTTCTTCTGTTAAAGTATGTTTCCAGCATATGGTGACAAATATATTCTGATTAAATGCAGCAAACAAATTTATCACCAGTAGGTTCTGTCCAAGTACCATGAGTGCTGATATGGGGTATAACAGCACTGGCGTGTTTAACTCAGTGCATCACTGTTTCACAGTTGCTCTAATCAGAGGCGTCATGGCCATTCATTTGCCAAAAAAATGTTCAGATTAGATGGTTGGAGAAACTGTTACATTCTCCAGTTAACTCGGTTAGCCGCAGAGTTTCTATTTTAAAGTCTTTAGCACAAGTGATTACCATCAGTGTTAATGTTAGCTTGTTGTTCTTTATTATCATTAAGTCCATCAAATTCGTAGGGTTTTAGATGTCAGTTCCAAAGCATAACGGTTCTGGTTCTAATAATCATTAATTACACTAGTGGCTTAGTTATAGTCTTCTCGTCTGCCATGTGGAAGGCCCGGGTTTGATTCCCGCTCAACTCTCAAACTTCAGCCACTTGATGCAGTGCCGATCCCAAGCCTGGACAAAAATGACAGAGTTGCATCAGGAAGGGCATCCGGTGTAAACCCTGCGCCCAGCTTGTGTGGCGACCCCTTCCATGGACCAGCCGAAAGACCAACAACAACAGCACTGTCTGTCTATAGCTCAACGCTAAGTCCTGCTGTTTGTTGGTGGAGCAAATGATCTGATGAAATAAACAAACAAATCATTATAAATGTTGATAATAAATGGCTTTTTTTATTAAAGCAATATAACACTCTTGGTGGTGTCTATGACTACAACCTGGTGCTGATATTCAGTACAACAGCCTCATGTGTGTTATTGCTTAAACATCAGAATGTTTTACTCTTTTAAATCGTCTGCATCAATTTGCCAACTGTTGCAATTATTGTCACTGCCTGGCCAAAACAAGAGTAACACACTCTAATATTTAATTTAATCATCTTTGGCTTTGATTACAGCACACCATGTGGTCACCAGGTCATGTGTGAAAATGATTCCTCATGCTCCCAGAGCCAGTCTTTCACAATCTCTGTCCTGGAATATACCTGTGATATCAGGGAAGAAAAACTCCACAGATGTGATAACTTGGCCATTCAGTACATTCAGGTCGTCGGCTGACTTCATTTTATTGCCCCATAACGTTGTCGAGTCTCGACCTGAGCAACTGAATCAACCCCAGATCATAACACTGTCTCCAGAGGCTTGTACAGTGGACACTATGCATGATGGGCGCATCGCTTCATGCGCTTCCCTTCTTACCCTGACTCGCCTATCACATGCAACTTCCCCAAGTGTTTAAGTGATCTTACCCTAATCCTAACCCTCCATCATTCTTTCTGACTACATTTCTTCCACACAGCTCTTGGTTCAGCACTTTCCTTCCAGGTTTTGAAGGGTTCTTAACCCAAGACTCTGACCCTGGAGACTCCTTCCATAAATGTTCAGTAAACATCTCTTTGTTAGTAAATTATACTGCTTTTTGGTTTGCTGTACAAGTCTGTGTGGATGAGATGTTACTTTAGAAACGATACCGATTTAGAGTGAGCGCATTAATTTGTGTTATTATGCGCTCACCCCTACTGTTAGAAAATCAACTTGTGTTTTTTTTTTTTTTTTTTTTTTACATTTAGACCTACTTCAAAGTTGTTCCAAGGCATTTGAAATGAAAAACCTCTGTTTATGTGTTTATAATGATCAGGAAACAGAGACCGCTATCGACCGGCCGGAGCCATAGTGGCAGTTAACTAATCACCCTCGGACGCGCTCCTCCATCAGGATGACGTCTCGCGGCTTCTCTCTCGCTATCGATAGGTGAAATCTCCCGAGGATCTCGGGGACAATGTATTTCAGTTGACTGTAATTAATGCTTGTGCGTTTAGTTTACTCGGTGTTGCACGAGTAAGCTCTTCTTTAATTAGCGCACTCAGGGCCGATCGATGAAGAGCCGCTCCTGAGATCGTCGTGACAGATACTCGCCTTCTGTTCTGTCTCTTCTGATAACGCTGCGTGGGAAAGCTCCGGTGTGACGAGCGAAAGAAGGCAGTCTCCGTGAATGGCGTCGTTAGTGCTGCCGGGTGGTGTTTAAAACAACATCTGTGGAGTGTAAGAGTCCTGACGGTTCATTTTGAGAAGATGCGACAGATGTTCGAGTGATTCTTTGGGGTATTTTACAAGGCATAACAGTCCTGTGGCCAAAATTATTCACACATACAAAGACACACACATACAGGATGGATGCGGAGTAAATTCTGAACAACGCTGTTGAATTCTCGATTCTGATTGGTCCGAAGATGTTGATTAATTTTAAATTACAGCAGCTCGGAGGAATGTTGTTAACTCAGACTGTTAACTCAGACACTCCGCATTATTCTATAGTAAATAATAAACTGTAATCGTTCGCATTAAAAGCAGAGAACCAGCTCAAGACGTCCTGTTTGAGGAAAAGAATCAACAGTGACTCTGATTCATCCCACCATCTTGTGGTCATTGATTATTTTCCAATAACAGCTCGCACTGTAGTGTTTTACTCATCACATATTTCATCTGCGTTTATTAACTTATTACATTTTTTTCTTAAGAAGGGCTGCATGTGTTATCCTAGCGGCTGGGAATCATCATATCCTCCTATAATTGAATTTCACACTTTTAAATAAAATAACTTCCCACTGCAACCAGAATAGACATGGGAACACCACTCTCTCTCTCTCTCTCTCTCTCTCTCACACACACACACACACACACACACACACACTGAATTTGCTGATCGTTTAACTTTTTGGGTTCTCGCCATTCTTTTCCCTTTCCAGTTTTTCGTTTTTTTATTTGTGTGTTTGTATGTGGTTGTATGTGTGTATTTGTTGTGTTGTATTTACTACGTTGGTACCTGGGCATACGAATGCCTCGCCTTAAGAATTTTCGCATTAAGAACTGAAATTTAGCAAAAAAGCTTTTTCTGCATACGAGTGAACAAACCAAACCTATTAACTTACTGTACGCTTATGTCCGGGAGCCGACGAACCTGGTTTGTTTTTGGTATTTTGTACAAGATTTAGTGAAGACCTAGCCCCATGAGGTCCCAAGAATGTTAGCAAGGACGGTAGCACGAAGAAACCACTTCCAGTTTGGTTTTTAAAGCAGCCGGTGATTAAAAGATCATGTCTTTCTAAATGTTTTGATTGTTTTTAGATACAAAAGTATGATAATATTGTTGGAAATTGTTAATATTCGTAATATTTTTGGGTGGCTGGAACAGATTATCTCCATTTACGTTATTTCCTTTGGGGAAATGCGTTTCGCAATATGAATTTTCGCCTCCGGAAGGGATGAAATTCTTATGCCGAGGTTCCGCTGTATTAGTGACATTGGTGACACTTTTGCTCAACTAGTTAAAGAGTTCATTAAATCCATCCTTCTACGTATACTCTATGCACTGTACAGTACAGTACATGTTATGTACAAACAAACAAATCACAATGTTCTATGTATATTTATAGCTTTGATGTGAATTTTTATATTTTATATATAATTTTATTTGGGGTTTATAGAGGGTTTGTGTTTTTCTAAAACAGTCCCACATTTTCAAAACAGCATCTTTAAGTTGTTGGTCTTTCGGCTGCTCCCGCCAAGGGGTCGCCACAGCGGATTATCCGGTCCGCACAACAACTTGGCACAGGTTTAATCCGGATGCCCTTCCTGACGCAACCCTCCCATTTTACCCGGGCTTGGGACCGGCACTGCATCCAGTGGCTGGGGGGTTCGGGCACTGGCTGGTAATCAAACCCGGGCCATCCGCATGACAGGCGAATCACCTACCACTGAGCCACCAGTGCCCCAAAACAGCATCTTTAAGTGTTTCTCTTTAAACGTGATGGTTACTGAAGATGTCATTCAGGATCCCGAGCCTGTCCAGGGAACACTAGATACTGTATGAGGTGGGTTTAAATCTCGAATTATTTCCAGTCATGAAGGAGCATTGGATGGAGGAGCATCAAGAACCTAGAAGAACTGAAGGAGGAACATGAGAAACTCCACACAGAACTGGACAGACAAAGGTACTGTAGTAGCACCGCCACATTGCTGTCTCTTTAGGAAGAGATGAAAGTGAAGGTTAAATCCCACGGCATTACTATCAGTAACATGGCATTGTGTGAAATATAACATGTGAAACTGTGAACCAAAGTGGAACTAGACTAACGAAACTCAAAACATGGCAGGGGTTTTTTAACATGCCCACACTTCAGTCTCACATCAGCCACATCTGTAATCCACTGGGAAAAAAAGGCAAAAAAAGTGTTCCTTGTTAACGAGAAATCTTCCAGCGCTTCACACATTTCAGAATAGCGCTCGGTTATATGTGAACGCTGCGACCCTGTTCCTGTTTACGTTCACAACTGCGATCTCTGGGGTGTGATCTCCTCTCAGAGACGCTGCCATTAGCTGTCCTGGTCCCACACAAGCAGTGAGTAATCAGGTCAGGAGGGTCACCTGTGATGAGAAATTGAGAAGGTGTCAGATCATGTGACCAAGTCACATGATTCCTTGATTTGTACTAATCCCACAAAATGTTCTCATTTATAATATCCCAGAAATACAGTACACACACTTCACAACACTGATCTCGGGTACGTACGTTATTTGTCTTGTTTGTAAATTTTATCGTATGTGAACAAGTTAATATCTTTAATGCTCATTTTAGTTTACGGACAAGTATTATTATTTTTTGAACAAGATAATAATGTGTTCATACATTCTCTTATTTAAAAAAAAACATTTTAGAGTACAAAATTGTTACATTCTCGTTATTAATATAATAATGCAATTTATTTCCCGCCGCAGTTTTCTTGCTCAACATCGCAACAACATCTGAGTTATGTTTCCTGCATCGCTAGTTCCGATCAATAAAAGAGTTTATTTTAAAAATCATCATTTAAAATGATCTCAACCTTTCTTATTTTATTTTTTTTACAGGAACTACAGGGCAAATGTAAAAAGAAAGAAGTACGACAGTAGCATCTTATCAACGTTGCCAACTTGCAGACTTTCTTGCTACTGTAAATCTTGCAACTTTCCAAAATCCTCTTGGTGACTTATTTTTTTTGTCAAAATCGACTAGCGACATTTCTATCATCTTTTTTTTTGTTGGTGTTATTGAACACTTTTTAAATTTTTTTAGATTTAGACTTCGACGTGAAAGCATGTACTGTCTCGTTCTGCCGCCACTGTCCTCAACATGCAGCAGGTGCTGCCGTGAGCCCCTCCCCCGTCCTGAAGCACTCGCAGACGGTCAGACTCACCGTAGCCTCCCGCCGCAGTCCCAGCGCAGTCAGTGCTACTACTGCTCCTACACTACACATGGATCGCGCATGAACAAAGCCACCGCCGAGCCCGCCTTGGTTTACAGAGCAGGATGTAAATGTAAAAGTTTCTTCAATGTCACAAATCATCATTAACATCTGACTCACAGTCATGCACGTGGGTTCGACCCCGGGTAAAGGAGGGTTAGACGTCTAGCTAGAAATTTAGACCCGTATAGCAGTCGTTTGATTACATTTGATACTCTAATATTTAATAATACAGTGGAACCTCGGATTGCGAGTAACCCAGTTTGTGAGAGTTCCGCATGACGAGCAAA
Source organism: Channallabes apus (assembly GCA_030522415.1). NCBI lineage: Eukaryota > Metazoa > Chordata > Actinopteri > Siluriformes > Clariidae > Channallabes > Channallabes apus. The sequence goes on from CM060116.1 coordinate 5,217,182, forward strand.
AATTTTACAAATATTTTACTTGAAAAACGAGCGAGTCTTGATATACGAGTACCAAATATCATTGAGTATCATGTGGCACGTATGTGCTTCTTGACACAGAGCATTATGTGATCACAACTGAGGCAATGGTTCTTCTCTGTCTCTCACGCTGCAGAATTGTGGGTACTCGCCTCCCATGCCTGTTCTCAGTGTCCACGTCTTATTCATATAGCGCGTGTATACTTTACACTGTGGCCACGTGAGTGCATGTAAAGCATCTTTTATTTTATTTTTCATACAAGCGTGCGGGTGTGTGTATTTTGTATTTTTATATGATTACTTTTGGGCTGTGGAACGATTCGTCGGAGATGCCATTATTTCTTATGGGGGAAATTCATATAGTGTATATGAATACACTCAATATACAAGTGTTTTGATGTACAAGCATGCTTCCGGAACGAATTATGCTCGCAATCCAAGGTTGCACAGTACAGGTCAAAATTGTAATGTGGGCTTAGACAAAGCGATGAAGTCATGAGGTTATTTTAAAATGAGATTTATAGTTCTACACAATTTTGACAGCGTGTTTTACTCACCTTTCAGGTGATGATGTCATTATGTGACTTCTAGCGGCTTTTAGGACAGCCAATAACTACTTTCATGAAGAAGTACACAGTTTGCTTTGTTAAACATGTTTTTTCGTCGTCTCTTGTGGTCTTGATGGTTATTAATTTAAAAGATTTTTAGATGTCTTTATTAGTCTCTAGATTATGCGGATGTACAGTCTGTGTGTATGAGCTGTTGCTATGGAAACAATGACAAACGTTACAGAATCTGTAATTCTACTGTGCTGTGATAGAAGGAAAAAGGAATCCATGTATACAGGTGTCTTATTATTTACCGCCGGTGACGTGTTACGGATATATCTGCAGTTTACTGTAAGTCGGTTGCTCCAGTTGTTTTTTTTTATTTATTTTTAATTTATTTCTCGAAAGAGACAACCGACGCGACGTAGCGCTTCTGGCCCGTTCACATCAAACCCTCAGCTGTAGCATTCGAAACGAGGATTATCTGAAGGTAGAAGTCACAGGCTCTCATGCTGTTCGATGGACTAAATCCATCCAAGCGTTCATTTTCATTAAGTCTCACAGCGCATCAGATATCATAATTATGGCCCATTATTATCGCCATGATGGAGCTGTCTGCTTTTTACAGAGAAAAATAGCGTTGTGTAGCGCATAACTTTGATGCCATTTTCTGGGCCAAGTGTTGACAGTTTCATTTTCGTATTGATTTAAATTTTTTAAAATTGTTTTTAGCGTCTGGAAGCCTAAAATTACAAAATGAAGACATAAATGCAAACTATTATTATTATTATTATTATTATTTAGTACTACTGTACATGTATGTTTATATACATTGGTCACGTTGGTCAGTTAAATCATTGAGTAATGAAACAAAATGTACAAAGATTAACTAAAAAGGGGAACTACACTGTAAGTACAAAAATATTATATAAAATATTATATTAATTATGGAAATGTCTGACAATAATTACATTTAATGTAATAATACTATATAACTGCTACTATTATTTGTACTAATTGTCCTCCTCCTCTTCCTCCTCCTCCTACAACTCCTACAGCTATTTTTTCCTCCTCCTCTTCCTGCTCTTCTGACTTCTCATCCTACTAAATTCTGCTACTTCTTTTCCTCCACCTCCTACTGATGCTTCTTTGATCTTTTCCTCATCCTCCTACTGATGCTCCTCTGATCTTCTCATCCTCATCCTCCTACTGATGCTCCTCTGATCTTCTCATCCTCATCCTCCTACTGATGCTCCTCTGATCTTTTCATCCTCCTACTGATGCTACTCTGATCTTCTCATCCTCATCCTACGGATTCTGCTACATCTTTTCCTCTTGCTCATGCTGCTGTATCTTCCCCCCTTCCTGTTACTGTTGCTGTTACTTCCTTTCCTCCTCCTCCTCCTCCTCCTCTTCCTCCTTCTCCTATTGCCGGTGTTACTTTTTCCTTTCTCCTACTTCTTCTGCTACTGATAGTACTGGCGTTAGTATTAGTTTTAGTACGGGTAGGGGTAGTGGTAGTGGTAGTCCCCCCTACTGCTGCTACTGTTACCTTGCTACCAGCCCCCAATACTAATAATGTTAATAATATCATTAATTCATTCATTTTCTATACCGCTTAATCCTGTGTTCAGGGTCGCGGGGGACCTGGAGCCTATCCCAGGAGACTTCGGGCACTAGGCGGGGTACACCCTGGACAGGGTGCCAATCCATCGCAGGGCACACACAAATACACACACTCACACACTACGGGCAATTTGAGAACGCCAATTAGCCTAACCTGCATATCTTTGGACTGTGGGAGGAAACCGGAGTGCCCAGAGGAAACCCACCAAGCACGGGGAGAACATACAAACTCCATGCACACAGAGACGGGAATCGAGCCTGGCCGGGGAATCGAACCCAGACCCTGGAGGTGCAAGGCGACAGTGCTAACCACTACACCACCGCGCCGCCATGTTAATAATAATAATAATAATAATAATAATATTATAAATAAACATAAACTAAAATTAAACCACAATACCACTTTCAATTAAATGCCAAATTTAAATATTAAAATTCTGAATTAAAATATTTAGAATTGAAACTATGAGCACTCAAATATACGAAAAGAGATTCTAAACTACAAATCCGAAATCAAATGAAATACAATAAATATAAAAATAATATTAATTATGATGATGCGATTAAAAATCATAATGTAATTATGTATATATGTATTTTATATATACAGTATATATGTAATTATAATTAATCATAATGAATAAACTCCACATCGGTCTAATGTGGAACCCTGTGCTGTGCTGCACCTCTCATCATCTTCCTCTTCCCCTGGTCTCGGCACTGAGACGTGTTTCCATCAGGTCTCTTTCCTGCACGCTGCTGTCATGCATTATTGATGCGGCTCTTCCTCCTGGATGTCAGGACACACTATTCTCCGGGCATGGTGGCTCTGTGAAGCTTGTTTTTTTTCCCTCAGCTGATCCGTGTTTACAACAAGTTAACAGCTTTCCTCCACCTGCCGCTGCTAGCTAGTGACAGCTAATGAACTATCCTGGCTCGCTGCGTAAGTTAGAGTTATTATTACGAGCGCTAGTGCAGGGGAAGTAAAGACAATGAAGAAAGCTAGAGTTAGAGCGAGCGTATTAATATTAATATAAACCTGTGATTTGCAGTTGTGTGACTGTCAGAGCTGCTGTTGTTGAGTCACGATAAGAATCCAGAATTCGACGCCACTGTGGTTTATTTAAGGTTTACAAACTATTGTATGATTTAACAAAAACGTAACAAAAAAACGTTACTTTTTCTTCATGTTTATGATTTTGTATCTTTAAACGCGCAGTGTTAGCTTTTGCTTCATTTGCTAACAAGCGACAAAAAAAAATAGTTGCTAGTCCGTGCACTTCCCGAGTGTTACTCGTAACGTCTCGCTGCTGACATGGTTGGTAAAAATGTCTCTTTTGCATCCTTTGGAAGTGCTGGTCCCGTCTGTGCAAGTATAGATTTAGAGCTTCATTTACACACACACTGGCTGAATAATTCATGAAAACATTTTACAGAACATCTACTGTATGTTTTACATTAGTGTTCATTCAGAGAATTCAAGACGTGCCATTAGACGCCAGTTATAAGAGATTTTACAGTAAACGACAGTTTATTTTCTTTCATCTGTGCAGGGAAATTCTGGGTGTGATCAGAAAATAAATAAAATAAAACAAAGATTTATTTTTTGGTTGTAATTTTTTAAGGTTTTGACATTATTTAGGTTGTAATTTTAAGTTACTACGGTAGTGCAATGCTACAGTAAGTACAGAAAAATACAAGATATACTGTATAAAGATCACACTTTTTAAAAAATGAACTAATATGTGAAATTAAGTTAAATGCAAGGCAGCATTGATGTATAACTTTATGTGTAGCAAAGTGACAACAGTGCAAATGGTATTAATTGTCCAAATAACTTAGTACTTGTGCATAGAACAGCATGAAAGTGTGCATTAGAGCTCATAGACGTGTGTATTACTGTAGGCTTCATATCTTTTTTTTTTTTTTTTTTAGAATAAAATGTGTTTTTATTTATTTATTTTCAAAAATAAGCCTAAGGCTTTGCCTGAGGTGTAGCAGCATAACATTGATCAGCAGCAGTAATAATTAATCAGTCAGAGGTCCTCATAAAGACACTAAAACCAATCCGAGTGTGTTTGAGCTCTACAGACGGGTGATAAACTCGTCTCTCAGGGCGAGGAGCCTGTAGTCATGGTTGCCTGAAAGTTGTACAACTACACACATGTGTACACACACACACTAACACACACACACAAACACACACTCACAGAGCCATTGACTCCTATGGGAGCAGTAAATCCCGAGCAAACAACGTGCATTAAACACTCCGACTTATCAACTGACCAAACAGCATGTAGACGAGCTGAGCGGCCAGTGTGTGTGTGTGTGTGTGTGTGTGTAAACAGACCATCCATTATTTACTCTCTGTCATTTCCTGTTGGAGTGAACACGGTGCTTTACTCTGAATAAATAGAAAAATATAATAAAATCAGATTTATTATACGTAACACCAAGAGTGCAAAATTATACAGCAGCAAAAGGATGAATAACTCCGCTCGACAAACTCCAACCGCTAGAATTACATTTTATTTTTTTGTGTGTGCTGGTGTTTAATTAAGAAATAGTCTCATTTTAATTGTTTCTTGAACTAATCTCGATGTAAAATAAAGCGTTAGTACTTGTCGTTGACGGTTTAAGAAATTGTAGAAATACTGTAGCTGAAGCTGTAAATAAGCTGATCAGCATCCGACACATACAGTAACTGCTCATGACTTCCCCTCTGCTCAACATTTTGATTTAACTTAAAGTGCACAGTTCAGTTTTCATAGTGTACGTACCATTTTTTTTTTTTGGAGTAAGCCATGATGAGTCGCACTGTCGTGTGTCTGTGTATTGTAGGTACATTACGGTCATTTGCATACTCTGTAAACTATTGCATTGATTGGCTCTGTTGAGTGACACATATAGCCACATTTAGGCATTTGACAGACGCTCTTATCCAGAGCGATTTACATTTTTATCTTATTACACATCTGAGCAGTTGAGGGTTAGGGGCCTCGCTCACGGGCCCAACAGTGGCAACTTGGTGGTTGTGGGGTTTGAACCTGGGATCTTCCGAACCGTAGTCCAATGCTTTAACCACCGAGTTACTCCTGGCCTCTGCCACGCCCACCTCGAGGGAAAAAGCGCTATATTCAGAGGTGGAAAGTAATGAATGACATTTACTCGCGTTACTGTAATTGAGTAGTTTTTTTGTGTATTTCTACTTTTTAAAGTAGTTTTTAAAATCTGTAATTTTATTTTTACTTAAGTCCGTTTTGTTTGAAGTATTGTAATTCGCTACATTTTAAATCATATTCGCTACTGAGAAAAAAATAAATGAATGAAAATGATAAAATAATACAAATATTATGCTGTATAAATGCTCCGTTGCGCCGCGTGTGTGTATCATGTCCTGGTCGCGCGCCGCTCCAGACTCCACTCCAGGTTTTCTGACATCGGCAGCTACCTGACCTTCCACACGGTCGCTTCCGCCTTGAGAGTGACGTCATCGACTAGCGCGAACATATATAAACCGGAGAGAGACGCGGGAAAGAGGAAAGATTGTGATTTTGGCGTTTGATATTTGGTTGTGTATTCTGGTTTTGACTTTTTGCCTCCAGTTGACTTTGATTATTGCTTTGTCCCTTTGGTTTGGTTGGTCTTTTTATATATTTGTAGATAATTTCACTGTTTTTGGTTTAGGGAGTCCGGGAAGGTACCTGTATTTTTGTTTGTGTTTTTTTTTTTTGCAGGTAATCTAGCTACTAAATATAAATACCATTTTGTTTATTATTTTGGCCTGGGTCCATACTGAATCTGATCCTCCTCCTCCTGTTTAAAATTTATTTATTTATTTGTAACTTTGGCGTATATGCCATACACTAGCCTGGCTTCTCCCTCCCCAGTCGGGCCGTGTGCATGTGGCATATGGTACATGGCACAACTCCTGTTACTGCCCACAGATATTTAATTACTGTACATCACACCAGGGCATTGCAGCAACATTTGCTTTTACATTAATGATTAAACAACATGCCTGGATGAGTCTGTTTCTACCCTTTTCTTCTTAAATTTTTCATGAGTCCCTACATTCAAGGTGTATATGTACAGTACATAAGGTCTAGCACAAGTCACCCTACTGTACCTATGTTTCTTTTCTTTTCTTTCCCTTCCTTTTCTTTTTTAAGGTATGTAGCAGGAGAACTGCATCTATAAGTTCTTTCCAGCTCGAAAATTAATAACCATGTTCAAGCCTGAGCCAATGAAGGCTTTAAAAGATGGCATTGTAATTATTGCAATTAGCGTGAAGGTAGGAGGACAGACAGAACAGGAAAGAGAAACCAGAGAACCCAGCAGCTGTGGAACACACACACACACACACACACACAAATATCCACACACACACACAGACGCGTGCACACAAAACACAGGCTTACACACACAAAAAGCATGCAAAAATACATACATACTGTACACACACACACACACACACACACACACACACATTTCATACTCCACCCCTACAGTTCTGCCATGACTTTTCCAGGATCCTGCGCTCAGTCATCATGAGTATTTTGATTGTCAGGATTATAGAGATATTACTGTAGTCATATACAGGAAAGGCGCAGTTGGAAATGCATCCAATTAAAACATTAAAATACAATTAAAACACTTGAAATTCATGCAGCATGCATACTTGGTTAGCCAACATTAAATTACACGTATTCTTGTATCTTTACTTGAATTGCAGTTTAGCTCTTTGTGTTTATCCTTTTGAAGTATTCAATGCAATGCAAGTCAAATGTAATGAAACACCAGGGGTGTGGTTCATGATGTCATGCAGTAGGAAGGGGTTTGGGTTATGATGTAAGGAAATAGAAGGTTTTTAAAAAAAAATGTAAGGGAATGGGAGGAGTTAGGGTTATGATGTAATGCAATAAGAGGTTTTTGGATTATAATGCAATGCAATAGGAGGGGTTTGGGTAATGATGTAATGTACAGTAATAGGAGGGGTTTGGGTAATGATGTAAGGGAATGGGAGGAGTTTGGGTTATGATGTATTGGAATTGTAGAGGTTTTGGTTTATGATGTAAGGAAATGGAATTATGATAAACGCAAATAGGAGGGGTTTGACTTATGATGTATGGGAATGGGAGGGGTTTGAGATATGATGTTATTTATGTTGAATAAAAGACATGTTTTAAATGCCGTTGAATGTATTTCCGGCGGCACAGTGGTGTAGTCGTTAGCACTGTCGCCTTGTACCTCCAGGGTCTGGGTTCGATTCCCCGGCCAGGCTCGATTCCCGTCTCTGTGTGCATGGAGTTTGCATGTTCTCCCCGTGCTTGGTGGGTTTCCTCCGGGTACTCCGGTTTCCTCCCACAGTCCAAAGATATGCAGGTTAGGCTAATTGGCCGTTCCTAAATTGCCCGTAGTGTGTGATTGGGTATGTGAGTGTGTGTATGTGTGTGTGTGCCCTGCGATGGATTGGCACCCTGTCCAGGGTGTACCCCGCCTAGTGCCCGAAGTCTCCTGGGATAGGCTCCAGGTCCCCCGCGACCCTGAACACGGGATTAAGCGGTATAGAGAATGAATAAATGAATGGATGAATGAATGTATTTCCACTTTACAGTGGTTCTGGTGTAGATCTGATGCCTAATATGCAAAATATTGCTAATTCAGACAGAGGTGAAATGTACAATTGTAAAATTTTATCAGGATAGCTAATAAGATACCTAATCTGATCAGGTGAAAATGTGGTCAAGAAACAGATCTGACTCCTTTGTTTTAAGAATTCTCGATGCAAACAAGGTGGAGCATGAGCATTAGCTCTCTCTTTGTCCTTTTGCTGGCTGTGTGAAGGCAAATTGTGCCTGAGAGCAGGAAAAGCTGAAGTGATATAATCTCAGCAGAATGGCTAGAGGAAATTTAATGGGAGACTGAGCAGTCTGGTGGAAAGACATGTCTAGTGGAATGCACTCATGATGACAGTGTGACCGTGGAGGTAATGAGCTACTTAGACATTAAGGAAATGAAGCTTTGATAATGTGCCTATTCTAAGAAAACAGCACATAGCACATGCTTATAGGGGGAAAGAGAGAGTGTATGTGTGTGTATGTGTGTGTGGGGGGGGAGGGGGGGTAACTGATACTATCATTTTTTTTAAGAAAAACTTTTATCATTATAACATTAAGGTATGTGTGGATACTTTATGCCAGATTGCATGCAGGTTTGTTTTTTTCTTTCTTGGAGCAGAATGAAATAAAAGGTTCATTTGAAAATTTAAATATGCAAATGAGGTTATATGCCATTATAAAAAATAAAATAAAAGAATTATTTATTGTACTAGATGTGCATGTGACTTTGTTCGTGTGGAATTTTGAAATGAGCGCATTTCAAAAATCGTACAGCTCCATCTGTTGAATTTTGGAATGAACTAAAATTTTTACGTGTTACCGTTAAGTGTGCGGAATGAAGGCGTGAGATTGCGTTTATTAAGGAGATATCAATTGCGCACTCATAAGCGTATATTAAAAATCATACAGCACCATTTGTTGAATTTTTTGATGAACTAATGATTCTTTTAAGGTGTTTTCCATTTAATATTCAAATTAGCATTAGCATCTTCTCTTCCTGTGGGTGGATTGTGATGAAACAAAGCCATTATGTTACCTCAAGCTCGGCCAAAGACACCTGTAAAAACCCCATTACAGTTCGTTCAGTAGTTTTTACGTGATGCGTGCACAAACAGACAGACAATTCCAAAAACCGCTTTGATGTGTTCTATTACTTGTCTAACGCCAAATTATCCTTTCGCTAATATTTCATGTACAGACACGCCAACTGTACAGTTTTATTATATGTATAGATATAAGTAAAAATACAAGCTTTTTAGCATGACGAGCTGTCATAAAATATGTATTATTGTATAAAAAAATAGAAAGTATTTGTCCAAATTATGTTTTCAGAATGAGTATGTTCATGAACATTTCTTCTCATTTAAAAAAACTTGTGGTAGAGTTACGCACAATGCCGCTAGACACCCAGTTGAAAAAACTTGAAATGTGCCTTCTTCATGACAACGCGCCAGCCCATTCAGCTCACAAAACTGTCAAACCTGAGGGCGATTCGGAGTACAAAATTTTGCCTCATCCGCATCATCCCCCCACCCCACCCCACTACTCTCCCAAACCCGCACCCAGTGACTTCTTCCTCGTCCATCACTTGAAGAAACCACTTTATGGCAGGCGTTTGATGACAATGAGGTGATTACTGAGGTGGAACTTTTCCTCAAGAGCCAAAAGTAGGCTTCTTCCAAGACGGTCTCCAACAGCTCATCCATCGTTTGGAGACGTGTGTCGCCTTAGGTGGAGGAGACAAGGACTAAGCTCATGACCAACATTTTTATTACATTATTTTTTCTTAGCAATAATAACAATTTAAAACAAAGAACAACTCGTACATGTTTGTATTATCATGATCAAGATGGCACTTTTTTTTTTTTCATTCATTCGTTTATTTATCTTCCATACCATTTATCCTGTGATCAGAGTTGCAGGGACCTGAAGCCTACCCCAGGAGACTTTGGGCATGAAGCAGGGTACATGATGGACAGGGTGCCAATCTATTGCAGGGCACACACACACACACACACACACACACACACACACACAAATTATGCATGTCTTTGGATTGTGGGAGGAAACTGGCGAACCTGGAGGAAACCCATCAAGAACAAGGGGAACATGCAAATACAGACCCTCGACCCTGGAGGTGCCACAAGGGCTAACCATTACCATTTTTTAAAATTGAAAGTAACACATACATAACAAAAGCACATTTTCCATAATTTAATAGTTATCACCTTAAGTCTACAACCACAACTAAAAGCTGAGAATGGCATTCTTTATGAAAAACAGATCATAACCATTTGCAAAAATTGCCCTTGAACAATGAAATGACATCATCTAAGAAATTGTCTGTACATAGAAATGAAGGAAATGCACTCTTCAAATGCAATATGTAGAGATGTAACAAATGTTACAATAAGTGTTATATTTACATGAAATGTAAAATTACACTCAACTCTGCATAAAACGAGTAATTGTGGAAATGTGAAATGGAGAGAACTTTGAGAAATTGAGCTGGAAGGGTGCGTGGCTTCTGCTTCAAAGTGCAAAGTGCAACATCAAAGCCTCTCAGGTGAGAGCATTGAGTGTGCAGGAGAGTTTGAGGTGGTTAATTGAGACTTAACTTTTACAGATTTAATTTACACTAGTTGTAGAAATAATGAAAAAACATTTTTGGAATTAATAGGAAATGTATAGGTAATAATCAAATACATACTGTACATATGTTCTTTTAACTTTCATATGTCTCTGGAAAAAAACATTGTTCTTATTTGTGCCAGGCTTCCAATGTTAGTGAGGCAAAATATGACTAATAAAATACAGTTAAATCTTGGATTGCGAGCATAATTCGTTCTAGAAATGTGCTTGTAATCCTGAGCACTTGTATATCAAAGAATATCTTATCCGGAGTACTCATACAGTGTATATCCAAAAGAAATAATAATCCATAAGAATCTAGATGATTCGTTACACAATCCAAAAATATTCATATAATAATAATTAATAAAAAATATAAAGTAAACATAAAACAAATTAACCTGCACTTTACCTTTGAAAAGAGTGTGTGTGTGCATTTGTGTGTGTGTGTGTGTGTGTGTGTGTGAAGCTGAAGTAAGACGAGAGAGGAGAGGAGGAGGGAGGGGGATGACACACACACACACACACACACACACACTAACACTGCTCTGTCGGGAAGCTTTTACGGATTTTGACTCTGCACGGTTGTTGAGTATACGAGTGACACACGCTCACTGAGACTGAGCATGGGAGACAATTACCCACAATCCTGCAGCACGCGAGAGAGAAGAACCATTGGCTCAGTTGTGATCACATGACACTCGGCCGATACCAAAGCGCATGTGTACTACTCGTATGTCCAGGCCTTGGTTGTTTATCAAGTTTAAATTTGTTTTAAAAATTTGCTCATCTTGCAAAACACTCGCGGACCAAGTTACTCACAATCCAAGGTTATACTGTATATAAACTTGTATAGAACATACAGTAAGGTGAAATAGTACCCTATGTACCTTTCTATTTGATGTTCTTTAAAGATTAAACTGCAAAGCACAACCATTAAAGAATAATAATAATAATAAAAATAAAATAAAAAAACATTTCAGCATGATACTGATGTCTGTGGTGACGAACTTTAGTCATTGCAGAAAACTAAGAACATCATTGCTGTGATTCGCAGCTCCCTCCAGATTGAAGAGGAACAGCTAGACGATTTTGTTTTAGTTTGGTTAAATCGGATGTTTTCCCTTCATTCATGTGCACTTATTCGCCACTGCTGCTCCTGACACTCGCGGGACTGAGATGTAAATGAACTGTGATTGCACACTGCCGCTGCACTCCCGCTGTGGTATCTGAGCCTACATGGCTTTGACTTACCCGGTGTTAAATCTCGGTTAGAGCGCTGTGTGACTTCATACCCAGGAAAAAGGAAGTCTATTAGCATTTCCTGCAAAAGTGGCAGGTCTGTGTGGTGCTGTGGTGTGAAATGTACAGGGTTTAAAATTAACCTGAGAGATCACCTGTTGCATTGTAATCCATCGTCTGTTACTGTCTAAATTCTTACTGGGTAAAACACTATTTTGTCTCCTGAAATGAAACTATGTTCCATAACATTTGTTAGATACAACCAAAGCATGTTTGTGTAAATGTAAAAAAAAAAAAAACACAGATTTGCGAGGATCACATGATAGTAACAAAGCAAGAATTAAAAAAAAAAAAAAAAAAAAACTACTTTGAACTGGTTAGTGGAGCCATTCCTGATCCAGCTGTTCCTACCAGGAGTACCACTGAAGCAGGAGTCCACAGAGTAAAGAGTCAGATTGGTGCAGCTCCTGCTACCTGGTACAAGTCAATCATAAATCATAAATCTAGGGGTGGAGTCTAACCTAATGCACATCGAAGGAGTCAAACTCCATGGTAAACTTAGAATTGATCCAGCTTCTGCTACTCAACAAAAAGTCCTGGGGTAGATTCAGACCTGATCCAGTTTCTCCTTCTTGGGTTAAATTTACCCCTAAAATCCAGAGAATGAAGTCCGAACTAATCCAGCCTAAAATGGACTGAACTAAAAGCCTAATCCTATTTGGGCAGAGTTGAAGCACAAGTCCAGGGGTAGCTCAGTGGTTAAGGCATTGAACTATGGTTCGGAAGATCCCAGGTTCAAACCCCACAACCACCAAGTTGCCACTGTTGGGCCCTTGAGCAAGGCCCTTAACCCTCAACTGCTCAGATGTGTAATGAGATAAAAAATGTAAGTCGCTCTGGATATGAGCGTCTGCCAAATGCCTAAATGTAAGTCCACATGGTGTAGTCGGACAGGAACCAGTTCCTCTTATCTGGCAGGAATCAAATCAAAAATCCAGAGGGTGAATTCTGCCATGGAATTGCCCTGATACCTGAGTGAAATTGATGAAGCAAAGGTGGAGTTGGACATGATTAAACATGAAATTAAACCCAAAAACCCACAGAATGGAATCTGAACTAACCTCGTATTGGGCAGAGTTGAACTCCAGATGGTGGAGTGACATCAAAGCCATCGCCTTCTACCTGGATGAAGTCAGATAGATCCAGGGGATAATTTGAAAACTGATACAGCTCCTCTGTCCTGGGCTCAATTAAGAACTAAGTCCAGGAGATGGTTTATGAAGTGCCATTTACTGTAGCTTCAGCGTAGCTCCTACCTGAACAGAGTTGAAGCAGAATACCACGGGGTCGAGTGGGACTCGATCCGGCTTCCCCTAAATAGAAGGACTTGAACCAAAAATGAAGAGGGTAGAGTCTGACCTGAAGTCCAGGTGGTGGCTGATCCAGATCCTCTTCTTGGGTTAAATTAAACCCTGAATCCAGGGGATGGAGTCCGAACTAATCCAGTTTGTCCTGCTTGAACAGATTGAAAAAAGAATGCCATGGGGTGGTGAAGAGTGGGAGCGGATCCAGCTTCTCCTACCTGACAGGATGCATCTCCATCCACCTGCGAGGAGACGAAATATAAAGCCCACGGAGTGCAGGATGGAACTGATCCAGCTCTTGCTACCTGGGGAAAATTAATCAAAATTCCAAGTGTTTCAGACTACATAAATGTGTTTATTGTTGCATGATGGACGTCTTCTTGTAGCTCAGGTCCAGCTCCTCCCCATGGATGCAAAAACGTGTTAATGCTTTCCCTTTTGCACACAACAAGGAGAAAACTGAGAGTGGATTAGCTGATGTGGATGGAAAGGAATAACATTCACCTGTGTTAGTGTGGACTAGGCCTCGGTGTTTATGTGGGCAGACTTGATTATGTAGATGTCAGCAGCATTTAGCAAAAAGTCATCATCCGGGAAAGATGCTCCTGCACTCTGTAGTAGGCTGTCAGATAAACCCAAGTGAGAGCAGCATGAGTGCTATCACCCTGTTTCTAACCTGAATCCGAGGTTTAGAGGGGTGGCGTGAGTGTGTTTGGCTTGGGGAAGTAGCAAGACAGCATGAGAAATACTGTTATAGATCTGGTGTTTCTGTTCAGTCTAAAATTACAGCGTGTGTAGGTGAAAATTTATGCTAAAAAAAGGAGCCGAGTGAGTCAGAAAGCCTGGTGAGAGTGTGAGCTGAAGCTGGATGTGGGCTGTTCTGCATCTCGAGTGTTTTTGTGTCTTCTAGCTCTGCACTTGCTCGCACTGGGGTCCTTAATATTATACATCTCTCTCTCTCTCTCTCTCTCTCTCTCTTTCAGTGTCTCAGTCATTTCCATTCTATTCCGTATCCAGAATGCCATTCACACTTAATGTTGAAGAAGGTACTGTATAAGTAATAAGTTACATCGGGTTATCACTTATGTTATAGCAGCTGTAAAAAAATCCGCTCTTTAGCGTAAACTCGGGTGTCGTAAAGATTTAGCAAAATGTAACGTTAGAGCTTTACCTGCTGTAGAAATATTGCTAACCCATAAGCCCTCTGACTGAATCCTGTCTCACTGTCTCTGCTTTAAGCTTGTGTCATTGTTTGTGATAAAGGAACCCCAGTACACAGCGGCTCCCGCTTGGTCAATATGTTGACTCCAGTCAATCGGACTAAATCTGTGCTTAACATGTAGCTACGGGCACTGAATTGATCCACTTGACCCAAGTGGCTTCTAGGTTTAATTGAAAAAAAAAAAAGTAAACCCAGGACCTTTGCGAATAACTGCAGGAATCAATATTTGCAGAATGCTTTCCGCGTGAGCAGATTCAGAGTAAAGTATAAGATGCTAAAAGCTTTTACAGAAATAGTGTGGGTTTTTTTTTTTGTTGTTGTTGTTGTTTTTGTTTTTAGTTTGGCTATTCTTTTTGCAGTCCCCCCGAAGTAGTCATCTTGTTTGGAAAGCATTAGCATGCCGTGGCAAAACGCTCAAACTGACACTTTGATTGAGGAGTGCATTTGCACATCTAGGTGAATTTCTCGTCTTGTAACTCACTGTCATATTTGCGCTCAGAGCTGTCCAGACGCCGTTTCACACCTAAGGATTATCTTTGTGGGTTTTTGCAAGTTGCTCTGCGATGAAACAGACCAGTTAATGCAACATGGTCTCGGATTATGCAGTAGTCCAGGGGCATATTTATCTGTTGTACTGTTTACCTTCAATGCAGCTTGAGAAGGAGCTACAGTACTGTATATGGTGGCTACAGTAAGAATACATGGTCTCGTATCAGAAGCAATAGCTCAAGAAGCAAAAAAAAAGATGCATTATTTTGTTTGCCTGTATCTTGGAAGGATTTAAAGGGGATAAAGAGTGCACTTTTTTTCTATGGCTGAGCAGGTAAGATATTTCAGTTCTTGTCTAATTAGTCGAGAACTCCAATCACTGACTCTAATCAGGGCTGCATTGACACTAATCAGCACCGGCTCCTGGTGAGCACTTTGACTGGTTTCAGGCTTTAGATTCAGGCCTATATGTTTTAGCTTGATATGTTTTCTAAGCAGAAAAATAAAAAGAGACAGTTCAGCAGTGCTGTAATGTGATTCTTTTACTTAATGTGCTAGAAATATGATTAAACAAGAAATAGAGTTGGGCTTGGACATCCAGCTACAGTATGAGTCTGCCTCGTACAGTATACTAGATTGTTGTGTGTGTGTGTGTGTTTGTGTGCTTTTATGTACTGCATAAATACGTTTTTGGAGTTTCTGTACACCACCATATTGGGTTTGAAATTATACACTTAAGACAAGACTTTAAGCGTTTATTCAAAGGGCTTGACGTTACCATTTAGGAATTACAGTACAGCCATTTTCACACACACACACACACACACACACACACACACACACACACACACACACACACACACACACACACACACACACACACACACACACACACACACACACACACACACGGTTTGGGCGCTCAGCAATAATGGAACAAATGGCTGACACATGGCCAGATTACTCCATAACTAATCAAGCAGATAAAAGGCCTGGAGGTGGTTCTGAGTGTTACTGTACATTTGCATCTGCAGGACCTGTTCACTCAAACTTCCAAAATGAGGTCCGAACAGTTGTTTATAAAAGTGATCCCATCAGAGAGATCAAAAACATGGGGAGTGGTTAATACAACCGTTTGAAACATCACTAAAAAGAAGGAATTAAATAAAAAGCTCTGCAACAGAAAAATACAACTAAAGATAAGTAAAGTAGGATGACTGCAGAATCCTGTCCATGGCGAAGAAGAATCAAGAACACGCTTGAGGAGCAAGTTCACAGTTACGTCAAAGTCAGTGTCAAAATGCTAACCACTGGTAACGCTTAAGAACAAAGTCTTTGGACTGATGAAACCAAATTTAAATTCTTCATTCATTCATTCATCTTCTATACCGCTTAATCCTGTGTTCAGGGTCCTGGACCCAGGAGACTTCGGGCACTAGGCGGGGTACACCCTGGACAGGGTGCCAATCCATCGCAGGGCACACACACATACACACACTCACACACCCGACTGTGGGAGGAAACCGGAGAACCCGGAGGAAACCCACCAAGCACGGGGAGAACATGCAAACTCCATGCACACAGAGACGGGAATCGAGCCTGGCCGGGGAATCGAACCCAGACCCTGGAGGTGCAAGGCGACAGTGCTAACCACTACACCACCGCGCCGCCGGTTTAAATTCTTGTACCAGTGTTATGTGAAGAGAATAAGTGTGGAGACAGAAAGAAAGGAAGAGCTCATAATCCAAAGCATATCACATCATCTGTGTTTATTGATGACTTGACTTCTGTTAAAAGTAGCAGAGTAAATTATAAAGTGTGCAGGTCTAAGCAGAGTCAGCTCAGATTCAACAAAATGTGGACATACAGTAGCTTGATATTGCACATGGATAATGACACAAAACACAAACAAGTTAATCCCTATACAGACTATGACTTTTCAGCAGTAGTGTATACATATCGTCTATACTGTATATACACTACTGCTCAAAAGTGATCACTTTATAACTCCATCGTTCCTGGTTTTTATTTCTTTCTACACTGTAAAGCAATTCTGTAGGCTTCCAAAATAATAATCAATAATCTCCTTTGAACCTTTGATATTGAGATGTGTCACTTTATAACAGCTCTAATCCCAGGTGCTGGTTGTTAATTGATGTCACCACCATATATATATATATATATATAGTAGGCGGCGCGGTGGTGTAGTGGTTAGCACTGTGGCCTTGCACCTCCAGGGTCTGGGTTCGATTCCCCGGCCAGGCTCGATTCCCGTCTCTGTGTGCATGGAGTTTGCATGTTCTCCCCGTGCTTGGTGGGTTTCCTCCGGGTTCTCCGGTTTCCTCCCACAGTCCAAAGATATGCAGGTTAGGCTAATTGGCGTTCCTAAATTGCCCGTAGTGTGTGATTGGGTGTGTGAGTGTGTGTATGTGTGTGTGCCCTGCGATGAATTGGCACCCTGTCCAGGGTGTACCCCGCCTAGTGCCCGAAGTCTCCTGGGATAGGCTCCAGGTCCCCCGCGACCCTGAACACAGGATTAAGCGGTATAGAAAATGAATGAATGAATGAATGAATGAATATATATGGTATTGACTTAACCGTGAAAACAGTGTGTCATTTCAAATTTCTTTTTAAATTTAGATTTTTGTAAATCTGTGGCATTTTTAACTGTTTTATTTAGGCTTTTAAGGTTTTTTTCTTTTATCATCAAGCCGATGACTTTATGGCTATATGTCAATCAAAAATGATCAAGAGATGTACCAACTCATCACTAAGATCATCTTATGCAACACGTGATGTACTTAGCCCAATAGCTATACATGCTTTTGAATATGATTAAGATATTCATCTTCTTTATCTTCATAGACATGAACTCTGTATAATAATAATAATAATAATAATAATAATAATATCTTATTATTATATTATCTAGTTTGACTTCTTCTCTAACGGTCAGTTAGACTACAGTATCATCATGTACAGTAGCTACAGTAACAGAAACTACCCGGCAAACTGTAGTATTAGTTGTACATAAACACAGTACATTTGCAGAGATTAAATGGTGTTTTCAGGTAAAACAGTGCAGCTGCTCAATCATCTTTTATTTCAAAATTTCCCCCTGACATGAAAATGAACGTTGACTTCATTCCATCAGTTAAAAACGAATCACCTTCAGTTCCATGTAAATAAACCCTGGTATGCAGGAGCTTTAAATCTGAGAGGTGACAGATCTTGTTCTTTATAAGAGGCTCATGTTTTTATGGGTTTGCTGATGTAGTAGCTGGCGTGATTGTTTAGTAGTAACATGACTCAGATGACCTACACCACATGTGGGCTCGTGTGGGTGGAAATGGACAGGAAATGTGAAGAACTCAGAATGAACAGTCTGTTTCTCTGGATCAAAAGCTTATAACACATGGCTCTCGAGGACAAGCACCAGTGGCCAAAATGTGTGTGAGATCCTCTCTCTCTCTCTCTCTCTCTCTCTCTCTCTCTCTGTGTATGTCTGTATATGAGTGACGAAGTGCAGAATATTGTTCCACCATATCTATCATACTTTAAAGAAAACTCCACCCTGAATAATGAGCACATAATTAACAATATTTTTTACTTACTTGCTCTTTCACACTTTGATTAACATTACCCATAATTCCATGAGACTACCTGCTGAGGTGCTGAAGGGGGATTTAGCCCTGACTTCTTTTCTCCCTTAAGAGAGCGATCGCTGCTCTTTATCCTTTAATCTGTCCAGCACTCTCACCTCGTCATCTTCACACCCTGCTCAAACAGCTCAGCTTTTAAAGCTTCAAGGATTCAAGGCGAACGCATCGATCAGTCGAGTATCTGCTGCATTGTAAGCCTGCATTGCATTCTGGGAGTTTGAGTTACAGTAATAGTAATGAGAAGACTGCAGAGCAAATACCTGGTTATACAAATTATTCAGCATGGAGTAATTTAACTCTGAGTGGTTATTAAGCTCCATGTGAGACCTTTAGGTTCTAGGTGGCATCAAATAACGAATAATGAAGTCTATGGCATTAATAAATTGTGCTCTTTGGTTTTGAGATGGACTGTTAATCACTGGACACATGTTGAGTGATGTGTGTATATATATATATATATATATATATATATATATGTTTGTTTATTTACTATTTCACTCATAAATGAGAGGCGAATTCAGGACCACGAGCAGAGCACACAATTCATGTTATCTCTTCTCCGGTGTTTAATTAGTTTTGAGATTTAGTATTGTTTATATAATGAAAATGTGTTTATTATTTTATTGCATTTATATGTAAAATCCTCAGCAGCAACCTCATTTCCCCTCTCATCTGTTTTAACCACTCAGCATTCAGCACCACCAGCATCATCCTCTGATCATCAAGTTGGATTTTTTGGATGCTTGAATGATTCATAAGTCACTATGTAGCTCACAAACAAAAAATCTTTTTCTCAAACTGCTCAGGTACAGGGCCTGGCCTGAAAAAAGTAATTCAGGAAGCGTGGAGAACTATTCCTCAAGACTATGTACAGTATATTAAAAATGCACCCAAAAAACAAACAAAAAAAAAAAAAAGTCTGGCACTTTGGAAGCAAAATATAAAGAAATAAAGGGGGGGGGGGGGTCATAACTTTTGCACAGTATTGTAGAATAGTGACATCAACTTGGTCAGAGTGCTCAAACGGTGGCTCAACATGAATGGAGATTCCTAAATTGATTCATTAAAAATACTAAATACTAAAAAGTTGTGAACCTTGGTCATGTGGTGGATACCAATAGATAATAAATAAATAAATAAACCCAATCTAAAATAACCATTGTGTTTTAGGCGGTATAGTGGCACAGCAGGTAACAATGCTGCCTCCAGCTAAGACGTTTCCCAGTATGCACAGTATGCACGGTGCCTTTCCTTCCATTATGGATGTACTGTATTCCCACCTCGTAACCAGTATTTATGGGAGTGTTTCCAGATCCACCACCACCCTGACTGCTTAAAGCGATTATTTAAAGTTGAGTACATACAGTCATACACCCATAAATGTTTGTACAGTGACTTTCACAGTTTTTGTATTTACGGCTCTGTAACTGGTAGCAGGGACTTGACAAACAAAACACTTTGTAAAAGAAATGGACCAGCTGCAATTGCATCTTAATTGCAAATCCATTGTGATTTTGTACAAAGGCAAAAATGTGAAAATGATTTCCTTCCCCAAATACCTCTTACTTAGAAATATAAATATATAAATATATACATACAGTATATACATACACACACATTATTTATATATTTTCCTTCCCTCAAGCACTTTTGGGAGGTCCTGATCACTCTGGACCAGAAATATTCCACAAACGCTGCAGTGTTGGAGTTGCTCTGAGCCATCACATCACCCATCACAATTTGGCCCTTCAATTTGTCACAGTAGCTACACGTATAATATTTATTGTTTAAAAAACTGTATGGCGGCGCGGTGGTGTAGTGGTTAGCACTGTCGCCTTGCACCTCCAGGGTCTGGGCTCGATTCCCGTCTCTGTGTGCATGGAGTTTGCATGTTCTCCCCGTGCTTGGTGGGTTTCCTCCGGGTACTCCGGTTTCCTCCCACAGTCCAAAGATATGCAGGTTAGGCGTTCCTAAATTGCCCGTAGTGTGTGATTGGGTGTGTGAGTGTGTGTATGTGTGTGTGCCCTGCGATGGATTGGCACCCTGTCCAGGGTGTACCCCGCCTAGTGCCCGAAGTCTCCTGGGATAGGCTGCAGGTCCCAGCGACCCTGAACACAGGATTAAGCGGTATAGAAAATGAATGAATGATAAAAAACTGTATACAATTGCACCTGGAAGTGGGTGGGATATTTTAGATGGCAAATGAACATTTTGTCCCTGAAAGTGATGTGATGGAAGCAAAAAAAAAAAAAAAGCCAATATGAAAGGATATCTAATATGCAACAAAGCGGTTTACAGTGATGGATTTGGGGATACCTAACCTTCTGATCTTGAATTCAAAGCCTGTGATCTTACCACTTCTCCCTATAAATTAACTTAACTTAAAATAGTGCATAGACATTAGATGAGCTAGTTATTGAAGCTCAGTGGTAAGGATTCAATACACATGTCAGAAGGGCATGTGTTCGAATCCCGATCCTGCCCTGTTTGTATCCTTGAACAAGACTCTAAGATTTGAGCTTAGTTGTATACCCAAATGAGCAGAAGAACTTTTAAGTGTTAACTGATTAACCTAGAATGTCACTGCCAACCCAAGGTTACACTTAAGGTCAAATCCTGAAGGTACTCAAGGTACTCAGGAGAATGTTGTAGTCTTAATTGTACAACGTCATCGTCCGGGAACATTTCATTCATTCATTCATTCATCTTCTATACCGCTTAATCCTATGTTCAGGGTCGCGGGGGACCTGGAGCCTATCCCAGGAGACTTCGGGCACTAGGCGGGGTACACCCTGGACAGGGTGCCAATCCATCGCAGGGCACACACACATACACACACTCACACACTACGGGCAATTTAGGAACGCCAATTAGCCTAACCTGCATATCTTTGGACTGTGGAAGGAAACCGGAGTACCCGGAGGAAACCCACCAAGCACGGGGAGAACATGCAAACTCCATGCACACAGAGACGGGAATCCAGCCTGGCCGGGGAATCGAACCCAGACCCTGGAGGTGCAAGGCGACAGTGCTAACCACTACACCACCGCGCCGCCGGGAACATTTCAGTTGGTGCTTTTATTTCAGAGATTGTAAAGTGTATATAAATGACTTAATGCATGCATGTTCCTCTAAAATGTAGAGTAAAACATTTTTATTTTGCAATAAATTAACCAAAACACTTTTTATTCAGGAATAAAAAAAAGTACTTGCCAAATGGTACCATTAAGGGGCATCCGTTGTACCCTATGTACATACTGTATCGTTCACCTGTGCAGGTGCACATGTTGTACACTTAACAAGATTTAATGTGGCGCTTTAGCAGTGCATCACTGCTCCTTAAGGTCCAATTATGTACCTTTGCATACTGAAGGTACTAAAAATGTGCTCTCGATGTTCACAATTAAGCAACAAGGAAAAGTACAGTTTAGAACCTTTATTTTTCCAGAGTGTAAAATGAAGTGATGACTGCATGTTTGTCCTTTAAAAATGTAGAAGTGAAGTAAAATAACATCTGATAATATGTCTTACGATAATACGTGTCTTAACTGGCTTTTGTTGTTGTTGTTGTTGTTGTTGTTGTTGTTGTTGTTACATAATTACCTAATTCCATATGTGTTATTTCATAATTTTGAAATGCCCTGTATTGTTGTAGAATGTAGAAAATAAATCGCTAAAAAAAGAACTTTGCAAGTGATCCCAAACTTTTGAGTGGAAGTGTTCATAAAAAAGTTGTGTTCAAAGGACGAAGGTACCAAAACAGTACTTGTGCTTGTTCTGATACAATTGTGGGAACATCTTAAGTACTTTGAAGTTGTGTGTGTTGTATCCTCTCTCACTCAATCATTGTCTATACCGCTTTATCCTGTATACAGGGACGAGGGTGGCCGAGAGCCCATCCCAGGAGATAGACATGAGGTCATGAAGTGGGGTACACCCTGGACGGTGTACCAATCAATCACAGGGCGCACACACTCTCACGCTCATTCACACAATACAGGAAGGCCCATCTGCATGTCTTTGGACTGTTGGAGGAAACTGGAGTACCTTGAGGAAACCCACCAAGCACATGCAAACTCCACGCAGACTCTGTGGCGGGAATCGAACCCAGGACCTCGAGGCACGAGTCAACAGTGCTGACCACTAAGCCACCGTGTCGCCTGTGTTGTAAACTTTTAAGAAGAAAATAAAAACTTTAAGAGGTTACAACTAAATCAGTGCTCTTTTGAGGTTAAATATGTCAGGTCAAAGATAAGGAAAAGTACCTATACTTCAGAGTTTTTAAAATGTAAATAAATAATGCAGTGAATAAAGTGCACACACACACACACACACACACACTTTCTTTCGGATACTGAGTACTCCTTTAAATGGAGAGTTTGGCAACGAGAGGAGAGGCGGAGCCGCGCGCAACACGAGTGTGTGTGTGTGTGTGTGTGTGTGTGTGTGCGTCGTGCGTCGCGCGTTGAGCGTGCGTGAGTGCGTGCGTCCGCCCGTGCGTGCGTGTGTGTGCGCGTGCGTGCGTGTGCGCGCGCGTGTGTGTGTGTGGAAATCTCGGGATCGCCCATCAGTCAGTGGCACCGGAGCTTCACACGGGTCCGAAACCCCCCGCTCACATCACCGCCGCGTCTCCTCTTTCTGACGAAGTGAAACCCGAACAAACAAGAAAGAGAAAGAAGGACAGACAGAAGGAAGCGCGCTTTCAGGAACCTCATGCGGATTATTAGGCTTTGACATCTTTCTGGTGGAATCTGAGGTCAGTCGTTTGTCCTTTTCTGTTTTTATTGTAGCAGTAGTATTAGTAGTAGTAGTGTACAGTCACACACACACACACACACACACACACTCTCTCTCTCTCGTACACGTACAGTCGGGAGCGCGCACACGCGTGGAGAAGCTTGAAGTTTTCAGCACTTAATTGCGGACAGCTCCGTCACTCCTTCGGTGGCGCGCAAACGAAATGCGCGACGCGCGGAAACGACTTGGCGCGAGAGACGAAGCCCACGAGTCCCCGAGCGCGCGCGCGTGTTACGAATTGGTGTTTTTTTTTTTTTTTTATTATTTTGTTTTATTTATTTTATTTTTCAATCCCCCTGGAATAAATGTTTGATGTGACTTGACTTGATTGGAGTGCATGTGATCCGATCTCAAAGTGGAGTCTCTCTCTCTCTCTCTCTCTCTCTCTTCCACACTCACACCTCCGACTCATGAGGCACAAACAACCTCGCACCTTGATATTCATTGTAATGTTGAATATTTTTTCTGCTATATTTAAAATAATAATAATAATAATAAACCAATGTGCCATAAACCTATCATGTATACGATATCATGTATCATATTCATGTAAAATATTTTTATTAGAACATTAGAACAGATGGTTAAAATAAAAATAAAATTTTGGTGTAAAACTGTGGCCTGTAATAATAAATATAAACCCATGACCCAGATGTTATTATTAATTAAAGAAAAATAAAAAGAACAAAACCACAACCAGGGCCTTCTCTGGTCTCCTTA
Source organism: Channallabes apus (assembly GCA_030522415.1). NCBI lineage: Eukaryota > Metazoa > Chordata > Actinopteri > Siluriformes > Clariidae > Channallabes > Channallabes apus. Next base: position 5,241,122 of record CM060116.1, read on the forward strand.
GTAATCTAAACTAAAATATAAAACGCACCTTCCTTCCAGAAGCATTAATATCAGAGTTTAACGAATTTATTTCTTAAATATGTATCTATTTATTACATATATTTATTGTAATGTTTCAAGTAGTTCCTAAATAGCCTAATGAAGATCTAAATCTGGTTTCAGTCTGGACACACGCCACACAGGAGGAGGTTCATGTAGACACACACACACATTCCACACTGAACCTCTTTCTGATTTAACACTTATCTTGTAAATTTTTTCGTTTGGATCTAATTTACGCGAATCTGATATGAATGTGTTATTCCTAAGTGCTTACACATTTGAGTCTGACCTCAGTGAATGATCATTTTTTAATTTCAATTTTGTAATCTGACAGAAAATAAATGAAAACGTTTCGATTTTGAATTAGCAATAGCTGTAGAAATGAAAGGATGGAAATACATGCAGGAAAATTCAATTCATTAGACACACTGTTCAAACATGCACCACGTTAATGTCCTACAGGATCCGAATTATAGATGAAATGCGAAATTCATTTCAAACAAATAAAACCCTGTCTCATACACAAGACACGCAAAAATGCGGTGTTGCTTTTTTATTCGTTCCGTACTGCAAAATCAAATGTGTATAAATATCTACAAACAAATTCAGCGCGTACTTTCTTCTTATTATTATTATTATTATTATTATTATTTTGGTTTAAATCTTGCATTTGAGCTGGAAATAATCAGGCATCGACCAGAAGGGGATTTGATCTTTTTCTTTTTTTCCCCTCTCCTTCACCTCCAAACCCTGCGGAGAATCCTGGCCTATTAAGCTGTAATCTGCTCAGCACAGACCGAGCACGATCTGGATGAATGTGCCTGATTGGGTCGGGTGTTATCAGTCTATAAAAAGAGAATCATACTGATAATAATCACAAATAATAAATAATAACGACGAGGATGATTATATAAAAACAATTCTTTGGTATTAAATGCCGCAGTTTGCTTTTCTGTGCACATCATAGGCGCAGCGTGTTTTATTTCAGTTATAATCGTTACAAGATAAAAAGAAAAACGAACCTGTTTTGATGGAATTCGATATTGTTTCATTCTTTTATAATAGTGTTATAATAATAATAATAAAACAAATCCGTAATGAATTCAAACGCGACTTTGGTTTTACGCAGTGACCTCTAAAAGAAAAACAAAATCTCCTTTTCATTTATATTCTTCTATATCTTATTCTTATTTTTCTTTCTTTTTCTTTTTTTTTTTTTTTACTAAAGACAGTCGGTGTAATGTGTGACGTTTTCCTGCTTAGAAACCTTTATGCATTCAAATGTATTTGATTTATTTTTCTTTCTATTCTTTTATTTAAAAAAGATTTTTTGCGCAGAAAATCCGACACGCTTGAAATACGCACGATCTGTCGCATCGTTAATCTTTTTAAATCTCAAAATGGAATTAATACTCTGTTTTTAAAATGCGACTCTGGATGCGTTTTATTTCTTTCTGTGTATAAAAAAAAAAAGCATGGAAATTAAGGACCCCCCCCCCCCCTCCCTCATCTGATTGGTGCATTTGTTCATATTTTCATGCAGCCAGTAAAGGTTGTGTTTTTCCTCCATGAAACAAATTAGAATTATTTTTTTTTCTACACTACAGCATACTTTCTCAAAATGAATGATTTTTATTTATATTTTAAAAATATCTTGAAGAAATGTATTTCTGATAAAAGCAATTCGATCATTAAAGCAATTAATGTTTCTGATCGCACTCTGCTACATAGAAAGGGCAGGAGAAAAGGAAAATGTGGTGTAATGTCTGTAGAAAAAAAAAAAAAGAAAACGCCACGACTGCAGTGTGACGTGATGTTTTTGTCATTTTTGGCTACACACACCCTAGACCACTGGCACCTTTTACCACAATGGTGCAAGCATGCCATGAGGTGACCGTGTTAATCCTGCGTTAATAATTTCGAACTGATGGGTCTGATGGTGTGTGTCTTTTTTCTTTTTTCTTTGGAAAGTGGGGCGGTGGTGCATTTGGAGGGTGATGTAATGCAGGAGGTGATTGGCGCAGAGGGCTGCAGTGGGCTCAGTGGCAGCGTTGTTGGCGGTGTCTCAATCTCTGCACCTTTTTTTTTTTTTTTGTCTGGGAAAGCCTCATTGGGTGCAGGTAGGCGTCCTAGAACTTCCTCGGACTGTCGATTGGAAACATGGGAACGAGGGCGAAATGTGCTGTGGACATGTTCGCTGAGGTCATTCTTCCTGACCATGTGTCTTGGCTCGTTCTAATTTTGGAGTGAGATTTGTGTGTGTGTGTGTGTGTGATGAACAAGCAGATCTGCTGCCGTTAATGTAACTCGGGCTGCTCATGATTGTTCATCCTCCCCTTTCAATCTCCTGCTTGAAGTGAATCTAAATGCATGACCTTTTTTTTTTCTTTTCGTGTGTGTGTGTGCGTGAGTGTGTCGTGGTGTGTGGCGTAGTCACTGGGGCGCGACATTCACATATCAATGATGACAATGATGTGTGCAATTTAGCCTTTTCACCTCCCTTCTCCTCCTTCTCCTCCTCTTCTCCATAGACCACAGGCCCTTGTCTGTCTGGAAAAAAAACAAAAAAAACAAGAACACACACACAAACGAGTACATTTTGAGGTGTATGCCCGAGCCAACATGGAGTATCTGTTATTAGCAGCCAGGCTCGCTGGCTGGCTCGCTCTCCTGGCCTACTCACCAGGCAGCTGTGTGTTTGTACGCATTGTGTTTCTGTTTCAGCGCAATTGTGTGGCTCTACAAAAACTATTGTCCAGCTGTACCTGCTACCTGCGCTCCTGGCAGCCGAGCAGGAAATATTAGACGCCTATTAGGTTACACCTCACATGCTGCTATGTAATGCGAGCCTATTCATCTTTGTGGACTCATGTTAAAAGAAAGCAGGTGCTGTTTTTAGACGCTCCGAGAGTCCTCCACAATGCCGCTTCCATTTGAATCCTGATCACTGAACGAGAAAAAATGGTTCGATAAAATGTTATCGATCATTGTTCATAAATATTGTGTTTTATAGTGTAGTAAGGAGGATGATTCAGGTGCCTACTCAAGCCAGGAATCATTAGTATCATTTTACAGTATGATTGGATTAAAATAATTTAAATTCTAGTAAAATACATAAGATATTTAAAAATGTAATAACTCATTTATTAGGTATTAGTGTTTTTTCTAGATTTTTTTTATTAAACATATGATATATATTTAACATATATTGTGGATTTCATATTAAAAATAAATACACACAGAAACATTTTTATAAGCAGCAGCACCAACTGTATATTATAGATTATCTACACCTTTTTTGATCTACCTGTCGCTATACTATATATATATGATGACAATAATTGTTTATGATTATTTGCATTTTTATAGGTTCTATTCAGATTTTACATACTGTATAGATAATTCTCAGAAAAAAAAATTATACATTTGTCACGGCCTGTTCCTATAAAATTAAATATAACCACATATATCATAAAATGTGTTAGTTTTTTTATTTATTACTAATTACTTAGTTGTACGATTTAGACATCATACGTAAATTATGTCGCTTGTTTTTAGGCTGGGAATATTATAATCGTTGATTCTGTTAGTGTGTTCTTCATCCTGGAAATAACAATTCAATCTTTTTTTTCTCCACATCTGCAGATAATTCAGGTTGAGTTTTAATTCCATACTGCTGAACTTTGGCAAGTGTGTAATTGTGGTAATTTACCCACCAGATGACCGATAGCGCAGGACGTCTTATGAAATGGAAACGAATCGAATGACAATCTGTTCCCTGAATAAGTTTAAACGATTTAATGCCATAAAGGCCCCTGATTACTCAAGAACAAGTCAGAGCATGCTAGCTTTAAAATCCAGATTATTACATTTTTTTGATAGGTTTATTATTATTATTAGGATTATTAAATTCTTTATTTTTTTTTTCTTAAGTAGGTTTTGTAACGTAAATCTTTTTGTTTCGACAGCTTAAAACCGCGGGAATACGAGCACTACGTTGGAGTATACGCCACCTACAAGTCAACATGAACATGGTTTCCTCTAAGGTTAAAAAGCGACCATAGTGGGACTGGAGTTTTTCATACCGATGTGAATTTTTTTCAAGGAAAACCCCGCCTCCTAATTTTTGTTTCTCACAAATCTGTGCCGTCGTTTGTGACAAATTTAAAACTGTCTTCTGACAGAAATCAGACTGTTCAATAAAACTGGCCTTATGACTGTTACTCAAGACTGTTCTCCCTCTCTATTGTCCTCCATTCACTTTTTAAGGATTTAACCTTCTCTACTCTTTGACGTCAATATCCCATGTAAAAAAAATAAAAAAAAAGAAATCGTTTTTCGCATACAGTGGGATGTACTTTGGATATACGGACCTTTGAACCAAAGCTATTTTTTCAATGCTTTCCTATTGCACAGGATTATAAATCCCCCTCCCTTAAAACATCCAGCACTTTCACGATGACTCTACTCAGATACCCGGTCCAGCTGCAGCTGCTGCTCAGTACTGTGCTCGGCTCTTGTTTGGGTTTGGAGTTCCTCGGAGCACGAGGACAGTGGGCCCGTTTTCTCCGCTGGGACGCCAGCACCAGAAGTGACCTCAGCTTCCGGGTCAAAACGGACGCGTCCACAGCGCTGCTCTTGTACTTTGATGACGGCGGTTACTGCGACTTCCTCCAGCTGATGGTGGTCGAGGGCAAGCTGCAGCTGCGGTTCAGCATCGACTGCGCCGAGACGACACTGGTTTCGGGTAAACGGGTCAACGACAGCAGCTGGCACTCGGTCACCGTGAGCAGGGCCAACCTGAGGACGGTGCTCGGCGTGGATGGAGACAGCAAGGCCGACGAGGTGCGACCTCAGAGGCAGTACATGAAGATCGTTAGTGACCTCTTCCTGGGCGGAGTCCCCCAGGACATTCGCAGCTCGGCCCTGACCTTACCAACCGCCAAGGACCTGCCGCCTTTTAAAGGAGTTATCAGGGACCTGAAATACGGCAACAAGGAGCCTACGCTGCTTAGCAGCCAGAGAGTCCGGATGGACACGGAGGGTGTCTGCACCGAGAATCCGTGTGAGAACGGAGGGATTTGCGCTCTTGTGGACGGGGAACCTCAATGCGATTGCTCCAAGACGGAGTACGGCGGGCGGTTCTGCAGCGAAGGTAAAGCGACGTAGATCTTAAAAACGTGTATGCTCAACGTTTGATGTTTTTATGCAGAACCCATGTGTCGATTTTTCAGGATTTCATGAGTACCTTTATGCTACACCAGTGGAAACTCCAGTCACATGATTTCTCAAGGTGTACTTCTTTGCCTCCACGTTTTGCCTTCAAGTGTGGAATGTCGATTTCATTGCTAGTTTAAAAAATATATATATATATAATAATTATTATTTTTATCCCTTTAAACCATCACATCTCAGGTCGATTTCCAGAAAAGCATCCTCCTGAGAACGCTCCTAAGATGGAAGCTCTCTCTCTCTGAGAATTTTACAGTATGTGTGTGAGAATTTCAGCTTTGATTCATTCACATCTCTCTCTCTCTCTCTCTCCATCATGTAACGTATTAATAATGCATTCTTGCAGAGCTGACGAGCTTACATTTCCTACAGGATTTCAGGAAATAAGAACCTTGTTTCTGAAGACCCTTTTTTTTTGTTGTTCAACGTTGTGGTGTATTTGTGTATCAGCATTCCTGCTGTAGCCATTTTAGATTCTCTGGGGATTTCAAGGTGGCTGGTGGCCATTTCACAGCTTTATGCTCTGATGTTGCTGGTTCAATACGACAATGTGACCTTTCTCTCCTTTTTGTTTTGCCTTTTTCCTTTTCTTTTGTTCAAGCAGATCATTTTCACAAAGGTCACAGTGATATTGTGCTTGAATTCATGATTGACGGTTTCTGATGGAGGAAAGAACCACCGGATGTTCGATTTAATCGCAGTTGTTTTGATGTACATTTATTCAGTGTGTAATGTTGACGAAGGATCGAATAATGATTTTTAAGTTTTCCTTGAAGCACCTTTAGATCCTGGTGCATGAACCCACCGATGCAAGGTACCTAAAATGTTGATTGTCTGATTTACTTTTATTTCTGAATTATTCTTGTGTTGTGCTGAATTGCTATTATGCATAGTTAGATCTCTCTTTTGATCACTACGATGCTTTTAAATTTGAGCTTTTTGAATTTAAATATGATATGAAGTCTGTTTTTTTTTTTTAAAAAACACCGATTGAAATGAATGAATTGCACAAACCAATGGTTAAAAAAACAAACAACATAAAAGCAAGGATGTTTCTGACTCTTAGACTTGAGGCTTTTTCCTTAAAGACTGAAGCGTTTCAGTTGGGCGGGTGATGAATGGGGAGTGTGCCGTGCCATGTTGGTTAGTTCTCCTCACTGCAGACACAAACCTCTCCAGCGCTGCCTGGAACACAAAATGGCTGAATCCCGATTATGCTTCGTTTAAACGATTTCGGTCGAGGCGGGAGCTTTGTGTCCGATGTCGCAATCGTGCACCGCATGTGGGAGTCTGCATGGGGTTTTGGGATAAGAGAGAGAGCATCTTTTGTCGCGGTTTTGTCGCTATCTATGTAGAGCAGCGCTCGGCCAGAGATTATATCCACTACGGTGCTGGCAGACGAGTCGCTCGCACGGGCGCTAGGCTCAAATTTATAGTGGAGGGTGGGGAGGGGAGAGAGGCGGGAGTAGAATTTTAGCCGTGATTTATTGTTGTTGTTCCTCTCCATCTTGTTTGGTTGGCAGGATTCTGCAGTCTACTGATATCAGCCTGCGCTAGTAAAAGCAGCTCTGATTTCTCTGAAGCCTGAGAAAGAGTGCAGGCCATCGTAAAAGAATAAATAACCTAATTTATTGGACCGAAAGCAATTTATATGGTGAGCTGGGGATGCTTTTAAAAACTCTGCCCTCTGGCCGGAAGATCATATCTCATCACATCTCGTCTGGTTTTTGCTTATCCGAATATGAACTGGGTTAAATATGTACATAAAAAAAAGTCATTTGATGTTTGGAAATTCGCAAACACTTTCCATTAATCCTGCAGCATTAGTGCATCATAAATGCACAGTAGTGTAGGACTATAATATTTTACAATTCCAGGTATAAACTCTTTATATAAACTCTTAATAAATACTATACAGTACCCAAGTGCAGTGCTGATTAAAATCAGAAATACAGAGAATTTGCGATTAATCCTGTAGTCATAAAGCATTATAATCACTTCTATATACTGTAAGTTACATAAAACACAAAAAAGTGCCTTATAATGCCAGGTATAGACCAGTATGAGTGCTCATAACAACATTCATAAGCAATCTTAACTTAACAAGATTTTTTTTATTATAGCGTGCATAATATTATAATAATAATAATGTTTGTCATAATCCTGTAGAAGAGCTCACAGTTACTGTATATCAGATAAGATGTCACAATATGGTAAACAAACTCTTTAAAACTTCATAATGTAAGGCTACATAACACATTCAGTCATTTATTCATATGGAAATTGTGAACAGTGTGAACTGTTATGATGTGTTATAACAGGCTCTGGCGTTATACTCGCAGTGACTTATGTTATAACGTGCTATATAATTGTTATGATCAGATTTAATGATGTGTTATTTAAAATGTTACGTTTATAATGTTCATAATGGCCTATTATACAGTATATCAAAGATAATAACTTGTGATTAAAGCTGTAGTCAAAACCAGGACTAGGCATTAGTGAACGTCGTAAGATAGGACTTTTGTTTTATAGTCCTACTTACTGTATAACACCTACGGTTACAGTGATGATCCAGTATAAATTCTCATTAGTACTTATATAGTACACTCTAAAACCTTCACTATATGACTGCATGTACTGTATTAACCCTCCTTTATATACAGTACACTGTAAACTATAATGGAGATTCTGGTATAGAGCTTTTATTACTTTTTATAATGCCCAGCTTTTGTTATAAAGCATATTCTTATGAACAAATACAATTATATACACAGATCAGACATAACTTGAACACCGAAAGACACATGTTCATGACACATGATTATTCATTATATATCAGCACACTGGTGACTCGATCACCCAAGGCTTACCCATGGAGGGACCAAAGGCTGGCCGGTCTGGTCCGATCCCACAGAAAAGTCAATGCAGCACAAATCACCAAAAAAACAAAATGTTAACTCCACCATAAACAGTCAGCAGAACGCCTAGTGCATCACAGCCTGCTGCAAACTCCACAGACCCTAATTTGATCAAGTATCTATTTGATGAGATGCACCGGACAAACATGTCCAATCCATCCTTTTTATAATACACTACACAATGAGGTACTTGCTGAAGTAACATGTTATGAACATTTTCTTTAATGCAGCATATAAACAATTCATAATGCATAATATTGCTATAAAGTGCAATAATTATTATAATTGTATAGGCTAAAGTGGTGGAATGTTACACATAAATATGAATTTCATTAAAAAAAATGATAATTGTGCAACTTGACAGTCTAATGCCATACAGTACAGATACAGTATATTTTGTAGATTGTTATTGCATGTAGCTGTAAATGTTTATGAGCGGTTATACAGAATTATACAGAAGTGTTATAAGGTACAGTGCAGATGTACAGTATTTTAAACACAGTAATGCGCTCACACTGCATTGTGCATACAGAATTATTATACAGAGGTATTTCTCCAAAAATTAAATGTGAATCCGTTGTTAAAACATTCGTACACATAGTTATAATTGTTCATAAGAATGTCTTACACTTTATCTTTAACATTATTATCTTAATAGACTGATTGCTACAGTAACATGATGCATTGTAAGATGTGTTCATAGCATGTTACATCCCCAGGCACCACTGAAATACCTTATTATAAACCGTTATAATGATACATATGATGAATTATAACGCATTATGACCTGCTATGAGTGCATTCATAAGTCATTATACATATGGCCTTTATAAAACACAGCTTCCGAGCGAGTCTTTATATATTATGAGATTCAGGTCCATATGGCAACACTTGGTCAGCAGTGTAGAAATTAGCACGAGACGTGTGTTATAGAGAATAGATTTGGTTCCAAACACAGAAACAACAACAGGAACCTGACACTTCCCTCGACGGGCAGATGGCTAAAATGGCCTCGGAACTATTTGCAGTTGCTCTAGCGTATGTTCCTCGCTCGGTGGCAAACGTGACAGCCGCGCCGCTACATTACATGCAAACGCGTGTAGTCTTTCACAGCCTTGAAAATAACAAACGAATTTTGGCTGCCAAACAAACGCTCAGTCTGTTCTTTCTTCCCATGTGGACGGCGCTTGAATTTAATGCGCGCGGACTTCGGATTTAATCCTGCCGAAGATCAAATTATTAGCCGTTGGAGAGGATGAGACGACTCGCAGTTTCGGGTTACAAGTTGATGAGGGATCTTGAGGTTTTGACAGAAGAAACTGCTGGGATCCTTATTGATTTTGGGGGAAAGAAAAACAAAATTCTAGCCTTATAGAGAAACTGGGTCAGGGGAGAAACACGAGAACAGCTTGGGAAGAAGGAAGGAGAAGAACGCAGGCTAGACGTTGTCAGATGTGAGAAAATCAGGCTGAGACTGAACTTTAGTGACTACCTGAAAAGTCAGCTTGGAGAGAGCAGGCGTATGTACCGTTCTGTGCAATAACACAATCTGGAAATAAGATACCATGGGAAAAAAAATCTGAATTAATTGGCTGATTTCTGATATAGCTCTGATTAGCATAAATGAAACAACGCACTAAAAGAAAAGCTTTTATGATGTACAGGGGAGACAAGAACCGAACCCGGCCCCAGTGCTATCTACTGTACTACGCCACTATGACGCCTGACTTGAAACTATTCCAATATGACTTAGTACCTCCAGCACTTGATGTGTACTTAGCAGAAGTTTTATATATTCGCTATAATAATTGTTATAACTGCACAACACGTAATGCCAGGTTACATAATACGTTATTACTGTACATCCGTTCATCTGTTCACAACACTTTATGCTCTTTTTACAGTACAATGTAACATTCACATCTTATGAACATTATGTTAAGTGACGCTATAAATGCCTTATGATATATAAAATGCATAAAACTACAGAATATTCTTGCAGGTGTCCATAATTCCAGATTATGCAACATCTTGTTAGAGCATATATCTTCATATACAGTGGTGTGAAAAACTATTTGCCCCCTTCCTGATTTCTTATTCTTTTGCATGTTTGTCACACTTAAATGTTTCTGCTCATCAAAAACCGTTAACTATTAGTCAAAGATAACATAATTAAACACAAAATGCAGTTTTTAAATGAAGGTTTACGTTATTAAGGGAGAAAAAAACTCCAAATCTACATGGCCCTGTGTGAAAAAATTATTGCCCCCCTTGTTAAAAAATAACTTAACTGTGGTTTATCACACCTGAGTTCAATTTCTGTAGTCACCCCCAGGCCTGATTACTGCCACACCTGTTTCAATCAAGAAATCACTTAAATAGGAGCTACCTGACACAGAGAAGTAGACCAAAAGCACCTCAAAAGCTAGACATCATGCCAAGATCCAAAGAAATTCAGGAACAAATGAGAACAAAAGTAATTGAGATCTATCAGTCTGGTAAAGGTTATAAAGCCATTTCTAAAGCTTTGGGACTCCAGCGAACCACAGTGAGAGCCATTATCCACAAATGGCAAAAACATGGAACAGTGGTGAACCTTCCCAGGAGTGGCCGGCCGACCAAAATTACCCCAAGAGCGCAGAGACAACTCATCCGAGAGGCCACAAAAGACCCCAGGACAACATCTAAAGAACTGCAGGCCTCACTTGCCTCAATTAAGGTCAGTGTTCACGACTCCACCATAAGAAAGAGACTGGGCAAAAACGGTCTTCATGGCAGATTTCCAAGGCGCAAACCACTTTTAAGCAAAAAGAACATTAAGGCTCGTCTCAATTTTGCTAAAAAACATCTCAATGATTGCCAAGACTTTTGGGAAAATACCTTGTGGACCGACGAGACAAAAGTTGAACTTTTTGGAAGGTGCATGTCCCGTTACATCTGGCGTAAAAGTAACACAGCATTTCAGAAAAAGAACATCATACCAACAGTAAAATATGGTGGTGGTAGTGTGATGGTCTGGGGTTGTTTTGCTGCTTCAGGACCTGGAAGGCTTGCTGTGATAGATGGAACCATGAATTCTACTGTCTACCAAAAAATCCTGAAGGAGAATGTCTGGCCATCTGTTCGTCAACTCAAGCTGAAACGCTCTTGGGTGCTGCAGCAGGACAATGACCCAAAACACACCAGCAAATCCACCTCTGAATGGCTGAAGAAAAACAAAATGAAGACTTTGGAGTGGCCTAGTCAAAGTCCTGACCTGAATCCTATTGAGATGTTGTGGCATGACCTTAAAAAGGCGGTTCATGCTAGAAAACCCTCAAATAAAGCTGAATTACAACAATTCTGCAAAGATGAGTGGGCCAAAATTCCTCCAGAGCGCTGTAAAAGACTCGTTGCAAGTTATCGCAAACGCTTGATTGCAGTTATTGCTGCTAAGGGTGGCCCAACCAGTTATTAGGTTCAGGGGGCAATTACTTTTTCACACAGGGCTATGTAGGTTTGGATTTTGTTTCTCCCTAAATAATTAAACCCCTCATTTAAAAACTGCATTTTGTGTTTACTTGTGTTGTCTTTGACTAATAGTTAAATGTGTTTGATGATCAGAAACATTTTGTGTGACAAACATGCAAAAGAATCAGAAATCAGGAGGGGGGCAAATAGTTTTTCACAAAATTGAATTCATTGAATTCATGTATGCTATATGAACGCATGTCAGGTTACATAAAATAATCACATATGTTTATAACAATAGCATTACAGATACAAATGTTATAACGCATTTTAACAAAGGTTGTAATCTTCTATTACACTACTGTACATTGCTGTTTAAAACGCCCTTATGAGCAGATATAACCTGTCATAATGTACTACAGTTAATGTATTTAACTTTGTGCTAGGTAAAGTGTTATGTAACCTGGCAACCATGACGTGAGTTTTAGTCTTAATCTGGAGAGTGTTAAATGTAACAGAAACTACTTATGAACACTTATACAGGATTATGTAAGTATTATGTGAGCATTATGATAAAAAGAGAAAAATATAACATAGTGCCAAGAACAGAGTATTGTTATAATTCATTATAACAAAGATTGTGTAGTTATAACTTGCAGTTAAAATGTGTATGTGTAAGTAATTATAACAACTTATGACTACTTAGAACATCATGTTCTTTAATAAATAAAAGAAAATTGATAATTATATTCAAATTGTATTGCAAACTATTAAATAAAACATAAATTTTAATAAATCCTTTACAATTGCTTGTTTTTGGCATTTATTATGTGTTTAGTGGAAGCAGATGTAGCATTAGCATCATTAACATCTTTTAGTTCTTAACTCTAATTCAGCAACCCATATACAGTACATCTCATTAATGATGGGTTTATTACCACGTCGAGATCCCGGTTTCTCCCTTCGATCCCGCTAGAGTTTGGGACAGATACAGAGAACCCGGTTTAGCGTAACAGGCTCAGGAACGAGAAGTTGTGTCTGCAGTAAAGGAGAACTCGGACAGGCTTGAAAACATGTGGACCCGAGTTCCACGTAAGCATCAGCGTCTCATAAATCCATGGCCCTCTCTACAGGGAGCAGGTTCTGTCCTAATGCCTGTTTGGATTTATGGCTCAGACGAGGATGTGGGTTACAGGAAAGCGTGTTAACCCAAGAAAGCACATAGATCTTTCTGGTGTAATGGGTCAAAATAAAAACGTTTGTGAACATGCACAGGGCTCTTATGGAGCCTCGTGCATGCTGGCAGGTGTGCCACGGTTTGCATGATGGATTTCATGCAACGGCAACAAGAGTGGACTCTAATGTGGGACATCTTTCTCTCTTCTTGTTTTTTGTTTTTCTTCTCTTTTTTTTTGTCCCCTCTGCTGATTCTCTGATGCTCCGACCACAGAGGCCAACACCATCCCAGGTGAGTTCACAAAGACAACTACAAGACATGCTAAGTGTGTGTGTGTGTGTGTGTGTGTTTGAGGCTAATAAGGCCAGCTCTATGAACATATTCTTATCAAGCTATAACATCTCCATAAGGTATTATACTGTACATTGTTACAATTATCTATTCTATCTATTATTAAAATAGTGTTCATAACACCGTTACAGGAATAAAAACCCTTAAATAAAAAATATTAACTAACCCTTATAGCAAAATTTCTTTGGTAACAATGTGTTATAAATACAGCTATATTAATATTATCCAATGCCTGTTATAACTATATAAGTAGTGACTTAATAATAATTGCATTATAACAGCATGGCATTTGTCCTTTGGTCATAGGACTTAATGCATACATTATATAACACAAGGTGTTACACATATTGTATAATGATAATTATTATAATTATAAGATACAAAATTATAATTCAAAGAGTTATAAGTATTTATGAAAATGAAAGCAATGTATATTGTGCATTGGGGGACAATGCTGTATAAGTAGTGCATATGTAGTGTGTAGTGTATATAATGCCAAAAACAAATTATACACAGTTTTGGAAAGGAAAAGCTTATATTTAAAAATAAAAATTTTATTAAAAAATAAATATTTTACTACTACATGTATTGCTGTACATTATATGTATGAGAAAGTATTATGATACTAATAATATAATAATAAATATTAAAATAATATATTTTATTAATAACATTACCAGTATGATATAATGTATTATTATATTAATATGATATACATCTTACTTGTGTATAAAAATCTTTGACTGACTCTGTATAAAAGATTAACAGTTCTCAATCGCTCTGTAGTTACTAGAGATAAAATGTGGAATAATAAACTCTTAATCGACTTAATGCAGTATTTAACAGACATACGGCTATAAACACTATTATCTCTTTAAACTGAAACCGAGTTTCTTTAGTGTTAGTGTATTAAAGTGTTACAGACATGGCTAACATTTTTCATAATGAAAAGAATCAATGGATATAAAGTGTACTGTAAGAGTGTTTTTATTAATTTGATTATAGTGCCTTATAAATGCATTATAACATGTTATGAAAATGTTCATAGTTTATTATTTGTTATTAAATACCATTTTGTAGATGGTAGAAAGTACACACAGTAGAAAGTTTTTTTAAATAGATATTAGATAGATAACAGGTTAACATTATGTAAAAGCTGACTATCATCCTAAGTGCTGCACAAACCATGCATTACTGGAGTAGCTAATTGTAACTAGTGAGAAATTCTGTATTAGTGAGACAAATCAAACAGCACCGCCTACAGTCTAGATAAAAGCTATAAGGTTTTATTAGTTAAAGTGAGTGAATAGTATACAAACTGTTAGCAAGCCATCAATCACCGAGACACGATTTAGCGAGAGTTATCTAGGAAATTCTTAACTTCGGCTTACTTGCCAGATCAGCTAGTTGACCATTTATATTGATGCACATCATCGTCGCAAATTAGGGAGACTAAGGGCTAACACTAAGCAATCTAGACTACTCGATTACATGGTAAATTATTTAGCTTAATGTTTGCTAGTTTGCTAGTGGTTTGCTAGCTAGTGCTATAAACAGCTGACTAGCTTAAAACTCTTTAAACTCAAGCCGCGCAGATACAGTACGTGCTGGCAACACAGCATAGGTCAATGATAAAAAAAAAATTATATACTGTATACACACTACCGTTCAAAAGTTTGTGGTCACTTGCAAATTTCTTTGTTTTTGTTTAGTTATTTATTTTCTACATTCTACAACAATACTGGGGATTTCAAACCTATAAAATAACACATATGGAATTAGGTAATTACACAACAACAAGAAAAACACCAGTTAGTTGTTATTTTAAGACACAGAGGTCGGCCTTTCAGTAATAGTTCCTGCAAGAACAGTATTGTCAAGTGCATTTGCAAAATCCGTCCAGCACCATAATGAAACTGTCTCTCATGAAGGCCGTCCCAGGAGGACGAGACCAAAACCTACCTCTGCTGCAGACGAGAAGTTCATTTAGAGTTATCAGCCTGAAAAATGGGCGGCGCGGTGGTGTAGTGGTTAGCACTGTCGCCTTGCACCTCCAGGGTCTGGGTTCGATTCCCCGGCCAGGCTCGATTCCCATCTCTGTGTGCATGGAGTTTGCATGTTCTCCCCGTGCTTGGTGGGTTTCCTCCGGGTACTCCGGTTTCCTCCCACAGTCCAAAGACATGCAGGTTAGGCTAATTGGCGTTCCTAAATTGCCCGTAGTGTGTGATTGGGTGTGTGAGTGTGTGTATGTGTGTGTGTGTGCCCTGCGATGGATTGGCACCCTGTCTAGGGTGTACCCCGCCTAGTGCCCGAAGTCTCCTGGGATAGGCTCCAGGTCCCCCGCGACCCTGAACACAGGATTAAACGATATAGAAAATGAATGAATGAATGAGCCTGAAAAATGACCAATTAACAGCAGCTCAGATTAGAGGCGTTATGAAGTCTTTACAGAGCAGAAGTAGCAGAAACATCTCAATATCAACTGTTCAAAGGAGATTCATGCAGTTTTGGACGCCTTCAGCAAAACTTTACAATGTAGAAAGAAATAAAAATCAGGAACCATCATGGAGTTAGAAAGTGACCCCAAACTTTTGAATGGTAGTGTATATTGGTATTAACGTTGCAAAAATGTAGAATTCTCTACAAGTATATTATTATTATTATTTCTCACAGAAACAACCAAAAACAACGATAAAAGCATTTTTTTTGCCTATGTGACCTTTTTTTTTTTTTTACTCAGTCATATTTGTATGGTTAGTTAAAGTGACTAAAATTTAGCTTATTATATTGCCTAATTTGTCCTAAAAAAAAAAAGGATATAATACCTCTATCCTGCATAATCCTAAACTGTATATATATTTTTTAATAATAAAAAAGAAAAACACAGCAAAACAAATAATGCCTAAAATGCTCTAAGCTTTAAGGGCTACAGTATATAATAATGATCCTATGTATTTATGGCCATTTCTATTTCCTTTGGATAAAATGCTTTTAAAATTAACCGTAGGACTGTTTCATCATTAAAATACCTTAGATGTAAAATGTATATATATATATATATATATATATATATATATATATATATATATATATATATATATATAACTTTACATTGGCTTTTCATGATTTGTGTAATTAACGCATGTTGTTCGTCTCTCTTTCTCTCCCTGTCACAGGCCTGGCGCACATGATGATGGCCGAACAAGGTACACTTGCCTTTCCTTTTCTGAAACACTCAGACTGGGCAGTGCATTTGGTGTGTGTTTAACGCTAACCTTTTCTTTCTTTTGTCTTCATGAACGCCGTCCTTTAATGGATTTCCTCCTCTTTTCTTTCATCCCTCCCTGAACTCCATTTCTGTAGCCAAGAGCAAAGGTATTGCACTCTCAATTCTTTTCCTCCTTTGCTGTGTGTTTTGAGAAGTGAAACATCTTCTTGCACTGGAGTGTGTTTGCTGTGTTTCATTTAGCGTGCTTTGCTAATGGCTGCTCAGCATGGGTACCTGGATTAAGCGGATAATTAAATGGGCTTTAATTGAAGGCGAAGGGGAAAAGGACAGCTTTAACTGCATGAGTGAATGGATTTAACCGCTTTACTTCTCTCTGATGGAATTATGACAAAGGAGCGCTTGGGTATAAACACAATCTGTTCTACACAGCTGAGTGTGTGCATGTGTGTGTGTGTGTTTATAGTGGCTTCTGAGGTGAAATATGAGAATACTGTGATGCAATTTGAAGTCTCAGCAAAAACATCCAGCTTAGAGAAAAAAAAAAAAAAATCAACAATGGAAATTTATTTTGATTCTTTCCGAACGGGAAACGAGGTCACTGTGATGCGAAGGCATTTCTGATTTGCAGTAACTGCGATGCACCTTTTTAATCATCGCCGGGTTTTAATCAACATTTATCCACAGTGATCCACATAGGAGTGGTTTTATACAGTATATACACAGCCTGCATTCACACTTTCTCTTTATTTGCTATACTGTAGTTTGTGTTTATGGAATTTTTGGAAAAAAGCCGGAAGAAATATAATTAAGTAAACTAACTAGCTTTGTTTGCATTAACAAATGCAGCTTTGGCAACCCTGCGTGAGATACACATCCATGGAGTTGGATCACCTTTTACTGTTTTGCTTTTTCAGCAATTATATATCGTGTTATATATTGTTTTTGATCCGAATGTTAAAAAATTCACACACTCTTTTGACATGTTGAAAGTGGCTTAGACTTTTGGTAGTCTTGCATAAAATGTAGTCAAAAACTTATTTTAATTATGAGGAATTGTTTTATTATTTATTTATTAGTTTGCTTATTTATTTATGTATTTTAATTACAAGAAATTATCATTGCGCAATTTTGTTAAAGTTATAGTTTCTTATTATTCTGGTCATAAACTAGTATTTTAAACCAGCTTCCACGTTCTTGAAATATTGTATCTGCTAGGAACAAATAATAATTTGCGTAGTAAGCAAACAAAAAAAATTGTCATGTTATCAAGAAACTGCAAAATGTAAGCGCTGGAATTAAGATTTAGGCCTTGTTCACACGGGCGTTAAGTTTTAGGATAAACGAACGAGCTCTGAACGTCCTATACGTTTATGCTGCGTTTTGTAGCCGCGCTCGATTGACTTCTACACTGGCGTTCGTTTGTCTCTGTCTAACGCCAGCCTGCAGCCCAAATTGTAGTGTGTGTGTTTAACCTGTGGGGGGCAGTGTGTCGGGAACTGGATATGAAAGCCCTTGTCATTTTATTTGAGGTGCCTCCTTTTAATATGGACCATTTTGCAATATTAGACATTAATCTTATTGTTTTAAAAATTCTAATTAAATTATTATATTTGTATATAATATATAAAAATCTTTTTAAAAATAATATGGCGATGTAGGGAGAGAAAAAAATCGCCGCCGCTACTGGGTTCACCCTCTGACTGCACAACGTCGGATTAAAGGAAGTTTTTTGTGGTTTATGAAGAAATGCGAACATTTCCGTGCAAGTTTTATTTATTAAGCATTTTATTTTTTGGCTTTTTTTCGCATTTCCCTATGTATAGCATGTAGGATCATGGGATATATCCGGTCCTCCGACGCGTAAAATGGACGCGGAGAAAACGAACTAGACGCGGGTTCCTTGCGTTCGTTGGGATTTGAACGGCAAGAAACAGCTGCATGCAACGTTTTTTTAACGCCGTATAACCGCGCAGCCGGACAAACGCACGTCACCAAAGCCCGTGTGAACACCGTCATTGACTCCTATGTGTAGAAAACCCTCGGCGCTTCATCCGCGGTCACTACGAACGGCAGAAAAACGGTCGATTTTAACGCCCGTGTGAACAAGGCCTTAGAGTTGGTTAAGGCAATATTTTGCTCCGTAAGCAGCATTCATCACCTTTATCTTATAAATTGTATAATACAGTATGTAGATACTGTATTACTGTGTATAGTTTGTCCGCAATCGGGGGCCCTCTACAGGCCTGGGGCCCCAAGCAGTTGCCTACCTTGATGGTTGACAAGCAGCACATCTGGTTTGTACTGTTGAAAAGATTGTGTATTTAAATAAGCACGTTAATATAAACCTACGACTTGCTGCATCGCGCCAGTCAGAGATATCGTGTTGATTGAAGTGAAAGACGTGGTGTAGTGGTTAGCACTGTTGCCTCGCAGCTCCAGGATCCGGGTTCGATTCCTGTCTCGGGTCTATGTGCATGGAGTTTGCATGTTCTCCCCGTGCTTGGTGGGTTTCCTCCGGGTACTCCAGTTTCCTCCCACAGTCTAAAAATATGCAATTGTCATTTCCAAATTGACTGTGAAGTTTGAACGCTGACCGAAGGTCCTACCACGGCTGTAAAATTGGGAATAAATACAATTTATGAGCTCTCCTTATCACCACTGACCTCCACGATTCCTAGTTGGACTACAGAGGATTCTAGATAGATGGATGATTGGAAGGATTAAAGTGAAGGTGTTGTCTACTGTAGCTCTGTATATCATTAGCGTTTGGAGAGAACATCATCCTTTGCTAAGCGAGCGACGGAGGTTTGAGCAAGGTGCAAGCTTGACAGAACTGGAGGCACATATTTCTGTATTTAGACCAGCGATCCTCTGTGAATTTGTACAGTGCACATGTGTGTGTGTGTGTGTGTGTGTGAGAGACACCGAGAGAGCTTTCCTCTACTAAGTAATAGTGTGTGGTCAGTGCAATTCGTGGCAGGCAGACACTTCTGTAAATTCACCCTGATGTATTAGTGCTTATTTGGCAGCGCTGCATCAGCGGCCTTGTCATATTGTACACATTGTAGTCCTGTCTCCAGTCTCTCCTCTCGCTCCCTGCGCTTAATCCCTCAACACGCGCGCAGACATTATTACAAATCAGTCTGGCTGTCTGCCCGCGTTAAGACGACGGGGGCTTCCAGTTACCAATACATTTGCATTTCGGCTGTGCCGCTGCTGGGTTTTTTTTTTTTAGTCACTTTCGCTGCCACACCTTTTATTCCCCCTCTGTTGTTCTCACCTGTCAGATGCTCTGTGTGCTCTCCGCCTCGAGAAATTCTTTCCTTTTTTTTTTACATTTTATTTTTATTTTGCTTCAGAGTTTCTCAGCTTAAGACCATTTTGCAATATTAGTGCGAAAAAAATAAAATGTTTTCACACTTCGGTGGTCTCTGATCACTGCATAAGGGAAAAATAATATATCATTTTCTCTCTCTTTCTCTCTCTCTCTCTCTCTCTCTATATATATATATATATATATATATATATATATTATACACATTTATTTCACATGAATATATACTGTATACACACACAAACACACACACACACACACACACACACACATATATATATATATTATACACATTTTCTTTCCTGAAGTGTACATTACTAAATATATATATAATATTATATATATACTCTCTCTCTCTCTCTCTCTCTCTATATATATATATATATATATATATATATATATATATATATATATATATATATATATATATATATATATATAATTTTTATTTCATAACAAGACATCATAAAGTGTTTAATTATAGATTTTTCTTTTGTTCAATGTGATGTTTTATCCTTTTGATCCATTAGTAGTTACTTTAATTTAATTTTGTGTTACAATTATTCCTTTTCTCTTTCTCTTCCTATAAATATATATAACTCATTCATCTTACTTTGAAACTGGATAATCTACCAATGTACCAATGTGTTTTATTTATTTATTTAGATCATATTTTTAATGTGATTAATATTTAACTGTATACAGTATACGTATAAATGCATACATGCAAGTGCTATCCTTGTTATTGTTGTTTGCATCAACCCCCCAAAATCCACATACTTATGACCTGAAGCTTGTTCTGAGGCTTCTGGCGATTTATAGTAGCCATTCATGTAGCTGATCTTTGAGACAGTATCTGTGAAGAAAAAGCAAAAAAAAAAAAAAAAGCGGTAGATCATGCCAAGACTGATGAACTCACATCACAGATAATGAATTGCAGACATTATGCAAATAGCATGCTAATTATCTAATCAGATTTGATTCCATTAAGAATAGGACCGGCTCGGTAACCTTGAGCAGGCCCTGATAATCAAGCGCTGATCATCTCTCTACTTTCTCTTGTCTCCTTCTCTTTTTTATTTCTCTTTCCCTATTTTCTTTATCTCTGAGCACAGAACTCCCCAAATCCCACTGGCTATTTGTCCTAGAAGTGGATTTTATTTAGAGTGTCTTAAGAAGAACAATAGTATTGAACAGCTTGGTCTCTAGAGACGCTCTTAATTGGTTCATGCTAATTTATATTTACTAGCAAATGATAATTATGGAAACTAATCAGCGTGATCAGACAGGGGGCGAATGAGGTTTCACAAGTTTCCCAGCTCGTTATTAATTTCATATCTTTTCCCAAAGCTTGATATCACAGTCGTCTCATTCAGCTGTTGTTCGGCGTTTGATCTGAAGCTGCAGGGATAATTTATGACGGGACGCTAACAGGCAGCAGTTTAGCGTCACGTCACATGGTGCGTTCTCAAACACATTCGTCTGTGTGTTTCCTGGAACAATATGAGGATATTTTTGAACTGTGTAATGTACAGTGTATTAATTATACATTTTATTTACAGTATATTGTTATAGTGCTTTAGCTGCATTTGAAGCTGAGAGGCGTTAAAACTAGAGCTATAGTCTTTAAATCATAAGATTGCATGATCTGGAAATCAACTCATAATTTCACCAAAACTGTATTTGCTGTAAGCTGTCACGCAAATCTGTTATTCTTCTATTGATGACACTGAGGTTTTAAGAAATTATTACTGACATCGCATAAACATCAGCTGTCTCACGGTTGCGTGTCCATAAGTTATTTTTATTTGATTTTCAAAATATTTTGAAATACATTTAAATGAAGAAAAATTATGACAAGTAATCCTTAAAAAAAAAAAATATTCTGAATCATAAATAATGCAAAACAATCAGTATTTTTTGTTTGTATAAAATGGTATTAATGAAAAACAGTCATGAGCATCAGGTTTACTGTTGTAAAATAAAATATTTATTATTATTATTATTATTATTATTATTATTATTATTATTATTACTGCATTTCTGTATGTAGTAAAATATTAAGTATTATTAAATAGTATTATTTGTGTATTAATTGTATTATTAAATCTTATTAATATTATTAAAATAAAATAAATATGAAATATTATTATTTATGTATTAATTGTATTATTAAATCTTATTAATATTATTAAAATAAAAATAAATATTAAATATTATTATTTATGTATTAATTGTATTATTAAACCTTATTAATATTATTAAAATAAAAATAAATATTAAATATTATTATTTATGTATTAATTGTATTATTAAATCTTATTAATATTATTAAAATAAAAATAAATATTAAATATTATTATTTATGTATTAATTGTTTAAATACAGTATTGGCCGTCAGTATACAGGAAAAATTTGGAAAAATTGGAATTTAATGTTTTAATGAAATTCTTATTTGTTTTAAATACTAACAATCAAGATAAAAAGAATAATTTACAAAAATCTAGATCTAGCACGAGATCCGACTGGCTATAGAGTCAGAAATACATCTGCAGCACTCTGGTGTCACATGCTCAATCCGTGCCTGCTCGATCGCGTCCGGATATATATAATTTGCCATAATATATAAAAAAAATATATAATTTGCCACGTAAGGCCCCAGTTCACCTAAACTATCATCTAGTTTTAGTCTTTAGAAAGTAAACACCGTCGTTTGTTTGATCCATCAACTAAACCAGCTCAGCACGACTCTTCAGCCAGAACTAGCTGTTTTGTGCACAGGAAGAACTACAGTATAATAGGTGGCTTTATACTTTTGACCTGAACTGACTCTGAAAGTGTAAATAAAAAATCACTAGAACACACCAGAAGTCAGGAAATATTTGGCGTATTATTTTCCCCACCATTAGATCCGGATGCTCTGTGTCCCCGGATGTGTTGTGGCCTCTAATCTTCCCTCTCTTCATCCTCTTCTTCCTAGCGCTCACGCTCATTAGCATAGCTTCCGGAGACCCGTCTCGCTGAAGAGAGCGCGCTCTGAGAGGGAGGTGCCAAACGCCGTGTGCGAGACTGAGATAATGAAATCTTTATCACATGTTCGGGAAGCCTGTAATTCCATTTGCTCCTTTAATCCCTGACTCGCTTTGTTTCGCCGTCACTCAGCAAACAGGGCGGCGTGAAGGTGGCTCCTCGCCAAACCGCCAAGCGCAAACGTTGGTGCACGTGACACCAAGTGTAAAAGTAACGTGAGGAATCACTGGTGCTCTGGCTCACACTTCCTGGAAGGGCAACTAATGCATTCAGAGCGTGTTATAACACATGAGGCTCTTTCTCTGGCTTTGTGCAACATTTTAAATAATTCTGATCGTTTGAACCTACTGTAAGTATAATAAACGTATTTGTATCTGTCAGGCATATTTTTGATAGTTTTGATGACAGTTATACAGTAAATTACACTTTTTGCAGTAAAGTTGAAAAAAAAAACAACATAATAAATAGTTTACTGCTATGTTTATCCGTTATTAATGATAGGCAATGAGCAGGACTATAGTGTGTAGTGTTTAATTACTGTAGGTATGTACAGTATGTAATGTATATAATGCCTTATTAATGCATTATAACATGTTATGGACAGGTTCATAGTATATCATATATAGTACATGGCTTTTATGTACTTTTCTGTCTTATTTTATATGACAGTACTTTACATTTAATTTTTTAGTAGGTAATTTAATCTTTAATCTTTACAAAGCCACACTACTAAATTGTTTGAATTGTGTGTGTGTGTGTGTGTGTGTGTGTGTGTGTGTGTGTGTGTGTGTGTGTGTATATGTATGTGCATAAACCAAGTAATTCACTGACTCTCTAAGCATGAGAGCTTTTTTTTTTTTTCAAAAAATTGGTTGGTCCAGGAAAAAACAACAACAACAACACAGCAACGATCGGGGGGGAAAAAAATAAATAAAAGGTGGCCCGGGCGTTATTTATGTAATGCTGTGAATGATGTGAGAGCACAAGTGCTAACTTGTTACAGAAATAATGAAAATACAGCGCCAAGCAACAAATTAGCACCAGAATCACTCAGGACATCACAAATATTTCAGTGTAAATGTAGCTAATTTTTGTCAAAGTTGTGACATGCAAATAAACAAGAAAGCAAATAAACAAGCAATCAAACAAACAAACAAACATGCATACGGGCAGGGAAAAAACTACCAGACATGAAAACAAACAAGCAGTCTAACAAGCAAGCAAAAGAATAAACAAACAAACAATAAAACAAATAAACAAGCAGGCATAACACGAACGAGAAATAAACATTAAAGCAAACAAGCCGGCAATAAAGCAAGCAACAATTAAACAAACAATGAATCAAACGAATAAGAAATAAAACAAGCGATTACTTAAATAAGCAATAAAACAAACACTAAAACAAATAAGCAAGCAGACAATAAAACGAACAAGCTAAAAAACAAACAAGCAAGTAATGAAATAGTAATAAAAGAGTAAAACAAAGAAATCGGGGAAAAACTATTAAACAAACAAACAAGTTATGAAAACAAATAAGCAAACAAACAAGCAACAAAACAAACAAACAAGCAGAAAAACAGGTAATAACACAAACAAGCAAGTAACACATCAAAGAAGCAAACAAAAAGATAAATAAACCCGTCAGCATACAGTACAGTATGTGTAAATATTTATATATAGGTTTATAATAAAGTTGTTTAGTTTTCCCCGTCCCCAGTTTAGTGATTGTTTCTTTAGCATTGGTGGTTTTTATGACCCGGCCGTCCTCATTTCTCATCTGGGCTTTAGGAGCAGCAACAGTGTAGTGTTTTTGTATGGGCGTAGGGTTAAGGGCCTTTCTCAAGCGCCCAACAGTAGCAACCTGGCGGGAATCTGAACAACAACCCAGAGCTTCAACCGCGTGAGCCAACATTGTCCCGTAAAAAACATATCAAACAAACAAAAACAATGTGTATCTTCAAACCAGGAGTGATGCATCAAACTGATCAACATTTTTCTAATGATGATGATGATGATGATGGTAATGATCTGCCCCACCTCTCAGCACAAGTAACTCATTAGCCATACAAACATCCTGGACCCTAATTGACTAAGATAAGTTATGTCGTGAGGTTCTGAGGGTGCGAGGGGGTACTCTGGGTGCCCTGGACCTCTCGAAGCCTCATGCAGCTTTCTCTTGTCCTTGCATGAACAATGGCGTGAGCCGTGTGCGGATCAGCGGTGCCATGTTGCCACTCGTGCAATCAGTATAGACAGCACAGGATGCCGTCCATCCCAATTATCCTCATCACGCTCTATTCTGTGCTTCCTGCTGTAACTGAGACAACACCAATAAACCCCGCCTCCTGCTTCGGACATCCAATCAAGATTTGAGGCTTGCTTTCCAACCCCCAAAAACCTGTAACCTGGAAAAATCCCACTCTTGGGACACAAACACACACATATAGGGTTCATGATTGCCTCTATTTCCTTGAGGCATGCCTGACAAATTTAGCTACTGTACACACGGGTTTTTTTTTTTTTTTGCCCCCGAGGGAACAAGTACCATTTGATTATGACTAAATGCGATTCTTGTCCCTCCTCGAGTGTACTGTGGTGGGCTTTTGTCTCAGGGGACATGATGGGGGACAAGGGCAGTCTGAGGGGGGACGAGGGGGATGAGGGGGATGAGAGGGACTCCCTGATTGCAGCAGTCTGGCTTGACTTGAAAGCTGCCAAATGAACTGCAAACTGATAATTATTGGCTCAAATAGGCAATCAGCAGGCTCTGTGTGTGTGTGTGTGTGTGTGTGTGTGTGTGTGTGTGTGCCAGTGTGTGTAGCCAATCAAATGTCACCCTTTTCCAGAAAGGATTTGGTTATCATGTAGCTCACACTCACGCTGGTGTTTGCGAAAATAAATAATGGTTTAGGGAAATTTTTAACGAAATAATATTTTGAAGAATAATTAAATCCGAAGCATGTTGTCAAAGTAAGAGTTTTGAGTTTTCTTTGCAAAATTTATCCTCATATTCTAGAATGCATTTAAAATTAACTGTTAGTCCATAATGTACTTTGAACACTTTATTAACATGTGCATTCATATGGCTTGTAAATAATATTATGAGAATTTATGAACATTCGCAAGAAAGAGTATATAGTATATATGTTCTGAGAATTATGAGTATTGTCTTAGTGGTTAGCACTATCGCCTTGCACCTCCAGGGTCTAGGTTCGATTCCCGTCTCTGTGTGCATGGAGTTTGCATCTTAACCCCGTGCTTGGTGGGTTTCCTCCGGGGACTCCGGTTTCCTCCCACAGTCCAGAGACATGCTGATGAGGCAAATTGGCGTTCCCAAAAATTGTGAATGGATATCTGAGTGTACAGTGGTTACTCAATCGGAATGGTTATTTCCGTCGCGCTCACCGCCGTTTAAAGGCGACAGCGGGCAAAATAAATCAATTGCATTTCAAAGTCATTCGTAAAATGGCCGCCAGGTGGCGCAAAGTGACATTTTCATTCATCGCAGTAAATACAACAGTGATGGTAATTTCCACAACAAACATGAAACCAGAGCTATTGATGTGTACTGTACAATAATGAGTAAAAAAATGTATAGTAGATTTATTAACTGAAATAAATGACCATATTTCTGTCATTCCTCACTTAAGGGGGTGGGAGAATTTTCAAGCCCCACTTGTCAACAAAATGATAACGAAATCGGCCAAGTTTACTATTTATTGAAATATAAATTTCTAAACCAATAAGATCAAATAACACCAAGTTCAAACAGATAAAATACACGTGCAATTATTGTAACAGGCTTACTTCGTCACTTATCTAGAGCTTTCGTTCAAAGAAGTCGAGTGGCTTATTAATGTGACTGGGGCATGTTGTCTCTAAGCATCTGAGTGGTGCAGCGGTTAAGTCCTCGCCCTTCCATGCGGGAGATTGCTGGTTCAATCCCTGGGTGATGCTGTTTTATTTAAAAAAAATTAATTTTGCTCAGCATACTATAGAAAAAACAGCAAACAAACAAATAAATGTTAACCACTGCACCACTCAGACGCTTAGAGACAACACGCCCCAGTCACATTAATAAGCCACTCGACTTCTTTGAAAGAAAGCTCTAGATAAGTGACGAAGTAAGCCTGTTATAACAATTGCACGTGTATTTTATCAGTTTTCAACTTGGTGTTATTTGATCTTATTGGTTTAGAAATTGATATTTCAATAAATAGTAAACTTGGCCGATTTCGTTATAATTTTGTTGACAAGTGGGGCTTGAAAATTCTCCCACCGCCTTAAGTGAGGAATGACAGAAATATGGTCATTTATTTCAGTTAATAAATCTACTATAAATTTAAAGAACACAAGAAATAAGATGATGACACAAAGCCCTACACACTTCTTTTCTAATTACACGTGATAAAATCTAAAGGCTCACTGTGTTAACATTTATTGTGCTTAAATTTGATCCTAATAAGATTTGATTTAATTTGAATTCTACATTTGTACTGTGATTTTAGTACTGTGATTATGAATTCGTTCAACTACAGTGTTTCACTTGATTTTATTGGCTATTACGTGTAGCTCTAAAGGAGCGCGTCTCATTAATCCGGCAGAGAATGAACTAAGGCATGAGGCGTCAGTCTGTAGTTATACAGTATAGCGCCACTCAGTGGTAAAAGCCAACAAACGCAGAAACCCAAATGCTGTCGCCGAGCGCCGCGACGGTAAAACCAACGCTCCGATTAGGTGACCACTGTTCTGGGTGTGCCCCACCTCGTGCCCTTGGGATAGCCCCCCCCACCCCCACATACAACCCTGTATACAAGAAAAACATATATAGATGTTGAGTAAGTGAGTAATCAGATAAAAAAAATTATTTGTTTATATTCAAAATAATACAAGCAAATATATGTCACATTATTTGCCAGTGTTTCCTAAAGTGTGGGCCAGGCCCCCTGATGGGCCATGGTGGTACTGCAGGTGTGCCACGAGAGGTCGTTTACAATAAATAATAAATAAATAAATGAATCTTTTCAGTTTTGTAATTCGGTTAGTCCATACACATAAGTGTCCATATATTAAACATTTCTGTTAAATCAGTAAACAAAACAAATAAAAAACAAGATCATGCGTTTTAATCATGTGTTAGTCATCATTAAAATATAGAAGGAAACATTTCATGCTGGTACAGTATCATGAGTTGTGATTTAAGGTTCTACCGTGTCATTATATTATATTTGTAGATCATTATATGGTACATTGTGTTTAGCGTCCTCAGCGCAATAGCGTGTAAAAGACGTTTAAATCTTCGATCCATCGACAAAAGCTGCCACTTCAGTCTGGACGACAGAGCGAGAGAGTTAAAATGGAGGCGGAGAGCAGAGTGCAGGGTTGATAGATCTACTGAGTGAATTGTGGCCGGCTTTTAATGCTTTTAATACACAAACAGAGCTGTATTAACGCGGATTAACTCGGCTTCAACCCACGGCTGTTTACTCTGATCCCCTAAATCTCAGACGACCCTCTGGAGGTTTGTTTCCACCAGATTCTCCTCGTACTGAAGAACCACTGCCTCTTCCTCCGCCATCTCGTCTATCAACCCTGTAGCGTGTCCACTTTACATTCCGGTTCCTCTTAATAGAACTGAACTGATTTCCAAACCAAAATGGAAAAGCAGTGATGAAAATATTGTTTTCTTTTTTTTTTTGTCTTGCTAAAGTGAATAGAGCGGTGTCACGGCATCGGAGCGACATTAATCATTCCAGAAATGTCATGTTGTGTAATGGGAATTGATTCATTCAGAAATGACACGACTCGTCTATATGACGTCCACAATGTGAAAGCTTTTACATAAGAGACATAATGGAGCTCTCTGCTGCTGTATTAAAAAAAAAAGAAGAAGAAGAAGAAAAAGATACAGTATATGGCTGCGATTTCCTTTAAAAAAAAAAAAAAAAAAAAAAAAAAAATATATATATATATATATATATATATATTAATTATAGTTTATTAATGGCAAGCGGTTATGTAATGTTATGTTATGTAACTGTAAGACATATTTGCTATATAAAATAGCTTGTATCTGCATTGTGTTTACAGTGTGTGTCATAAGACGTAGGTTTTTAAGCAATGAGAATAAAAAACAAAAACAGAAAAACACAAATCAGGAAAAAAAGAGAATTAAAGTAAAGGTTTATTTACAGGATTTAGTACCTTAAACTTCCTCTGATTCACTCCTCTTCTAAACTTACTGTTTTAGTGTCTGTGTAAAAGAGCGACCTCCAAATCAGGCCACTCTACTGGACAACGAGCCGGGGGAGGGGCTCTCCTAATGTGAGCTCACAATAGGGGGGGGGGGGGAATCTAATGTCCTTGTTTAAACCCTGGCCAATGCAAAAATGGAAAAAAGGATCACAGCTGAATGAATATATACAGGAGAGGCTAGACATGATGGCACAGCTCCATGAAATACTCAGAGTAAAAGTCAATGCTAAAAGTCTTTTAGAATGGGGAGTCAATGATCAGGCAAGGAAGCACTTAATGTAATGTTTTTTGAGGAAGACTGGACTGGAAAGTCGACAGGGAAGCCGAGGAGAGAGAGAGAGAGAGAGAGAGAGAGAGATCTATACCTTAGGTGAAAGTGATGCAATTTACAGAACTCTCACCAAAGTTGCAGAGTGGCACTGCGAGGAACCCTGTCGAGAAGAAAGTGTGTGTGTGGAAGTGCCGGATAAAGTAGACCAAGAGTTCAAGACACAGAGCGAGACAAGACAAGGTCAGGGAAGGAAGCGTTCGACGTCTTTTTAAAGAAGGCTGGACTGAAAAATCGGCTTTAACACGAGGGAGAGCGAGAACTGCAGTTGTTGGTAATGTAACCTACTGGATTCCAACCGCCATTAAACATCAAAAAGGAAGAAAATGGAAAAAAAAAAACACAAAAATCAGGGAATATTACACCGGAGACCCAGAATATCTAAGAATTTTTTTTTGAATGCACACTTTCTTCGTCTATGTAAATAAGCTTCTGCTGAGATGCCATCGACCCTCCCCATCCCCCCTCCCCCCGACTCCTTTCGAGGGGGCAGCAGTGATGAGATCACATTAGGGAAGAAAATCTAAAGGGCTGGTTTAAAGCTGTGCCAAGGCAAAAATGAAAGAAGAATATAAAAAAATATATATGAATTTGGCAAAATATGTTGCCTTTAATTTTTTGCAGAAATGGGGACAGTTCACGTAAAATCCAAAAATCATAAATATTTATATCATTATTAAAGAACTTGTATCTGCATACAATCTTTCGATTTGTAAGAAACAAATTCCTTTATCTGGGATGCTTTGGTTGCTGGGAGGAAACCAGCGAACCCTGCGTGGACACGGCTAGATGTTTACTACACGGCTTAATCGTTCTCATGCAATACTATATACTGTATATACTGTATACTTTAGCGCATAATCGGAATTTGACTTTATATAATCCCGCGTTCCCGCCGTGCCTGAGATACCGCTGCAGTGTCCGTGGAGCTGATCTGAGGTCAGTAATTGTGTTTCTGGATGCAGGCAGAAGTGAGCATATGGCACCAGGGAGCGCTCGTATCGATCCTCATTACGCTGCATGAAAGCAGGCGCGAGAGGTCTTATCATCTCCATAGCCGCTCTTTAATTACGACGTGAACAAAATGAGCACATTTATTCTTCGTAACTATTATTGATTCGGGTCACATGGGATCGTGATTGTTTCTGTGGTTACTCGAAGGTCGTGCTTTGTGTGTGTGTGTGTGTGTGTGTGTGAAACGCACTGAGCATAGACAAACAAAAGGAGAGTAAATCCCTTTGTGGAAGTTTATTAACCTCATTTAAAGAGCTATTAACTGCTATTACACCATTTTTACACTTTATATAGTGTTTAATAAACAACAAAATTAATTACACGTCATAATACAATTATAAGTCATAGCCAGTTATAAGTGTTAATAACATTTATACATTTTTATACATGTGCCTTTGTGGAACGCATTACAACAGTTTATACAGATTACAATTAATTCTATTAAATGTGACATAATTATATTTGCATAAGTTTTTACACCAACAAATTAAATGGCT
The DNA here is from genome assembly GCA_030522415.1 of Channallabes apus. Lineage (NCBI taxonomy): Eukaryota > Metazoa > Chordata > Actinopteri > Siluriformes > Clariidae > Channallabes > Channallabes apus. The sequence continues at coordinate 5,271,982 of CM060116.1, forward strand.
TATAAATATGTTATAACATACATTCATTTATGTATGTATTCATGAGACCGAAAAAAGTGAAAAAGTGAAATAAAAAGTGAAATTTTCTCCATTTTTCATAATACTTAATGCTTATAATCTCTTGATCTATGCTTTGTTTTTTGTAAATATGTATATAACATATATATTTATATTAAAAGTAACGTTTGCTACTGTAAATCCAATTTCATGGCCTTTTATTGTATGTCCATAGTGAGCGTAACTTTTTTATTCCAAATCTTTGAATGATCTTATTTGACATTCAGATGAAAAAGTGTATTATTCTAAAATGCTAAATTGTTAAAATATTGCAAGATGAATTTGACATGGTTACGGACACTACAGATTCCATTTTTGCTTTTTAAGCTTTTAACAAAAAACTATTTAAGCAACATTTTTTTTACAGGCCATAAGCTTTTGGAATCTTACATCAATTTTAGTACCAATACACATAAATAAATATGAATAATTAGAATTTTAAACGATTATTGTTTGAAGAAGACAATATAACACTGAAAAATGGCCATTTTTGGGGCACATATAAAATCATCTCTCCAAAACGGCTAAAGTTTGCAACTTGAAATCATTCGGAAAGCAAGACTGGTCACTTCAATGTTGCATAAACTTCAGAAGTAGCTTCTTTGGAACACGCATTTTCTATATTATATGTATAACATTAGAAATATATATATATATATATATATAAATAAATATACAAAATAATTGAGTCAGCACAATACTATTTTTTTAATTCATGAAAATTATAAACACAGCTAGTAAGTACTGTATGATCCATTTATATGTACTGTATAAATAGTTATACCAGTGTATAACATAGATTTTAAATCTGTCATAACTAGTACAGTAAAGAGGAAAATATTCATTATACCATATCAAGTCATTATACAGCACATTTGAGCTACATTGAAAGCATTAGCCTTCTTGTGTTTACAGCAATTGATAAAGCATAACCAATGTGCTAAAAAGTAAAATGCATTTTAAAGTAATTTAAAGTAAATATGTGTTCAAGCTATTATAACATCTTATGAACCTTTTAATGTTTTAAAGATTCACAGTCATGTTGATAAGGAACCTGTGTACAGTAGGTGGTGTTATTCCTGAGCTACATTAGACCACGAGACGCTCTCAGGCTGTACAGTATACACTTTTTCCCCTGTGTGAATCTAACTGCAGCTGAAATGGCTCGCTTGATGTCATATATAAGTGTTTTTCTCACTCTGAGACCTGATTTAGCTCGAAGCAACGCTTGGTGATTTTCTTCTCTTTGGGTGTTGAGTCAGCTTTATGACGCACAAACCTCCATTTCCAAACAAAACTAAACTAAACTAAACCAAACACACAGCCATTTTGTGGAGCTGGAATTAGATTTATAATCAGCCCATGATTTGATGATAAACAGGTAACAAGAGTGTGTGTATGATGTTGGCTTATAATTTTTTATTTTTGTAAAAAAATTTTTTTGGTTTGTTGTTCTTTGGAATATAAGAGCCATGCATCTTTATTGATATGAAGAAGATTTCTGTAAGGAAATAATATGTAAGGAGTCTACAGTGTCAGAGGTGATATATACATTTATAGATACAGTACATACAGGATAAGATCTTATAATGCATAGTTGTGCATAGCTATAATTATTTGTGCATTGGATAAAACAGCCCAAAAAATCAGGTTACATGTAAAACAGATTATATTACTGCTTAGAAAATTCAGAAGGTCCCAGAAGGTCCCAGGTTCAAATCCCATGACCACAAAGTTGAGCAAGGTCCTTAACCATCAACTTGCAGATAAAAATGTACGTCACTCTGGAGAAAGGCGTGTGTCAAATGCATAAATGTAATGCATGTAACATTATCTATAATGTACAGTGGCTTGCAAAAGTATTCGGCCCCCTTGAACTTTTCCACATTTTGTCACATTACAGCCACGAACATGAATCAATTTTATTGGAATTCCACGTGAAAGACCAATACAAAGTATTGAATTATAAAAAAGTAAAGAATCATACATGATTCCAAGCATTTTTTTTTTTTTACAAATAAGTAACTGCAAAGTGGGGTGAAAAGTTCAAGGGGGCCGAATACTTTTGCAAGCCACTGTATACTTAGTAACAGATATTATAATGTATTGTTTAATCTGACTTCATGAACTTGTACTCAGGAGCATTTATAGAGACGTATGTACAAATCTTATGTTTCCTACATAACACATTATGATCTAATTAATAATGAGCGTGACAGGAGTGCAGGAGTAAAAGCGGAGTTCAATCATTAATATCTTCATTTTCTCTTAATATTAAACAGTATAATATATAGTATGTAACTATCAGTACAATATTTCTCCATGCATAAGCTGGGGATTACAACAGCTTATAAAATGCATCATGTGATCTATGAAACATGTTCTTAATTGATATCTTAGTTAGGGTTAACACAGAGTAATAATACACAAATGCAACATGGTTTATATTTCCTAATAGGATTGTAATGAACATGTGAACATGTGAATCATTGCATTGTGTATTATGAATCGTTAACATACCGAGTTGTAAATAGTGCTCATAACATATCCTAACACCTTTACCCAAGAAATATGTCATACTAATATGTGGTGCTTATAATGCATTCTTTTAACAACTTATAAATCTATAAAAGATTGCTCGAAACTGCGACCTTTTATGAATAACAATGCAAGGAATTATTAGTTGCGTTATAAATGCCTTATGTACATATAAACGGATGTTATTAGCAACCTTAGCGGCTAGAATATACCTTTTAGTTAAAATAGCTTTTAACAGCCATACTAGACATTATGTAGCGTTATAAACAATGTTCACGGGTAAAATGTGAACAGAACAAGGAATTTAGCTTTTTTTTAATTTTTTAAACTTCAGTACATTGTTTCTCCCGTGTATGTGTTTGTGCGCGTTGTTGTGCTCTCTATGACACAGCGCATCATCACTTAATTGCTCGGCATCGTCTCTTAGCGTGGACGACGTTACAGAGTAACCGGTGTTGTTTTCACGGCAGGACAGATGCAGCGTTAGAGCTTCAGACCGATACCTTTCGAAGCCCGAGCTGGTAACCCGAGCCACGCTGGCCGAGAAGAGATGGAGTTTATGACCTCATGCCAAACATGATGCCTGCCAACAAGAACCGTGCCAAACAATAATGGAGATAACAGCAGTGTGTGTGTGTGTGTGTGTGTGTGTGTGTGTGTTTTTATCTAAGGAAAGCAAGTCAATATTTTATCATAGATCGATGAGTCTTTTCCGGGTTTAGATTAAAAGCACTGTTGTGCGGTGATGCTGGAGATCTGCAGGGTTCGTCTACGCTGAATATGAAGGCTGTGTTGGATTACATTGTTGGGTCAGATCATAGTGTTATGTTATTGTACTGCGTCTGTATGTAGGTCATGCCCCCGGGTGGTCTTTTTCCTTTTTCTTTCTTTCTTTCTTTGTTTTTTTTTTTTTGTTTTTGCGAATCGTCCTCTCATAAAGGTCAGATAGAGCTTTTTTAAAGTTGGAATACAGACTCGGTCACGTTACGGTGGATAGAAATAACTCTTAAGAAAATATATTCACTGTACTGATTTGATCTAAAGTAAACATGTGGCGCTTTATGAAAGCATGATACGAGCTTAAAATAATCATTTAGTCATGTCAAGCATCTGAAATTCACTTCTTTAGATATGCACTGTGGACAATTTGGTGAAATCGGGGCTTGAAGCTGATTCACTTCACTGACAGTAACGGCGCATCACGATGCATTTTACAGTATTCCTATCACAGCAATGTATTATTATTATTATTATTATTATTATTATTATAAATTTTAATTTTAAACCAAGCAGAGCTGACAGAAATATGAGTGCTGGTTTTTACTCAGGAGCGTTACACACACTCGCCAAAAATCTGTCAAGCGAGCTACAAATGAAAGTTACAGTATAAGGAAGGCAAACTTTCAATAACCCAGAAAACCACAGTAGCAGACTTATACAACGAACAGCAAAGGGGCATGGGTTAGTGGTATGTGCAAAGGGAGCAGGATTAATATGCATACACACACACACACACACACACACACACACACTGCAGTGTTTGAGTGCTCTCAGAGTGAACAAAGCTTGGAAATGTATTCCATCATCACTGAACTGAAGCACTGAATATTGCAAAGGAGACAAATCTAAATATGGATGAAGTGCAGCAGGCGTTATTGGGATTAAAGCATATAAAGACCTTTGTTTTTAAACGTACCAGTCGACAAACTGGAATCGAGAGGATATTTAGATTCGTCTCTTTTGCAATATTCAGTGCTTCAGTCATGCTGTTAAAGCGTCAGGCGCTCCACTCACCGAATGTGCAGGTAAACAACTGCAGTGGGCTCCGAGTCACGTCATCTGGGATCGTCATTCATCACCTTCTTTAAAGCATTTGTACCAATTACATTTTTTGCTGTGGCCGAGATTCTCATCACCGTACTGTACTTGACATGTTCTGTAAATGTCAATCGCTTTTACGCCTTCATTCACCAGAAATTTCATTAAATCATGGTTTGACGGTTTGAACCTCTCTTATATTATAGAGTTTATAGAACTTTTTTCAAGTTATTCAAAAATTAAAACAAGTGGCAGTGGTAAAGCGCTCACCCTATCATACGGAGATCGCTGGTTCGAACCCCGGGTGATGCTGTTTTCCTCTCACAGCCAGGGGCATAGAGAGAGCTGATTGGCCGAGCTGTCTCAGGGGGGAGGTACTTGTGCTCCCACATTAATCACAGCTCTACAGCCAATCAGGGGCGTCTGTGAGCTCGTGCAAGCGGAAGGAGTGGATAGCGCTTTCCTCTGAGTGTGTTATTTCGCCCCTAATGGTGCATGAGCAAGCAGTTCGAAAAGATGTGGTCGGCTGACGTCACACGGTTCGGAGGAAACACGTGATAGTCTTCGCCCTCCCGACTGAGTGGTAGTGGTAGCCTTAATGCGGGAGCCCCCTAGTGTCTGGGAGGAATTGTCTACGACTAAATTGTGGAGAAAATTTGAAAAAAAAAATAAAAATTATAAATATATATTTAAAAAAAACACACACACAGCTTGTCAAAAAATTATTTCTTTCCTAAAAGTTTTAAAAGTTTACAAAACAGTACAGTAACAAGCAACTTGCACTGGAGACTCCTTCCTTAAATATTATTCGAAAAGTTTTAGCACCAGATTGTTAAATACCAAGATGTTGCTATAGCAACCATAATGTATTAGAATATAAACCTAATACCGATCCAGATTTCAGCAGCGCTGTAGGTGGACATCAGTGGCTTTCTGGCTGATTGAAATTCACCAAGCCTGTTTATATGATCGATCGTAATGGCCGCCCAGGCGCCCAAATGCAGGAACAAAGCGGTGCAGCACCGCGGCTTTAATAGCGTTACGGCATAATCAGTCATTTCAGTGGATCAGTCGGAAAATCCCACTGGCCCAGAGGAGAGTTTTACTTCAGGCAAAGTCAGTAGGAGAGGCCAGAACACACAGTAATTCATCTCCTGGAAAGGTTCGAGTAACAGAAAGAGATGTTACAGAAGATTACGTTTGTTTTATTCTTTGCTAAAATAGCTCCTTTTCTTTGCAAATAATGTTTACTGACTCGGTCTAATGTGTAACACAGTGCTTTACATGTTGCACATATGACGTCTGGCTTGTCTGTGTCTCTTGTGGGCGTGGCCTGTTCAGTGTTCAATGCATAACATTATTAAAATCATGATGATTAGCATCCTATACTAACTTCGTTTTCAAATTAGATTAGCAAAGCAAGTTCACGTTACAAGCTACTAACACATGACTGGAGCTGCACGAGTCATGTCTGCTGTATTTAAAGGCAGGTTACATGATGAGACCATGACAAGATGGCACCATAATAATTTTTTTCCATTTTTGCAGGAGCTAATTTGCAGGTAGGAGCGTGGAACTGAAAATAACGTCCGGTTACACGGTCTGAGAGGTCACTTGTTTGGAGGTGTAGCAGATTCTAATGGCATGTAGAAAACCGTTGCTGGCCACTTGAGGCATTGGGTTTTACTTTTGACAAACAAGTCGTCTATTTTTTTTTTCTCGCTGAAACTCCTACGCTTGATCAGCATAAGCAAAATCCAACGCTCATCAATTCTACCTTTCAAATCAGTGTTTTAAAGCATTGAGCTGCACAGCTTTCGTCCGTTTCTGCACTAAGAGGCAAAAAAAAAAAGGATCTGCTATTAATAAACATCGTCTGCCTTCATCTCTCCAAAAGCTCTATTTATGAAATGAAAGACTTCAAAGGTGCCGTTGTGCCCTTTCATGTTCACAGCCAGAACCGATTAGCGCTCGCTCCTGCACTTCAGGTCCGGGACATGTTACACACACACACACACACACACATTATTATTATTATTCTTCCCGGATATGGATTTATCAGATGATTAATGATGGACTGAGATGTGTGCAAATATAGGAGACGATTCTACACACTTTACAATCGATTAATTTCTCTTCCTCACTTCCATTTTTGCTGTCTGTCAGTTAAAATCACATTATATTTCTTAAATTATTATTATGAATATGTATTATTATTATTATTATCATTATTGTTATTATTATTATATATGCCTTAATTGTAAAATCAACTATTTATAATAATAAAATACATTATAATAATAAAAAAAAGAGTAATTAAGGTAGTTTTTCAATTTACCTTTTATTTAATGTATAAAATAATAGGGCGAAAAACATCATTTATTTATGGTAAATATTAATTTGCCTTTGAATATAATACTGTATTTACCTTTAAATTAAATATTTTTTATTTTTTTTGCATTTAAAATAATTTACAGAATTATCATTGTCTTAAAGTCCCTTTTTTTTTCTCTTTTTATCTCTAACATACAGTATCTGGACCGCAGGCTAATACAAGCCTAATACAAAAAATCTTTCTTTTCTTATGATTTTTAAAATTTAATTATATAATAGAAATTCTGCAGCAGTGTATTACAACCTCAGCTTTTCTTTTTCTTTTTTTCCCCTTAAATTGGTCCCGTAGACATTTACAGTACTGTTGTAAAGACGTTCTTCTTTGTCTTTTTAAATAATAGCCACAAAGCTGATAAAATCGAGGCTGTTCTTTAGGCGCGTCCTGTACATGGTGCAGCAGCTATTATTCCTGCAGTAATTACAACGCAGCGAGGATCTTCACGTCATCTCCACCGTGCTCGAAATGAGGTAACAGAGTCACGAAGAAAACTAAAGATAGACAGATAGAGAGAGAGAGAGAGAGAGAGAGAGAGAGAGGAGGGATCATCGCTATAGAGGTCAGCTGTAATATTTAACTCTGCCGCAGTGGGAGTTTTCATCATATGTACAGAAAACGCTGAAAAGCAGAAGGAGTGTTTAATGTACGTTAATGAACATTTGGTTACACAACAACACGGTGAACACATCTGTGGACGTTTCCATCTGACTCATTCGCTTTAAAGGACCCTGGACTGAAATTCAGCTAAAAATAAACTCTAAAACTGATGATTAAAACTTTGTTAAAACTAATTATATTCTAATTAAATGTGGATTAAAACTATCTTGAATCAGTACATTAAATTATGACTTCCTGCTCTCTGCTTTGGGCAAAATTTTATGAAATAGAGATTAAGTATAGATATACACAAAATCCTGTGTACTGTATATGTGCGCACATTTGGAGCAATGTTTGTTATATACACTACTAATATACTATAGTACATTAGTAGTGCTAGTGTAGTGGTGGGTTTGTTTTTGCTGAAGTTGAAAGTTGAAGTTGAAGTTGAAGTTGTTTTTGTTTTTGCTGAAAAAAATCTAAATTATATATTCAATATATATACTCAATAAGAGAGAAATTCTGCTTTTATCCAAATCTAAAAGTAAAAAAATAATAATTATTTCTATTAAGTATGTGATGAAGTGTTCACAGTTGTTGTTGTTGTTGTTGTTGTTGTTGTGCATGGACCATTGCACAAAGACACTTTAATAAGGCACCTTAGTAAGTCACTTTTTATGCATATTTGCACACAATCTTTCTACAACAAATTTCTTAAATATTCTATTGTACAGTATATTTCTATTTTTATTTCCATTTTTATCCTAGTTAAATGTAATTTTTCTATCGTATTTCTTTTATTCGTATTTATTTCTTATTATAAGCTTTAATTCTCTTTTTAAGGTCACTGGCGGTCATATAAGCATTGCACTGCATATCGTACTGTGTATGACTGTGTATGTGACAAATAAAATTTGAATTTGATTTGAATTTGAATTCATTTGGAGGTATTTTACTGCGTAATGATGATGACGATGATGAGGACGATTAAAGAATTTTTTTTTTTTTTTTTACAATCATTATCTTTAATCTCTCCTTTTTACCATCTTTGGTTGATTGATCTCCTGTGGTCAGTTATTTCAAGCGTTTTAATATTTTCCTTTTTAAAAAGGAATTTCATTGTTAATTCTTGAGGTGGTTAATAAAATAACACGAAATTCCGTGTTAATTTACAAAATTGTGATTTTCTATTCACCCTCTGCTGTATTTCTTAAATGTGGTAGTAATTTATTTATTTAATTTTTTAAAATGTTTCAGATGCAACATTTGGATTTCTACACAACCATAGTCAAACTAGTCAAATTAACACAATTATTCACAATTATACCATTTCAGATTTGTCTTAATGCCATTAATATTCTAATTTCCTTCTATCATGTGTATTAGTTGTTAATAATAATATATATTTTTATTAAAACTGGATTCTGCTCATTATTTCCTAATGGACCTTGGTAGATTCTGCGGGATATAAACCCACTAACCGCCTCTGTCCTTCACTGACCACCGAGCTGAGCGCAGATCTTTGATGGAGTCATGGTCTCTTGGTTTAAAAGGAAAAAAAAAATCACATTTTCCAGGACTGATTGATAGCCGAGTTGTCGTCTGATGAAAGGTCGCTGCTTTGATCGGTGACTCCTTTTGTTTACCGTCCATTGATTTCCACCATAGTCTTCCTCCATTACTCTGGGTGATGAGAATAGACGGGAATAGCCGTTTAGAGAAAGGCGTGACACCGCTGTTACAATTTCACGTTTTTCACGTGCTGAATTTGGTGCCAGGGATTTCTGGCTTTTGTGTTTTTCTCCGTGAGTAAGTGCCTTCTGAACTGAGCACAGCTGACCCGTGACTGGTGACTTGGATAAACTGACAATACAAATGACAGTAAAACAATGAATTTTCAGATTTACACATTTCAAATGGCTTTTGGTTTTCTTGTGCGCTGCAGTGTCTTATGAGGACAGGACGGAGATTCCCACGTGGCCTGTGAGAGTTCAAAACTTCTTCCTCTTTGCTGATACAAAAAGGCACAAAGATGATATAATTTACATCACGGTGTTGTGGTCAGCTCTTGATTCTGAGTTTTCTAATGCTTTGATAGTATCTCTAGCTGCAAGACACATTTCTGATACGTGATTGTTTCTATGGTAACAGCTCACTCATTCACCAGGATTTGTCAGGCTGATGCTTGATCACTGACGTGATGATTGTTTTATTAACATCGTTGGAAGGAGACTCCAGTGCCAGGACTTTGTAACAGTCTTAAAGCGTTAAAAGCTTCTGTAGCTACTAGAACACAAATGAGAACAGGAACTAATTTGCCTTGAGGGTGTTCCATGAAAACAGTTAGTAACTATGAATTGTTAAAAAGTAATGTATAAAAGATGTATAATTTGCTGTAGTACAGTGGAACCTCGGCTTGCGAGTAACGCGGTTTGAGATGAGCAAAGATTTTGACTTGGAAAACGAGCATTGTCTTGGTTTACGAGAACCGAGTATCATGTACTGTAGCACGCATGCGCTTCTTGTTTTGACGCCGAGCGTCACGTCATCACAACTGAGCCAACGGTTTTTCTCTCTCTTGTGCTGCGGAATTGTGGGTAATCATCTCCCCTGCTGGGTCTTAGTGCTCGTCTCTTACTGATATAATCAATATCTATTTATTTAAACTTTTTTTTTTTTTAAGTGCAGGTTAATTTGTTTTATTTTTACTTTATATTTTGTATTAATTATTTTTATGCATTTATTTTTTTGGGGTCTGCAGAATGAATAATTTGAGTTTTTATTATTTCTTATTTGATTTAGTTTACGAATGTTTTGAAATACGAGCCCACTTCCAGAACGAATTATGCTTGTAATCCGAGGTTCCACTGTATTAAAAAAAACATATGATTGAATGTTATATTTATAATGGAGATACATCGACTACAAAATGATGTTTACTGTAGATTTGCTTCAAAATTAAAATGGCAAACAAAAAAACACAAACAGATTCTTGAAATTATGTAATTTTTTGCCACCCAAAGTCTAGACAAAAAAAATTCAGCAATGTTCATATAAATTTTATATAAATAAAAAGACTGGGGTTATTAGAATCTCATATTGATAAAAACTGGACCAAAATTTTGTTAACTTTTCAATGAAATTTAATTTTAATTTGGATAAAAGTGGGATTAAATAAAGTGAAAAATATATTTTTCTAATTAAAATATGCTTCATTCGCAGCAGCTGCTGAATTTTTCTACTGTTATATCAACCTCCTTTGTTGTTATCCTTTTTCTATTTTTAAAAGGCACAAAGCGACGCATGTTTGCAGTACATCAGGCACTGATGATGATCATTAATCTACTTTCCTTGCGATTATCTACCCAGTGATTGATTTTATCTCTAAATTGAATCCGAAAAGATGAAAAAAAATAAACAGGTAAAGGGAAAATTCAATGACTTTTTGTTTAATGTTAAGTTTTTAGAGGACAAACACCTTGTATTGAATACTTTAGTTGTTATGTTTGTTTTATAAAAAAAAAAAATAATAAATGCACAAAAACTCTTGTGTTTTCCTTTCTGCTCTTAAGCAGAAGGTGTTTATTATAAAGCGCCGCCACCTCGGATGGAGCCGATGCACATTTAGACGGCGTGATCCTTAAAACGCCTCTTAGAGTGTGTTTTTTTTTTTAATTATCCTTTTTTTTTACGTGCATTAACGATAAACACAAGGCATGCCTCATTCTCACATTAATCCTGCATATGTGAAAACTAAATGAACAGAAGGAGGATGTGAGAGGAATGAAAAACAGCATGGCTGTGGAATGAATGGCGTGAATGAAGGAATCTAATATCAGTGGCTGTTTTTAGCCGGTTGATCTGCGTGTTTGTTTGATTCATCACCATTTTGTGTTTCTTACACTGACACATCTGGTATTGTGTTGAATTTGGGTCCGTGCACATGTCGGTGTTTCATCTCGGCTGTTTCGCACGACATGTTCGAAGCCTCCGGCGTCAAAGCGACTGCTGGCAAGACAAACAGTCCGTCCAGTTGATGATCCAAGACATGGTTTGGACGGCCAAATACTTTCCTCCTCCTCCTTTTCTATTTTTATTTGGCAAGCTAATGTTAACAGTTTTGTCAACTGCGCTACGCCCGAGGCAAGAACGCTTAAGTATATCTTTTGCAATTTAACTGACCTGCTTTCTGGCTCTGGCTTTTCCCATTACAGAGAGTGACATTTCATTTAGGCCCCATCATTCATCTTCTCCCGCCTGGGCTCGGGCCACACTCGCCTGAGCCCTCGCTCTGCCTCCTGCAGCTCAGTGCACACTGCCACCAGCATGGACACACACACACACACACACACACACACATTTATGGATTGGCCTCTGAAAGAAGGTTGTTTCTGGTTATTTTCATGCATTATACTATTGTATACTGTAATAATCTACTGTGTTAAAAGTTGCAGTGAAATTATAGTACTGCGTTTGGTCATAGGATATTTAAACAGCTCTTATTCCATTTAGGCTTGGTGATGTGATATTTAACCCTGGTCATATTCTTCTTGGCCCTCAGCATGTCCTACTTACCCCTGGTCATGTCCTGGTCATGTCCTGTTTGGTTATTTAGCATTGCTTATGTGGCTTTTTGGCTTAGGGTTAGGTTTAGTTAAGTCTGGTCAGATCCTGTTTGTCCTGGTCATGTGATGCTTGGCCCTGGTTATATATTGATTAGTTTCGTGTTTGGATATGACTATGTGTTTAGTCCTGGTTATAAGCAGTTTAATTCCAGTAATGTATAGTGCAGCTTTGTACTGTATAGTGCTGAGCTGTTCTGGTCGTGTTGTATTTGGCTCTGATCATGTGCTATTTACTCTTTCTCTTTCTGGACTCAAACTTGTCTTATTAACACAATTATTCACAATTATACCATTTCAGACTTGTCTTAATGGCATTAATATTCTAATTTCTAATGTTGATTCCGCAGGAGATAAACCCACTGACCTTCTCTGTCCTTCACTATCCCTGGTCCTATATTGTATTGCCCTGGTCTGATGGTACTTAGTTGTGGTTATAGTTTGTATAGCCCTTGTCGGATCATACTTCCAGTAGTTGTGGTTGTAGTTCGTACTGTATATAGCCCTGGTTAGGTGGTACTTACTGTAGTTGTGGCTGTAGTTTGTTTAGTCCTGGGTGGGTGGTACTTAGCTCGGTCCATGTTCGTACGTATACAGTAATTCTGTCATTTTCAGTTACTTTATGGTGTCATGCTATTTAGGGTTTTAGGATTCACTCTCTAACAATGTCGGATGTTAAATGCGATATACAGTACAAATAAACCAAATTAACCGAGACTGATGAATTCAGATTTGGTTTCAACATGGTTTGATCAGTTCAGTGCAGAAGAACTTGATTGGCCCTAACACAGAGCCCTGATCTCAACCTTTGGGATGAACTGGAACGAGATTGTGAGTCAGACCTTCTCATCAAACATCAGTGCCTGACATGATAAAAGCTCTACAGAGTGAATGGGCACAAATTCCCACAGAAACACTCTACAATCTTGTGGACAGCCTTCCAAGAAGAGTGGAAGCTGTTATAGCTGCAAAAGGGGGACCGACTCCATATTGAAGTAAATGTATTTGGATACAACGTCGGTACAGGTTTGACCAAATACATGATGGTCAAAAGAACGGATGGTGTTGTGTTTCAATATTGGGACAGTAACACTTAGGTTTATAGTCAACTTACTGTAATTATTATACTGTAATATACTGTAACTATAGCATCTACATTTTTGGTATATATACTGTACAGTACTTATCACATAGTGTAAGTAGTAGTTTGAACATACAGTACAGTACATAGCGCACATAATGCCAAATTAAACCCCATCCAACAAAGTTTGGTCTTAAAAAATTTTAAAAGAGGGAAAGTTTTGGCACCCTAGGCTTATTTTGCATGCAGTATCCACTATGCACATACATAATGGTGCTGTTAAGTTGCTGTCACAGGAGACAGGAAGGTGCACTTTGCTTGCACACCTGATTAAGGTATTTTGTCAAAAATAATTGTTGCTTTTTCTACATTCTGTCATTACGCCAGTGCGTGCTGGAAATGCCTAAATCCTGAGATTTCTGAATTGAATTAAGCTTTGAGAGTAACAATCTTCTTTCAAATATGCCACAGATTTTATTTAGCACATGTATTATGTTTTTGTTTATACAATAGATTTATATGAAAATGTTCAAAAGAAAAAAAGCGAAATCGTATATTTCTTTTTTTTTTCATGACATATGAACCCAACACATATTTCGTCAGCTAGTGAGTGAAAGACGAGCCCTCATTCCTGTTTCTGCTGACCATTAAAAAAGAAATACAGCATCAACAATCCAAAAGAGGAAAAATAAAATCTTGATTTCATAAAACGCTAAAGGCGTTTATTTATTTATTTATTTATTTATTTATTTTATGGGGTTGATGGGAATCAAGTTTTTGTTTACTATTTAAATCAGCAGCTCACCCTGTTAGCTGCTTTGTAATGCTGTGCGCTAGAATATAGCCATCTATGTGATCGATTGAAGACCTTTTGTTTGCTTTGACATCTTGACAAAAAAAAATGTCTCTTGTGATTTATTGGGAAAGATTTACAGTATATATTAAAAATATATTAATAGAGGGAGGTTGTTGTACACTGGGCTGCTTTTCTTTTCCTCATGAGGATCATGAGAATACACTGTGACAACCAACTGTAGTGTGTGTGTGTGTGTGTGTGTGTGTGTGTGTGTACTGTATCTGTGTGTGTCTTATCTTTGCCCTCTATCTGAATGTGTGTCCTTGTTCACTTCCAGCCTCCTTACGTTTATCCTGATTGAGCTGAACACTGCAGTGTATTGTGGGAAATGATTAGGAATGATAGGAGGAATTCTGCAATAACGGTTCTATAAAAAAAATCTTATTACTGAAGCCAAGAATAATTGCAGTTGTCTAAATTTACACATATTTTTGCATGTATTTAATTTTTTCCAAATGAATAGCACAGATGAGTGTTTAGCACAGGATTAGCAAAAACAACGGATGAATACTATCCATGCCTGTGCAACGACAATAATAAGACTTAAATGATTTTCTTAAAATCAGAGACGGGTGTGGAAAATCGATTTCGGCAATTTATGTATCACTAAACCACTTTGTATATATATTTATATCTGTTTGCCTAAGAGTTGGTAAAATGTTGAAGTTTACTTTTCTAAAATTGCGGCAGCACATCATCCTGTACGGTAAAAGTGAATTAGTTCATAAGTTTGTTTAGAATTGTAACAAAATCTTACATTTTTAAAAAAATAAAATAAAATTGTGATAAATACAGAATCTCAATAGAAATCAAATTGGAAACGACGTACAGTAGGTATTGTGATATGATATCATATCAGGTGATCCCTGATTATTATTACTTTGAACATCGTTGTAATTAATCATTTACATTTACATAGGTAACATGGTTGTAACTTTAAAGCAAACATCATGCAATGAAAAGTCATCTTATTAAATTTTGGATCAGTAAACCTAATTGTAATTCTTTAGTTAATATGTTGACTCAAAAATTATTGGCACCCCATAGAAACGAGCATTTCTAAAATATATAGCGCTCGCATAGACTGATATGTTTACTTTAACCCTGTTTCATTAATTTAACTGTATTGTTTTTCATATCTAATGTATTTTATATGACTTTATAGACTTGGCTTCAATCTCCAATCATGTATTTGCTCTTCATATATTTCGAGGATGTAAAACTCATGAGCGTAGCTCTGGCTGTGCTTCAGAGAAGAAACCCGGTGTGTATTTGCAGTCGTGCCGTTTCCAACATCCGCGTCTAAGCCCTCTCTTCGCCCCTCACTGCCTTATGTCTAGCCCTGAGCTCCTTCAGCTGTTTGATGATTCGAGCGAGTGTTTCTGGATGGAAAAAAAAAATAGGCGTGTGTGGGCTTCACCCTCGGTCTGTTGTGCCAACAACGCTGTCCTTCCATCTGTCCTCCGTAGCAGGGACAGGTGGAGATCCGAGATCACACACTGCTGGGATCTTCCACATTGATTCCATGCTCGTGAAGAGTTTTTGTACTGTATCAGCGATGTACGGAGAGCGTTCTGACAAAATCAGACATGTTAAGAGTAAAATCCTATATATACATACAAATACAAGCATCTGCATTATAAATAAATCTCTCATAACGGAAAAGTGCTGCTTAAAGCTTGAAAATGTACTGCAGTTTATAGCAGTGGTTATAATGCATTATGAATAGTTACTGTATGTTCATAACTAGTCAAAATGTATTAGTTAAAATGTATTAAAAATCTTTGCTCGTCTTGTGGAGCACTCGCAAACCGCATTACTCGCAATCTGAGGTTTCACTGTATACTTTATGTCGATGCTTATAACCCATTATGTGTGGTTGTAAACATAAAAAATGTAGCCCTTTCTGTAAGGTTATATTGATAAACTATGAACTAGTGATGGGTCGTTCAGGAACGATTCGTGATTCTTTTTCTCTTTAACATGACTCAGATGAACGAGTCGTCTCGGAGAGTGATTCGTTCATTTTCTATTGGGCGCGCATGCGCAAAGCATCGCAAAACCTCCGTATATACAATATACAGGAAACAGTATTGAACGATTCTCAGCAACACGTCTTCAAGTCTCGAGTCGTTCGTTCTTTTGACACGTGACTCCCATAGACGCTATGCGGT
>CM060116.1:5293116-5495616 GCA_030522415.1 Channallabes apus
GAAACACAGGCTTTACATCCAAAAATTATTTAAAAATGTATCGTGATTTATTCAATCAATAAATCAGTTTTAATATGTTCTCCATATTAAAATATATTATATTGAAAAAAATGAATAAAATAACATAAAGAAAGTAAACAGATTGTCTGTAAGCAGTGCAAAAAACAAAAAAACGTGTGTATTTTATTTATTTATTTTTTTGGGGGGGATGAGAAAAGAGTGAAAAACACAAAAACTTAAAAGTGTTTATGAGATAAGATACAGGTCTAAAATATTTGAGCAAAATAATTTATCTATTTTTTAAAACACTATCTAGTAATATTCAAAAAAGAGATTAAATGATAAATTTTAAATAAAATAATATAATTCAATTTATTTGATTGAATGCTAACATCAAATATTTAAAATAATAATAATAATAATAATAATCATAAACCGTAGTTAAAGCGTTAAAGAAAGGCATCAATTGAAATGTATTTATCAATTTATTTACTTAATATCTGTGTGTGTGTGTGTGTGTGTGTGTGTGTGCGTGTGTGTGTGTGTGTGTGTGTGTCGAGGAGGGGGAGGGGGGAATTGGAAATATTCCAGACACATTAAAAAATTTTAAGCAGCAACAATCAAGATAACCTTTTTGTTACATTTGATAATAATAATAATAATAATAAATATGTGAGTGGCTTCTACATGCATATGACGGCTGTACACGAAGGTGTCATGTTGCTGTCCCGTGTCCTCCTCTGCGTGATCTGGGTTGAATGTGAAAATTATGAATTGTTCTCCGCACCATCGATGCTTTCTGTCAGTCGTCACTGTAAAGGCCTGAGAAAAATCATGTACCATCTTTGTCAGGTAAAGGTCAGCCTGAGCACCGGGACACGGCCAGATGTTTCCAGCAGATAAGCTTTTTTTTTATCCCTCAGTGCATGTTACAGCTTAGTCCTCTGTCAAAGATAGAGAGAGAGAGAGAGAGAGAGAGAGCAAACATGGCCGCCGAGCGCGCACTCACTCGCCCGCCTCTTGTCTCTCTGCTCTCTGAAGTGGCTGTTATGTAAATCGCGCTTCAGATGTAATTAAGGCTCTGAAAAACCTTTGACCAAACCTGCAGGATCCAGTCCAATCTAGTTCTTACTCCGGCTGTCTTTTCAGAGCCCGATACTCTCTCAAGCGCATCACGCTCTGCCATTTTCTGAATACAGATCCTGGCACGTGCGGTTACATAAGTGACGAACGGAATAAGAAATAAGATTATTAAGAACAAGTGATTTGTCATGTTTGGGAAGTGAAGTACAAATTCTTTTTGAAAAGGATTCCCCATTGCCTAACTGACTCCGCCCACCTGTGTTAAAATTACCGGGTAGAGCAAATTAAAAAAAAAACATTTCTTATATACTGGGGTGGAGCTAATTTCAAAGTCAGAAATTCTAAGACTTTCTACAAAAGCCTAAAACTAATAAGTCGTATAGTGTGATGAAGTCACTGTTATCATCTACTGGGTTTTTTTTTATTCCTCTTACATCAAAGCAGTGCATCGATGATTGAAACATTTTACTTCATTTGTTTTCTTCTCATTTATTATTTGTTTATTCTTATAGAACAATAACAAACAGACGACTATAAAGAGCTTGAACTCTAAGTGTAACTAACTGACACTGGAGAATCCTTACAGCACAGAAAATGTCACCATGTCGACCGTGATGCGTCTTTGGTAGCTCGTAAAGCTATTTTATGCTTTTTTCTATTTTCTTTTAAACATATATACAGTAGGATTGTGTAGTACAGAGTGAAATCTCCTTTTTTCAATATTTCATGAATTTCATTTCATTTTAACCAACTTTACAAACACGACAGAAAATGCACAGATCCACATAATTAAATATTTTGATGTTTTTTATGTTCTTGGTTGTTTCTACGATGAAAATAATATTTATAACATACTAATTTGCAAATCTGCATTTTTGCAACGTTATTCCCATATTCTGCTAGTAGTAAAAGTTCCATGTTATAAATGTACTGACCGTTTTTGTTCTACTCTGCACATCCAAAAACCCCACCAGAAAGACTTCAATATAGCACGTTTATTATTTGTTTTAATCATCATTGACCTATGCTGTGTTGCCGGCGCTGCTTGGGTTTTAAGGTTAAAGATTAATTCACATGAATCGTCTCGGTAACGTATTAGACCGAGCTCATTGATGTTAATATAAACCTCAAACTTCTGACCAATCCAGTTCAAGGATCCACAGCGCTGTTGGATAATGCGTTTAGGTACAGTAGTTATAAAGATAATGCTGCTAACGAGTATGAGAGGGTTATAGGTGCTGTTTATTTAAATAGACTTATTCTGGTCTAAATTGGCTTAATTTATTTTTTTTGTCAGAATGTTTTACCCTGTGGTATTAAACACTGTTGAAATGCTTTTTAGTCGTGTGTGTGTGTGTGTGTGTGTTTTATGCCTCCTCATATCTAAACCCAAGGGCTATGAATAAACCCATAAACAAGCTGAAAAATATAAATAAAAAAGCACATTCAGGTATATCTCACTGGTGGAAAAAGAAAGGCAGTCAGGGCCTGGAGCGTCACGCATGAGTAGCTTCCACTCAGGGTTGCCCCTGTCCAGATGGAGGAGAGCAGCAGAGCAGCTCCATCCTTCAGCTTTACTCTGAGCACAGGCAGCACGGATGGAGGGACGGTGAAGATGGAGAAGGAGGAGGGGGGTGATAATGATGATGATGATGATGATGATGGTGATAGTGATGGTACGGGCCAGGTCAGATGTGTTTTAATGAGAGTAGCGCTCTGGCTCAGGTCAATTGTGAATATTCGCTCCACTTCTGCCGTCTTTACTCTTCACTGAGCTTCAGCCCTGAAATCCAGAAAACCTGCAACCACCATGATGCGAAAAGAGAGCACCTAACACACACACACAAACACAAACACACACACACAAGATTTCATAATAATTATAATAATGTGCACTTGACCACATAACAGGGACATTATTAATATACAGTATTACGCACAATATGAAATATTACACATTATTCCACTCTCAATTATGTAAGAAAATGGTTTATTTATTTATTTATTCTTGACTTTGATGTAAAAATCTATCCTAAAAAATATCATATATAATATTAAGAATTTTTTTCTCCCTATTATTCTTTTTTTTTTTAAACGTTATTAAACAAGCGTTTTCATGTTTCTCTTGTCGTTTCACAATCGTTCGGTGCATTGAATAGAAATTCCTCTAAGCAGATATATAAAGCATGTTTTGTGTTTTTGTGCATTGTGACGAGTAGAGGCTCCATATTTTGGAGAGTGGTGTCTCGGGGGGGCTGTCAGGCAGAGAGGGCGATGCAGTGTGAAAGGACGTGATTATGGGCTGCCTGGGGACTCCTTTAGTCTCGGCCCCATGAGACAAAGGGTTAAGAACACTTAGCCTGGAGGGGGGTTTCTGTTGGAGAGAGGATGGAGGGTGGGTTGGGGGTGGGGGGGGGGGTGATGGTTAGGGGGGGGGGTCCTCTGAGTCCTCTGTTTTGGTTAATATGGAGACAAAGCGTTTGTGGAGGTCATGGTGTTTGACATGAGCTGGTGAGAAGATCGCCCTCTGCTGCTGTATTAATGAAGTGCAATTTCCGAAGATGAGTGTCATGGCGTTTGCACGTGACCTCTGATACAATCTGGGATTTAATATGAATAACACTATCATATCAAATAATTATTCAAAGGGAAAATATAATATATGTAGTTTCAAGATAACTTGGTAATCATTTTAACATATTTCCACTCTTCCTCATAGATTTTGTGTTTATCAATTTGCAAGAAATATTGAATTAATAGGAAGTTGTTGTTGTTGGTCTTTCATGGAGTCGCTACAGTGGATCATTGACGTTCATGATAAATCATTTCACCTCTTTAGAACTCTAGTGACTTTAGTCTCCATGTTGTAACCCATCAAACATGAGCATTGTTTATATAATAACCTAAATTAACACTTCTACCTTAAAAAAATGTTTTTGTTATCAGAACGTTTTTTTTTTTCCCCACCACAGACTGAAACTATTTAAGGTCAGCCTACCTGAGACTCGTTCTGTAGCAGCGAGTGATGAAAATCTATCAATGTCGTTATAATTTATGTTTCTCAGTTGATGCCCGTTGGCCTCTGGCACTTCAGCAGGCGTCGCGGCGCTCCCCGAGTCGAGGGGGGTCCAATACTTTTATGCAGGCCTGAGGGCATGACTGGCATTTCACTTTGTCACAACTGCCAAGCCTGGCAGAGTGCTGAGGTTCATTCGTTCTGTGTCTCTCTCTGTGTGTGTGTGTGTGTGTGTGTGTGTGTGTGTGTGCATTGTTTCAAATTGTCTTGAAAGGCAAGAAACCCAGTCTGTAACACAACACTTCCTATGAACGCCGTGTTCATAAAGCATTATGAATCCCTTAATAACATGTCATAAAGCATACACAACAGACATTCATTCCACTTATAATGCTTAACAGTATATTTAAACCACTTATAACCCTTTATAAAGCAGGAAAAAGCATCATTCATGTTGTAATGCACTATAGAGGGTTTTATAATGCATCATATCAGTTTCATTCACATTTAAAAGAAGTTTGACCACCTATAATGCTCTACTATATTTTATATGTTTTGCACATCGTGGGTGTTATAACACAATTTAAACCCTTACCATAATAAACGTTTTCATACTGTATGGTTTTCAAGTTATTATTTGTTGTGCATATATTTTTAAAACGTAATAATCCTGTAATAATTCTTAAATCATATATTACACATGGTTATAAACCCAGTAATTGAGCACAATTGGATTTATTAATGTACGCCTAGGTTATAATGCATTATATCTTGTGTTATCAAAACCTTTTTATAATGCAATACAATATTACATTTACATTTAGGCATTTGGCAGACGCTCTTATCCAGAGCGACTTACATTTTTATCTCATTACACATCTGAGCAGTCGAGAGTTAAGGGCCTTGCTCAAGGGCCCAACAGTGGCAACTTGGTGGTTGTGGGGTTTGAACCTGGGATCTTCCGAACCGTAGTCCAATGCCTTAACCACTGAGCTACCCCTTAGAAACTAGAGTTGCCATGTTACAATGTGCTGACATTATGAGGTCATGCACTGTACTCTATCATAACTATTGCATTATAAGATGTTATAACATTCATCTTATTGTATATAATGTAACTATATTTGGATTTTTAGTGCATTATGAATACAGGATTAATACGACGTGATCCATATTGTATACAGTCAGTGCATCAGAGCTTCTCGCTGACTTCACTGTTCTTATTAACAGTTGTTATAATGTGTTATGTAACCTGACATGACAATGTGTTTCTGGCATAAATGAAAACATAAAGCGTTATTATGTAATACTGTATGTGTACTATAATGTGTCTTAAGTGAGCTTGTGAGGGTTAAGGACATACGTGTCAACTGAACCTGTCTGTGTTATAGTGCATTATAACATTTGTTACGGTATATACAGTATACAGCATTATGTAACCTGATGTTATAAAGCTTTACAGAGGGTATTGATCTATGTGTAACTATTTATTACACGCTTAGGTGTTAAAGCATTCATAATGCGTAATGAAGACAGGATAGAGTAAAGTGTTATGTACAGACATTGCATCAAGTACATTGATGTGTTTATAAGCATATATACATGCCAGGTATTAAAAGGTGTTGTGTATGCTGTAGAATACATCATAAAAATGCGTTTATATTGTGTTTGTGTGAATGCAAGCTTAATAGGACGTGTTAGTCTTAAGTGTTGTTAAGATATTTCGAGGTATTTTTATATTTTTGTCAAGACCAGCATGTCAGACAGCTGAAACATAATGCCGCCTGGCATAAAAGCCATTTCGAAAATGAGACGGACGTAATTACACAATGCTCGAAATAATGCAGATAATCTTTTCAAACTGTGATTGCTGCGTCGCTCTCGCCAGCTTCTTTCTTTTCTCGAATCTCGCAAGCGCACGAAATAACATTCACAAAGGTGACTTCGCCGCCTAATTGAACCCCTCCGACTGCGTCGTCTCCGCACAGGACGCAAATGACGGTCATTTCCATTCGCTCTTATGACATAACTCTATTTTGACACGTTCGCTGACGGGGAAATTGGTTTTGACAAAGAAATTGGAAACGTAAAATGGGGTCGCGGTGACTTGTCAGATCCAGGTTTAATGCGAGATGACCTTTCCATCTAACTGCTAATTGTTCCCCTCGGAACTCGTCCGTTCGTATTGACTTTAAGAGCGGCACCCCGACGCTGATATCCGTAATTCATTACAATCAGCGGAAAAATCCTTCGCTAAATTAGTTTAACATTTCGATTAATCTTAACATGTGCTATCTCTCAGGTCAAAATGCAATTAGTTCATTTCTCGGGAGAGTCACTGGACACACATTATGAGACATCACGGCAATAACTGTCAGGGTGAGGATAAACTGCTGTCTTTCACAGAGGCAAATCAGACACACACACACACACACACACACAAACACACAGGAATTGTCAAGACGGTGATCTGTCCTAAAGACACTTTTCCACTTAAAACACATCAAAACTATTTCTCCCAAAAAAAAGCATCTAATGAGAATTTGGTTTATGATGTCACAACTTTGAACCAATCACACCCAATATGCAAATGATTAGCGCTGGACATATGTCAGAGTTATTTATAAAAACTGTAGCTAGCTAGCAAACATCAGCTATGATCAGAATAGTCGCGTGATGGTTTGGCACTGATGTAATTTGACGAGCCGTGCCACTGATAAATTAATTTCTGGGAAAATAATATTCCAGGTTCAGACCCTGGGAATTTGTAAACAGGTAAAGAGCCGACTAGTTGTTAGACAGCAGGGAGAGTAAATGGCATATTCATGCATAACCCTGTATTCAATATGAGTAAATACTGTATGTAGAGAAATTGTAGGCCATTTTTTTGGAGTTTTTTTTGCGCCTCCACTGGGAGTTGTTGAGTGCTCAGGGTAATTTGATCAAAGAGTGTAGAGGAACCAGAAACTTTTACAGGCAGAAAGCGGAGCTCGTACAGTAATCGCCCCCACGAATCTAAAACACTTCCTTTACATAAACTTGCCTTTTTATAGTTTCTAAATTAAAATAGTTTTGCTGAAATGGCAAAATGGGCAGCATGGTGGTGGTGCTGTCATGCCTCGTACCTCCAGGTTCAGGGTTCAGTTTCCATCTGTTGTGTGTGAGTTTACATGTTCTCCCCGTGTTTGGTGCACTAATTCTAACAGTAAAATGACGTATAAATGCTACAGAATAAAACCGTATTTCACAAAACTTGGGATAACCGTAGAATTTACAGTGAAAAACTGTAATTAGTTTTACAGAGTAAGACCTTAAGTTTAACAGTTAAAAACATACGAAAATATGGGTTATTGCAGTAAAATTTATGATATACTATATTTATAAAAAGGAAACTCTCAGAGAAGGTACTGTATTTGTTACTAATTGTCACGTTCTGCTGGCTGTTGGACTGTGGACTTCGTGTGGAGGCATAGACGCAGAGGGGATGCAGTGAAACGAAGTCTTTTAATAATAATAGTAAACAAAAACCAAACATGAACAAAGGATGAACTAAGGAAGTTGGCATGAACTTTGGAGCAAGCTATAAACAGAACTCATAAACACTTAGACATCAGACTAGGGATTGCACAACTAATATACAATACAGACATGGGGACACAAACTGGACGAGACAAGACACACTAAACAGACTAGAGGACTAAACACTAGGGACTATACCTGTAAGGGATAAACACACACAAGACAGGCTTGGCTAGGTCTACTGGCTGTGCTGCACATTAGCTGCTAAGCTAGCTCATAGCTAATCAGACTAATGGCTAAACAGGCCAGTAGCCTGAGACCCAAGGGAATGAACAGACAAGGTGCACAGCAGACTAGGTATGAAACAGACTAAGAACTCTAAAGGTTAGTGGCTAAAGATGTTAGTACCTAAACAGACTAAGAGCTAATCAGACGATGAGACTAGACAGACACGAAGACTAGACAGGCTAAGATCTAAACATGTTAGTATCACCTTCATTAGTATTTATACAGACTAATAACTAAACATGCAATGGGGGTTACTTACACAAAAGGGTAAACACAAAAGGCTAATTCTCCTAGAGGCTAATCCTGCTAGGAGACACAAAGACAAGGACATCTTAATAGAAACAAACTTTCTATTATATTATCTATGTTTGTTATAAACAAACAAACTGACGTGCCTTCTGGGAAACTGAGTCTACAAAAAAATTACAAAACACTGCCCTCTAGTGGGCAACCCTCACACTAATATCATGGAGCATCAGTTTATATTTTACTAAACCTTTGTTGATAGAGTTTAAAAATCAGAAAAATATCTGCTCTGTAAAAAATTAACTTTAAAATTTTACGGTAAAAAACTGGCAGCTGTGATTGCCAGAAATTTACTCCAGGGTCTGGGTTCGATTCCCCAGCCAGGCTCGATTCCCGTCTCTGTGTGCATGGAGTTTGCATGTTCTCCCCGTGCTTGGTGGGTTTCCTCCGGGTACTCCGGTTTCCTCCCACAGTCCAAAGATATGCAGGTTAGGCTAATTGGCGTTCCCAAATTGCCCGTAGTGTGTGATTGGGTGTGTGAGTGTGTGTATGTGTGTGCCCTATGATGGATTGGCACCCTGTCCAGGGTGTACCCCGCCTAGTGCCCGAAGTCTCCTGGGATAGGCTCCAGGCCCCCCGCGACCCTGAACACAGGATTAAGCGGTATAGAAAATGAATGAATGAATGAATATGGGAGCAACGTTATTGGTTGTACGGGACTGCACTCATTATACTGTATATTTTACGGATTTTAATATTTTTTTCTACGGTTTATCAATAAATCGTAAATTTTACGGTAAAAAACTGGCAGCTGTGGTTGCCAGAAATTTACCGTAAAAAATACGGTAGCAACACTATTGTTTGTACAGGATTGCACTCATTATACTGTATATTTTACGGATATTAATAGTTTTTTCCTACGGTTTATAGGCCGTCTAATTTACATTAACCAAGGACTTCACATTTGTGAATGGTATCCACCCTTTGATGACTGTGGCGAGGACAGCCGCTAGCACGCGCCACTTTACCCGCCGCCACCGCCGCCATACTTAGAGTGTCTGCTCAAAAAAATGTCCACCCTGACATTTGTATATTTGATTTTGAGAATTTAAATATTGTTTTGCTGTCGTTATTAAAAAATACATGAGACCATGCTGATGTCCGAGTCTTGAATACCTTTTGATGGGTTTTGATGATTTGATTTAGGTTCGTATTCATCAATTAGTATAAAAGTACTCTTAATAGTTTCTTAACAGCAAAATCCGAATGCTTAGCAATGTAACTTCTGTCTCTTAGCTCCAGCTAGTGTGATAAACTGATGCTTTCACAGAATTGCTGAATGAATTCACTGTGGTTATTCATAATAAAACAAATAGTCCAACAACAACGACAGCAATTGTGTAGCCAGCATGGTAGTGTAGCGGTTAGCACTGTCGCCTTCCACCACCAGGGTCTGGGTTCAATTCCCGGCCAGACTCGATTCCCATCTCTGTGTGCATGGAGTTTCTATGTTCTCCCCGTGCTTGGTGGGTTTCCTCCAGGTACTAGTCACCCCCCCCCCCCAATATATAGGATAAAGTTGTATAGACGATGGGTGAGAGTGTGTGAGAACTGAGCTGTAATAAAGATGGAAATAAACCGTTATTATTACAACATAAATCTTTAAATTCGACAGTTCTGAGCTGTAAAAAACATGGTTATGATCCGTATTTGTTACAATGTAAACCCTGGAATTTGGTGGGAATAAACTGTTTTTATAACAACATAAAAATGTTAATTAGACAGTTATACCGTAAAAAAAAAAAAAGAAAATCTGTAAAAAATTTTACGGTAAACTTCTGACAACCACAGCTGCCATTTTTTACCGTACAATTTATGGTTTATTATTTTTTTCGCAGTGCAATAACGGTGCTACCTTATTTTTTACGTTAGAATTCTGGCAATTCTGGTTTTTTACCGTAAAATGGACTATTTATTTTTTACAGTGTGGGTTTTCCTCTGGGTGCTCAGGTTTCCTCCAACAGTCCAAAGAGATTTGGCGGTTCCAAATTGTCTACAGTGTTTGTGTACTGTAAGTGTCTGTGTGCCCTCCGATAGATTGGCGCCCTCTCCAGGGTGTATCCCGCCTTGTGTCCAAGTCTCCTGGGATAGGCAAATTAAATAGGCAATTTTTGTGCAAATTATATAACATATTATTTTAGGGCTGCAACAACTAATCGATAAAATCGATAATTATCGATAATGAAATTCGTTGTCAACAAATGCCGTTATCGATTAGTTGGGCTGTTCACGTTACTGAGAAGCGCGACCACAAGATGCACAAATACACAAAGACACACACATGGAGTTTACACAAGCGTTTGCAGGAAAAAGCGCGCGCCCCAAGTCCTCCCAGTTATGGGAGCAATTTACATTAAACGCCTCTTATCGGGCGTTAAAATCAAGCGTTTTTTAATCGGGCGTTCGTAGCGTCCAGTGAGCGCGGATGAAGCGCCGAGGGTTTTCTACACATAGGAGGCAGTGAGAGAGTTCACACGGGCTTTGGTGACGTGTGTTTGTCCGGCTGCGCGGTTATACGGTGTAAAAAAAAACGTTGCATGCAGCTTTTTCTTGGTGTTCCCAACAAACGTAAGGAAAACACTTCTAGTGCGTTTCCTTCACGTTCATTTTACACTTCGGAGACCCGGATATATCCCATCATCCTACACGCTGTACAGAGGGAAATGTGGGAAAAGGGCAAAATAAACAGAGTGAACCCAGTAGCGGCGATTTGTTTTCTCTCCCTACGTCGCCGTATTACGAGAATGTCTAGTATAGCAAAATGGTCTATATATATATATATATATATATATATATATATATATATATATATATATATAGACCATTTTGCTATATTAGACAATATACATTATACATATATATATAATTTATTTCTTTTTAAATTTTTTTTTGAGACAACAAAATATATAATATATATATAATTTATTTCTTTTTAAAAAAATTTTTGAGACAACAAAAAAAAAGGATAAAATACGCGAGAGGAATAATGTATAAACCGTGAAAAGGATGTAGCAAAGACACTTCAATTAAAAATAATATCATAATAATCTAGAAGTCTATTATTCTTCTTATTATGTTGAATTAATTTAAGAGAATTTAAAATTGAGGTCATTCTTAATAACTGAATATGTATACTGTATATACACACCGTCAACTTGCCATCTGCAATTATTGTAAAAAACAAAAATGTTGATTTACATAAAATAAGGTTTAAATGTCAAAATTAAAGATCATTAAACTCTATGTGGCTATTGCATTTTTTTTATTTACTTTGATACATACTGTAAATAATACCCTGATTTATGGCTTTATATAAGTAAGCAAAACATCAAATAAAAGTGTTTGGTTTTATCCGATTAATCGGAAAAATAATCGACCAACTAATTGATTATAAAAATTATTGTTAGTTGCAGCCCTATATTATTTATTAATTTATAATACTTGAACATATAATTTATTGTTGTTTATATGTTTTTTTTATGATCATTCATTTATGTATTCATTTATTTTGTAAAATCTATCTATCTATCTATTTATTTTATTGTTGTCTGGATGTTTTTATTGTTTTGGCTTATTTGTGATGATTATACAGTACTTGTTATTTTTTTTATAAGTTTACTGCTTTTTCTATTTTTATTTTAAGATTCATTATTTAGAATTATATTTATTCTCTTACTTTAGAGTCATTTTTCTCATGCCTTAACATCATTACAGTACTGTACAGTAAACAAAAAAGAAACAGACAAACACAAAAAAGCACCAAATAAATAAAACAAACAGTAATAACAAAAACCCCTTAACGGTGCCTGGCTTCATCATATTAAAGAATCATTTACGGTTCTGTCGCGACCTCAGATAGAGTTATACACTACATACTAAACTACAGACCCAAAAATACAATTGAATATTATCACAATTACGTAAACGTCATTTCTGTTCTCATTGTTTTTGCACTCATGCTACTTTAACCGAAAATAAACATCTTTTTGGAGGTCTGGAGACATTTCTGACGTTTCTACCGATTAATTCCTGAACATCTTAAAAGACCGAATGTGTGCTGAAGCAGCGTGATCAAATATCAAATAATTCCCATTTTAAAGTATGATTAACTGGTCAGCAGTCGGACCTGAAGCCTGACTGCACCGGTTGTGTTTCGCTTTGCACATTAACCCCTAGACGGCGGACGGCCATGGGCTTTTAATTCTTAATGCTGTCCTTCTCATTGGTCGACAGAAGGACGCATGGATGGATGGCTTGCATGCTTGAGTGGATGGACGGATAGTTGGATTTCCAGACGACAGATGGGTCTCACCAGTAATCGATCTCCCCCTCGGTGTGATCCGCGGTTAGGTAGACATGCTGCTTTCGTGAGCGCGACTTGCTTTTGCTTTGTCTATAATGATCTCCGCTGTGCAGTAGAAGTCTATTGATGGTGTAACTGTATCTCACATGTCCCTGAGGAAGAGGCCGGTCCCCATGTCATGCCGCGGTCTCCATGGTTCATCATGTGTCGTAGGTGTGACTCAAAGTTGGAGGGAAATAATAAATAATAAACTGAAATATTGTTGTTCATTGCCTGTGTGTTTATTGGCCAACAGATAATCGAGCTGATGGAGGCGGATGTTATCAGCACCATGTATAACGCATTTCTAATGTTAGCTAGCTTTTAACAAACGTTTTTTCCGAATCATGCTACCTACTGTAACAATGTCACTTGCATGAACTTGTTGTGCTAATGTTAGCAAGCTCACTGGAATAGTTTTTGCACATTATTGCAAAATTATAAGCGATTTTAGACCACCCCTAAATTTAAACTTTAATCCTAAAGACAATGAAAATAATAACAATCCATCATCATTTCCTAAAATAATTGTTTAGGCGATCAGTGGCGCCATAACGTTCAAATCTTCAGGGCTTTAGCGCCGCATATTTTTAGCTTAGAATATTTTCATCAGCATCAGACAGACTTAGAGAGAGAGAGAGAGAGTTAAAGAGCGGAACTTTACTTCCACTCAGCGTCTGAGGGAAAGGAGGCCGGAGTAATTAAATGTTGCATTCAAAGCTGGAAGACGTGTGCACACAGAAATCAAGAAAAAACTCCGGTTATTATCCAGTCTAGCCTTGTGGGCAAATCTAGCGTTTAAGGTAAAAAGGCCGACTAGTCGAGTAAGGGCTCTGTCGAAAGACAAGAACTCCTCGTCAGTAGGATAGATCCTGATGTACATTCTACATATGTCTTAAAGGCTGAGCCGAATCGTCCCTCGGACATAACTTGTTTCATTGATGTATGATGTACAGTAACTATAAAAGAAATAAGATAACAAGCATAATAAAAACAGCAAATGCACATGTTATACGTAGATTTATACACTTTAGAATGCGCTATTACCGGAAAATGATCACTATGTCACAGTCGCTAGTTGTCTAATGTGCTTATATGCTACCAACCTAGCATGGTTTCTACAGTTTCGCATAATTACTGCAATAATTTGCATATCTGTTTTGATTGGTTCAGTGTTGTGACATCACACACATTTAGTTTTTTTCCTTGCAGAAAAGTATTAATCATATTAAAAAATTATATATATATATATATATATATATATATATATATATATATATATATAAAATAATTATTATTATAATAATTATTATATATATTATTATTATTATTATTATTTTATAAACCGGTATTATTTTTATTTATGTGAAATTAACATGGCTACAGCTAGTATAAAAATTCTAATCTAAAAGCTAAATTTTTATAATTCAAATTTTAATATTAATATAATTATTAAAAAACTATTCAAATGAAATGTTAATTTAGAATAAACAAAATGGATACCAGATTAAATCAGATATTAAAGAGTAGTTAACATGTTTTGTACACTTCACTTCACTTCAGTACATACAACAGATATTTTATTAATAGAATAATACACCAATATTTTTTAACATCCATACAGAATATATTTCTTTGGTAGTGTGTGTGTTTCCTTTTCCTTTTAGTAGGTATATATTTCTTTGGCGAGTGTATGTGTGTGTGCGTGTGAGGTGTGTATACGCATGTTGCGCCGCTTCCTGAAGCATGCCCCTGACTCCCTGGAGACTTTCATTTACTTCCAACATAAGACCGTGTTATTGGCCATTATCTCTGCTGTCAGCCGCTGCGTTGATATATAATGAAGGGCCATCTATGACTGGATGCCATTTTTCAGCAGCGCGGCGTTGCCATGGAGACGTGCCCGGTGAGGGCGGCGGGGCCCTGGCACGTCCTTCTCAACTTGAACCAGATAAGACAGGCGTTTAAGCGGCGGAGCTCAGGTTCAATATTTATTTTGCGAGCTTCGTCCATTTGCATTGTGCAGATTTCAAATGTTACGTCCTGAGAGGGAAGAGAGTAAAAAATGTTACTGATCTCATCTCGTCTGATCAGGACGGAGTGTTTAATATGTGTTTAATTGTATAGAAATTAAATATGAAGTCTAATTATGATTATATATATCAAGTGAATGATTTCTTGGGAATGTGAATTAGGAATACAGGATAGTCTGAAGGATGGATATTTTATATACAGTAGTTCTAGTTGTGATCAGAATCCAGACCCGATGTCTTGAGGATGTCAATACATTCTTCTTTTATTCCTGAAAATCAAAATGGCCGTCTCTGCAGCATTTCCACTTCCTCTTCCAGTGAGCAGAGATAATTTTCCCATACCAGCTTCCCTAAAAGTGCTTTATTCCTCCTTTATGGCCTATACAGTCTAAGACACCGATTACATTTCATTAATTAATAATTATTATTATTAAGTTCCAGCTGGAGAGAAGAGACTACAGACTCCTTCATTAACGCTCAATAAACATCTTCTTATGCAAAACGGTAAGCTGCTGATGTGGAACATCTGCCGTGAGTTACTGTACCATAGAAACGTTAATGTCACGTTACCATAGAAACGTTACTCTTCGAGCTGCTGTTACTGTATATTAACATTTTCTGAATGATTAGGATCCAGAATTACACCTGGAATAAACTGTAACAGTAAATAATAAACTCCAGGTGCAGCACCGTTCTAGTACAAATCAAAATGGCCGCCGTGGCTGCTGCGTGTCCCTGTTCCGGCGAGCCGATGTTAAATTCCTCGACACGCGGACGCTGCGTCGGTCATGGCCGCTAACAAATGAGGCCTGGAGTGTGTGCAGAAATTGCTGATGGCTATCAGGGCTGTGCTGCACAGAGGAACGGTCCTCTTCTTCCCCCTTCTCATCCCTTCCACTCACTCTCCATTTTCTGTGGCTCACCCCCCCCCCCGCACAACCCCCTCCCCCCTCCCCCTCCACCACCAACCCCAATCGTGAAACGCATTCGAATTTCTCGCACTGTATTTTGTCTTTGCATATTGTGTTTTTGGTGCTCCGATGATTGCGTTGTTGGTTTATTTGCTGATTTCATTGCATGAAGAATTTATCTGAGGATTGCAGAATTGAGAATTAATAATAGTCAGTAGAGGAAAATGAGAAATGTGAAATCTGCCTTTTTTGGGGCCAATAAAAAAAAAATTATAAATAAAGAAATAAATAAATAAAATCATCTTGCTGATTAAAATGTCATCCTTGACCCAAACGCCTAGCCTTTCTTAATTAAATGTGCTTATATGATTTGCTCTCTAACTGAAGCCATAAGTCTTCTAGGTAGACACATATCATTTTCGTTATCATAATCCACCTACTGCCCCTTGAGGCAAAGGTTATTAATTAATTAATTAATTTATTTATTTATTTTCACAAAATGTTATGAAATTCACAGTTTTACAATTCCAGTCTGTTTTGAGGGGGGGTGGATATATTTGGACCAAAATATTATTTATTTATTTACTTGTATGTGTGTGTGTGCCCTGCGATAGATTGGCACTCTGTCCAGGGTGTATCCCGCCTAGTGCCCGAAGTCTCCTGGGATAGGCTCCAGGTCCCCCGCGACCCTGAACACAGGATATAAGCGGTATAGGAAATGAATGAATGAATGAATTATTTGTTTCTTTGTTTATTTGTTTGTTTATTTGTTTGTTTATCTGTCTGTCTTGTTGACTTTTTTGTTTGTTTGTTTATTTAGCTTTATAACTAGTTATGAACTATCTATCTATCTATCTATCTGATAGATTTGTGCTTTTTACAGTAGCTCTCGATAAGTTATGTTAAATATCTTAAGCTTATTAAGGCACATTTTAATATTTTTAATATTCCCCCCATGCCCTCTGAAAACCTTTCAGAATAAATTAAGTAATTCATTTATTTTCCTGAGTAATTTTGGAGAATGACACTAACTCATATTACATTACGTGGTTAGTTTAATGTTGAAAATCTTAGAATAAGACCTGGTGAGGTGAAAAAAGCATAATGTAAAGGAATTTATATATTTACATGATCAAAATTTAATGTTTTGTTTTTGGAATAATTATCAAACTCTTTGGTAATATAAGTATAAGTGCCTGCATGATGTGCATCATAATTAGTGACAGTTAACGTTTTCTTCTTTGTCTTTCGGCTGTTCCCTTTCAGGGGTCGCCACAGCGAATCATCTGCCTCCATCTAACCCTATCCTCTGCATCCTCTTCTATCACACCAACTAACTTCATGTCCTCTCTCACTGCATCCAGAAATCTCCTCTTTGGTCTTCCTCTAGACCTCCTGCCTGGCAGTTCCAACCTCAGCATCCTTCTACCGATATATTCACCATCTCGCCTTTTTATAAAGTATATAGGCTTATTACTTAATACTCAGTTCTCAATCCTGTACGTGTCTGCGATTTTTTAATCCTACATTAACTACATTTAGAAACTGTATCAGTTATAGTCTCAGTACTTCAAAAGAAAACATAAGTAGAAAATAAGGATTTTTGCATATTACATTTTTATTAATTAAATTACATAAATATACCTTTAACTTTATGAAGGTTAAAAAAAATTATATATATAAAAGAATAAAATACAATTTAAATACAATTATATTAAAAAAATTATAAGAATAAAATACAATTTAAATACAAATATATTTTTAAAAATTATATATATATATATATATATATATATATATATATATATATATATATATATATATATATATATACTGTATATATATAAACAAACATATAAAAATCACTACAAAAAATAGTCTTGAAAAAGGTATTGAAATTTTAGACGGATAAGAAGGCGGCCTTCGCGTCCCAGAGCTCCTCACTGCAGTCGGACCTGTAATTGAAAACAGAAAATAATTAATGAAATCCAGTTAATGGCACAGATGAAGAATTAAGGAGCTGGAGAGTTTAACAGATTTTTGCAGATCAGTTAAATGCTGCTGAGAACCT
The DNA here is from genome assembly GCA_030522415.1 of Channallabes apus. Lineage (NCBI taxonomy): Eukaryota > Metazoa > Chordata > Actinopteri > Siluriformes > Clariidae > Channallabes > Channallabes apus. Next base: position 5,310,686 of record CM060116.1, read on the forward strand.
GCAGGATGGAGATGTGTGTGTGTGTGTGTGTGTGTGTGTGTGGGTTTGGAGGAAGGAGAAAGCGTTGATCTACCCCGAGCGCTGCTGTTGGACCTGAGTCTCTCGTACACACAGCTTATACGTATTACAGCTGTTCAGAATCTTTATCAGGACACTCGGCATCCTTCCTCAGGTTTACCTTCTTTATATGACGTGTAGATGTGCATCGCTTTACTCACTGATTATGTATTAAAGCTTATGTACAAGTGGCTTCGCAGTGAGTTTTATCTTCAGAGCAGTCAGTAGGAGCCTCGCTAATGATCTGTAGAATGAAAAAGAAAAAACACAAGTTTCATTCTTTTCTTTTTTCTGCATGGATAGGGTTTTGATGACTGCTTTGCTTTTCCCTTCTTGTTTTTCTTTGTTTTGCGTTTCTCTTATACTGTATATGTAGAGGATATAATGTTATTTTATTGAGCCATCATGTGCACTGTAGTTTAGAAACATTTCAAACTGTAGAGCTCATGACTGAGTGTTAAATGTGAGGTTTTCTTTCTTTCTTTCTTTCTTTCTTTCTTTCTTTCTTTCTTTCTTTCTTTCTTCTTGCATAGCTAGAGTTTTTGCACCTGCATTTCTTTCTTTCTTTCTTTCTATTTTCTTTCTTTCTTTCTTTCTTTCTTTCTTTCTTTCTTCTTGCATAGCTAGAGTTTTTGCACCTGCATTTCTTTCTTTCTTTCTTTCTATTTTCTTTCTTTCTTTCTTTCTTTCTTTCTTTCTTTCTTTCTTTCTTTCTTCTTGCATAGCTAGAGTTTTTGCACCTGCATTTCTTTCTTTCTTTCTTTCTATCTTTCTTTCTTTCTTTCTTTCTTTCTTTCTTTCTATTTTCTTTCTTTCTTTCTTTCTTTCTTCTTGCATAGCTAGAGTTTTTGCACCTGCATTTCTTTCTTTCTTTCTTTCTTTCTTACAACTTTTTTTCTTTCTGCATAGCTGCTCTCACTTCTTTCTTTTTTTCTACTTATCTTTTTTTCTGCATAATGTACAGTAGCTGCTCTCACATCTTTCTTTCTTTCTTTCTTTCTTTCTTTAAACTTCTGTTCATTTAATCTTTAGTTTTCTTTCTTTCTGTCTTTCTTTCTTTCTTTCTTTCTTACAACTTTTTTCTTTCTGCATAGCTGCTCTCACATCTTTCTTTCTTTCTTTGTTTCCGTCTTTCTTTCAACTTATGTTCATTTAATCTTTAGTTCTCTCTTTCATTCTTTCTTTCTTTCTTTCTTTCCCCTTTATATTTTTGCTTGATTCCACTTCTAGTAGTTGAATGCGAAAGTCTTCACACCCTTTACTTTATAGCTACTGTACAGTGGGTACAGAAAATAATCACTCCCCCTTTTAAATAATCACATTTTGTTGCTTTGCAGCCTGAAATAAAGACGGACACAGTTTTTGTTTTATCCAGGTGTATTTACTCAGTATAACTTTTAACAAGTGAAATATATAACACCAAAGTGTCAGGAAAAAATAGAATAGAAAGAAAATAAAAACGGAATCACTGATTTGGAAAAGGATCTCCTTGTAAAAAAGACTTGTAAACTCAATCAGGTGAAGATAATCACCTTCTCGCTGGCTCACAAACCTCTGCACATCTTCTTTGCAGAACTGCACGTTCAAGTTGAGTTAAATGTGACGGTGACTGTTTGTGGACTGCAGTCTTCAAGAAATTCTACAGATTTTAAATGGGGTTTAAGTCTGGACTCTGACTAGGGCATGCCAGGACATTCACCTTTTTGCCCTTCAACCTCTGTGTGGTCAGTTTAACGGTGTGCTTTTGTCATGTTGGAAGTTGAACCTTGTTCCCATTGAAAACTGGAATGATATGCTGGTGATGCTATATTTATTTCTTGCTTCAGGTTGTAATGCATATAAGAGAAAAGCAGAAATAACTAACCAACATACATTTACAACATGTACAACGTCAAATGTACATCCTCATGATTTAATAACCGAAATGTCATTTTTGTTAAACTGCTGAGTCATAGGAAGAACAAAACATCTCAAGTTGTGCTCTTACAGGAAAATAATCAACTTCAGTCACTACACATGATCATCGTTCCATCCTGTTGTTACTCAACCTCTAACATGTGTTACAGTACACATGCTCTTTTCTTAGACACATGGTGTATGGTAGGTTGTGTATTCTGTGGGTTTGAGAGAGAGAGGGAGATCTTTACCATAGGGTGTGCACATGGTCGCTATGTTTATCAAAGGCGTCCAGCAGATGGTCTGAGTCTTCTCATACCTGGTCCAAGTCCAAACTTCCCTGCTGCTCTCACGCCCAGTTTTGTCCAACCCCCCTCCACACACACACACACACACACACACACACACACACACACACACACACACACACACACACACACACACACACACACACACACACACACACACACACACACTCCTGCATGCTAACATTCACAGACCGTATTCCATATGAATATGGAATTAATCCAGCATCCTGGGAATATTTGATGATTATTACAGAACTCCTCATTTATGCTTCGTACTCCATGGTGTTACTCACTGAGTGTGATTTAGTTATAACCTAAAAAAAAAAGTGCTAACACATACATATACACACAGTGCCAGAAAAGAAAAGCTAATAGTAGCGACTATAAGCACTGCAGAAGGGTGGAGCAAACCAGTGAAGCTGAACGAGGATTGCAGCAGGCGGCGGACCTCTCCTCCAGAAACAGGTTTTTAAGGCACAGACACAGTCTGGATAGATCTCACACACACAGAAGAGAAGTTCTTCCAGGGTTTAAAGATAAAATGCATCGTGAGATCGAAGGACAGGCATCCACATGCGAATGACTTAATCTTTATAATAATCTGTGCAGAATCATAAAACATACATGCATTTATTAATACATCAAAGGAACAGCATTAGAGCTTTACTCTCATTACAAAGAGTTTGACTTAAACATTAATGTGAATTCCTCTATATTTGCAGAGTAAATATTAGGCATATCCCGTAAATATCCAGTAAAATTTGATGTTACCATGATGACAATGAGTGCAGTTATTGTTTAGGTCAATAATCAGATAGTGAGTTCATTCATGTTAATAAAGACGCTTAGTGTAATAATAATAATAATAATAATAATAATAATAATAGTAATAATACAAGGGGCATTCAAGTCAATTGGGAACTTATGATGAAATTGTTATATACACAATCGTTCAGCAACACCACTTGCACGTTATAGGAACTCGGCTGGGAGTTATTGCAACATCCCCCGTACTCAGCCATTTCCACATGTCAGGGCAATTAAAGGAGTTCCTGGGAGGCCTACATTTCAGACATGAAGCAGGCAGTCTGAACGTGGTTTAGGAGTACTGAGAAAACTTTCTCCTTTGATGGTGTCCAAGCACTATTGAAACTCTGGGATAAGTGGATTAGTGTAGCAGAGGATTATATCGAGAAATAAAGCTTTTTACTCTGTTTCATTTAGGATCTGTTATTCTGTGCAACCAAAAGTTCCAGTGTGAATTGAATGACCCTTGTAATAATAATAATAATAATAATAATATAAAGTCAAAATTACGGAACAGTAGCTATAACATAAGTGATAGGAAGAAATCAGATGGATAACAACCATGTTTGATTATTTAATCACTCACTCACTCATCTTCTATACTGCTTTATTATATATTCAGGGTCACGGGGGCCTTGAGCCTATCCCAGGAGGGGATCCCAAAGTAAGAAACTGGAGTACCCGGAGGAAACGCAGCAATGTAGGGCTGGACGATATAATTCCGATATCGATATGGACAATATTAAAAAGCCTCAGGAAAAAACTGCCGAGGACACACACAATGGATGTCTATAATAAGTCTATAATACCTCCAGGCTCCTCCTATTAAAATTCTATCATTAAAAAAATTATAATTGTTAAAAAAAAAAAATAAGGTTCACTTTTTATTTGTATCAGCCTTTACAAACAATGAATGTGAAATAAACTATCAAATAAATAAAACTCTCAGAAGCAGCTTATTATCAATACTTTATTTCCATTTAAACTAGAACAGGCTGATTATTCATATACAGTGGAACCTCGGATTACGAGCATAATTCGTTCTGGAAGCGGGCTCGTATTCCAAAACACTCGTAAATTAAATTAAATTTTCCCATAGGAAATAATAGAAACTCTAATAATTCGTTCTACAGCCCCAAAAAATAAACATATAAAAATAATTAATACAAAATATAAAGTAAAAATAAAATAAATTAACCAGCACTTTACCTTAAAAAAGTAAAAATAAATAAGTGTTTCCAGATAAGTGCGTACACACACACACGCTACCAGAGAGACTGTTTTATCGGAAGAATTAGCAAGGAACTTCGCTAGTCGCACTCACGTGAGCGCATACTAAAGGAATCACTGCTGTAAAGTAAAAAACAAACAAACAAATGAACCAGCACATTACCTTTTAAAAGTATCGCGACAGAGCGGAGTTTGTGTGTAAAGCAAAGAGTGTGTGTGCGAACCCGAAAGGGGTTGGGGGTGAGAGGGGGGCTCTAAAGGCGAGAGTGTGTGTGTCTATGTGTGTGCGAAGCGCGCGCGCACGCACACACACACACACACACACACACACACACACACACACACACACACACACCTTTATAGCCCCTACCCACCCCCAGCTACTTTCGGCTTTGAACACACATAGACACACACACACTCTGCCTTACACACAAACTCCGCTCTGTCGCAAAACATGAGAGTCTGTGAGACTTTGCTTTATACGCGCGCTGTACAACCACGCTAACAAACACAAAATTAAATATGTTTCACACACACACACACACGTGGTCACAGTGTTATAGTAAACAGAACATGCGTGCACGGATGTTGATTATACCGGTAAGAGACGAGCACTAAGACCCAGCAGGGGAGACGATTACCCACAATTCCGCAGTGCAAGAGAGAGAAAAACCGTTGGCTCATATTGTATATTCAAATGTATATTGAAATATCGGAAATGTGTTTAAAAATCGTATCACCGTTATTGAAAAAAATTCTATTGCGATATATATTGATATCCAATTATTGTCCAGCCCTACAAACATGGGAAGAACATGCAAACTTCATGCACACATAGATGGGAATCGAACCCGGACCCTGGAGGTGCAAGGGGACAGTGCTAACCACTACACCACCGTGACGCCTATTGTTTAATTAGTTTAAAAAAAGCTTCTTATCTCTCTACTACATTATATTTTACTGTTTTTAAACTATAAGCTTCTGTCGCCTTGCACCTCAAGGGTCGATGTTCGATTCCTACCTCGGGTTTGCGTGCATGTTCTCCTTGGTGAGTTTCCTCCAGGTACTCTGGTTTCCTCCCACTGTCCAAAGACATGTAGTTTAGGGTAATTGGTGTTCCCAAATTGCCTGTAGCGTGTGTGTGAGGATTTGAGTGTGTGTACGTCCGTACCCTGTGATGGACTGGCACCCCGCTCATGGTGTACCTTGCCTCGAGCCCTAAACCTCCCGGGATAGGCTCCAGGCCCCTTGTAAACCTTCAATTTTATTTCTCAATGTAAAATAAATACTTTCTTTCATATTTAGAAAGAAGCTAAATTATCTTCCATTAAAATATGAGAATTTAAAGATCAATTAAAAAAGTATGTACAAATATGTGTAGAAATAAGTTTAATAATATTTTATTCAGTGTATTATTCATAATAATAATAAAAATAAAAAATAAAAAATCATTAATTCATTCATTCATTTTCTTTACCGCTTAATCCTGTGTTCAGGGTCGTGGGGGACCTGGAGCCTATCCCAGGAGACTTCGGGCACTAGGCGGGGTACAACCTGGACAGGGTGCCAATCCATCGCAGGGCACACACACATACACACACTCACACACCCAATCACACACTACGGGCAATTTAGGAACGCCAATTAGCCTAACCTGCATATCTTTGGACTGTGGGAGGAAACCGGAGTACCCGGAGGAAACCCACCAAGCACGGGGAGAACATGCAAACTCCATGCACACAGAGACGGGAATCGAACCCAGACCCTGGACGTGCAAGGCGACAGTGCTAACCACCACACCACCGCGTCGCGTCAGTGTATTATAATCCTGATATTTCTCTGCGTGTGTGTGTGTGTGTGTACAGTGGTATGCTTGTATCCAGTCAAAAATTTAGAAGTTCCAACAAGGATGATGATTAGTGACAATACAGGTTGGGTTTTTGAGTTGTCGAAGAGGGTTGGGCAGAACGTTGATGTCTCATCAGGTCAGGATAGAGGAAAACTCATTGGATTTGTTTGTGCCAGCTTTGAAAGATCATCCCAGTGTCCAGGCAATGACACAATCACTGTACTGTGCAAAAGTCTTCGGCCCCCAACATGTTACATATTCTTGCATTCCTTAATGTACTCTGAGGAATAGTTCTCTAGACTTCCTGGGAGACTTCTTTACCTTTCATAAAAGGTTCCTATGCCTGAGCCACACAGAATTGTTTAAGCATAAAAATCATGTGTAAGAAAGGGTATCTGACTGATGCTCATTTTCTCCAATCTCACGCATATTGATAATGTCAATCAGCCAGAGATTGAAGTTTGTTCAGTGCACATTTACATTTGGTGATACTAACAAAATGTCAAAATCCCATAAAGCTTAAAAGGAGCTAAAACAACAATTTAGTGACAGCTGAATGGCGAAGGAGTGCTTCATGAGCTTGGTGTGTGCTGAAACTTTCAGTAATACATCTCAGCCATTGTAGCACATCAGCTTCCATAGACACACATTATTAAAATAGAAGGAGGCGGTTCTAATCAAACACATTTTGTCAGATTTGGTGAATACTCCTCATAGTCTGCTAGTTGTCTGTATTGTTTGAAGGCTTAAAGAATGAATCCCTGTTTGTGCACAGCCCTGGCTCACTTAATGGGAATCAAAGAAAGTGGCACAGCCCGCAACACCCGAACACTATTCCAACTAATCAGCATCAGAGTACTGATGATATGCTAATATTGGCTACATAGCCCAGTTGTTAATGTTGTTGCCTTGGCAATGCAAATCCGTGAGTTGGGGTGTGTGTATTGGTTGAGGGGGGGGGGGGGGTTTGAAGTAGCACTGAAGGAAAGAGTGTACTATTTTGGTTCAGCAGACTTAGTTAATTATCACTAATTATTCCTTAACTCTTCCTTATTTTATAGGGTGCCATTATTTTTAGTATAACTAAATAACTAAATTTTTTAAATGTATGTATTTAATTTAGATTGCTTTTGGAAGGTATTAGATGTCAACTAATAATGTTGACAAAAGATTTCATTAAGTTCTTGCATTTGTATATAAGAATGATGGTATATTGCGCATTTGCATCGACTTTGACATCCTACAATATGGCCTTAAAATTGAGCTTCAGGCAGCATGTGACTTCATTGGAAGCACTGTCACCCTCCTCTTCCAGGGTTCAGGGTTCACATCTCACCTCTGTTTGTTTCTTTAGAGTTTGCATTCTTTCCCTGTCCTTTTGGTTTCCTCCAGGTCCTCCAGTTTTCTCCTACAGCCCAATGACATGTAGAGTGCAGGCTGATTAACGTTTCCAAATTGCTTAGAGTGTGTGATCAGATGTGTGATGGGTCGTGCCTTGAATTTCCATGGAATATGAGCTAGGCCCCAGGTGATGTCCTAAACAGCATAAGCGGTGTGGAAAATGGATAGGTGCATGGAAATTGAGCTTCATGTTAGTGTCTTTTTTATGAAATCATACCTAAACTCTGGAGACATTTCTGGTGGAAAAGCTCTTAATTACGTTTTACAAATAAATCCATACATATCCAGGCTGAAAAACAAGTCCCCTTTGGAGATGCCTAGACTGCTGGCAGTGAATCTGCTCTACAGTGTCAGTCCATCAGACCTATTCTTAGCCGACCTGCTCAGCATTTCCTTACCTCATCACTTTGATTATTTATGTGCTGATTATTTGTCTCCCATGCTGACTGTATTACCACTGCTGCTTGCTCCCTGTTTGACATCACGCCTTTGATGATGACAAGCATTTGTAGCGTACCCCCATCAAAGATTCAAGTGGGAATCATAAATCCGTACAGAGAGCACTTCCTGGCAACTGTCCATTTTGTCCTGCGAGGGCTGAAAGTGCAATTGATCAAAATGTTGCCTTCGCTTCGAGGGCTCTCGTCCTGTAATGGCCTCCCTCCTAAAGCCGCCTGGATTTATGGCAGGCATAACTGCACTACTTCTACTGTGCTTCAATGCCTCTGGCATCTTCCACATGTTTCCGTGCGTGTGCGTGTATATGTGTGTGTTAGCAAGAAAACCACACGAGAACACCATTACCATTAGGCTTCGATAACAATCTTAGTCCCTGGTGTCCATTCAGACATATAACGATGTTTTCATTAAGATTTTATAATTCAGCACGTCGGCTGTCCGGCACGTGGCCCAGCCGCTCGTCTCCATCCACTTTACCATTATGGCGCAGATTAAAAGCCCTTTGTCCCCTCCTAGTAAGGGTTTTCATTAAAAAAATTCTCAAGAGATAGGTTTGTTTTGAGCTGAAAGGGAGCCTCGGGGAAAACTGCTGGTCCATGTTCACTTTTCACACAGCTTTCATTTTGTGCTTTCAGAGAAAGTCATTTCACTCATACGGCATGCGGTACTCGTCTCTATTATTATATACTACATTTTACTACTGCTGAATGTCTCTCTCCCTCTCTCTCTGTATTGCACACACACATACACACACACTGGTGCTGGAAAGGCTGTGAATTTTCTGCAAAATTTGTCACATTTTGACAGTTGCACATGTTGGCCTCCTAGAAAATGCATAATAATAGAATATAATAATAGACCGGTGTCATTGTGCGTTCTAAAACTGTTCTTTAGTAATTTGTAATTTATAAAAGATGTTTTTTTTATGCATAATTATATTTTTTTATTATATTATGATTTATGCTTTACTCTAATATCCTCATTAGTTGTATGTTCACTGTATATTTTATTGTACTTATTGTACTTATTATTATTATTATTATTATTACTGGTACCATTATTTGTTCTATTTTTTCTTTTTAGCATATTATGGACTTTTTATTCTGAATCTTCTTTACACATGCACAGCTAGCATAAATATTCACCCCCTTTAACCTTTTCCAATTTTACCCGATAGTTTTACAACCTGGAGTAGAAATTGACTTAAGTTGAGATTTTTATGTCATGAATCTATAGAAAGTATTCCATATTTTTGATGTTTGGGAAGCTCATCCTCTAGAAGTCAGCGACTGATTAGAGAGCGGATTAGTAGGAGAAGCAAGCCGCCAAAAGTATGATGCATTGATTATATAATAAATAAAAATGATAATCGTTGGCAAATTGCTGAGGTGTAAAAGAATAAAATTGTTGCTTTTATAAGGAAACTTTAGAAACAGAAACTCTGTTACTGTACATCACATCATGTCATTTTTTTTTAGTAAAAGCATGACGTCGTGTTTTATTCTTTCTTTGTAAATATTAGCATACATGTGGCAAATTATACAGTAGTTATCTCATTCCAAAAGCATTGTTTGTATTGGATTGGCCAGGTTCTGTCACCTTACAGCCCCACACATGTACACACTTACTCACGCACACACACACAGCCATGTTGGTTGTTGTTCTGTGATCTGTAATATGACCCTTCATATCCACTGTAGTGGACCCTTCAGCATGGCCAGTCTCTCATTAAGTATTAAGTGGGACTGGATTAATGGCAGAGGGAAGCAGCTGGTGGTAAAGTGTGCTGGTGTCTTTAGTAAAAACAACACTCATTTTAATTAATAATTGATCATCGCTGCATCCAGAGAGACTCCCGGTGACATTTGATCTGTATTAAGAGGTCAGTGAGTCTCTTGTCGACGCCTTTGCTCAGAAACTCCCTGCTCGGGGCTGGGAGGATGAGCTCAGGTTTAGTGTCTGTGGTGCGAGCGTAGAACGTTCAGATATAGATTTTGAGATCGCTTTCATTTACATATACTTATTTCATTTACTTTACTTATTTATGAACAATTACTACTGAAATGTACACGTACATCTTCAAGCAGGCCTGCTGAGAATTAACTGTACCTGATACTATTTAATAGGAAACATTTGCCACAGCAATTGACTTGTTTTTGCAGTTGTTATCGAGGAATGATTGCTTTTAATGAAATGTACTGAAATCACACACAGTTACCTAGTAAATGATGAACTATAAGAAATACACATATTTTGCTGTTAATGTTACAGACTGTGTTTTTTTTGGGGTGGGGTGGGGGGATTTAGAAGCAGTGTGACTCAGTCTGGCCTAATCCCTTAATCTGTACTCTCTCCATACTGTAGTGTATGTGGGCTAATGGACTTTCAGAGAGAAGTGGAATTTGCACATGGATCAGTGGAGGATGGCTCATGTGACACGTGAATCACATCCATCATCTCATCCAGTAGACTTTATGGTTCCCTGTCGGAATAGCGTCTCAGAGACAATGTGTTAGAACACATGGCGATGTTCAAGTCAAACCAAGATTTGTGATGAAATTTCTGGTGAATGAAGGTGAAAAACAAATAAGATTTACAAAAGACTTCAAACACAGTATGAGACCCCTAGCAGCAGTCAAAAATCTGAATGGTATCACCTGCAAAGGCCCAACTCTCAGGGTGGGCTCGGCCTTCCATTGTTTAGACAGTATTGTTGGGCTGCTAATGCAAGAGCATTGATGTATTGGAACACCTGCAGCACAATGGATCATGCCCCTGATTCCCCTTTATGGGTAAAAATGGAAGCTAACTCAGTTGGTGACTCTTCCTTACAGGCCTTGCTGTTTTCTAAGCTGGGTAAACCTAACACTCTTGCTAATCTAAATTATACAACAAAAAACAATTCAGAATTCTCAATCAGATGAAGAAGGTGCTCAATATCCCAGAGACTTCAGTAAGAACCCCTATCTTCTGTTTTAATCATTCTTTCCCGCCACCATGGTCAGACAAATGCTACAATGCCTGGAGTAGGAGTGGACTAACTACCATCCAAGATCTTTATGTTAATGGTAAATTTGCCTCCTTTGATCAGACAAGGGAGAAATTCCAGCTTCCCAATTCACATTTTTCCGCTATTTACAAGTAAGGCATTATGTCAGAGATAAAATAAAAAACTTTGAAAGTATACCAATCCAACATCCTTTCATTGACGTCTTGGTGCGGCCTCCTGACTCCAGACAGTTGGTCTCATTGTTTGTGTCTGTTTTCATCAGTCAAATTAAAACACCTACTGATCATCTACGAAAGGTATGGAGTAGCGAGTTGGGCATCAACCTGTCTGAATCCTTGTGGATTGAAATCATGGCCAGAATACATTCTTGTTCCATTAACAGTAGACACCATTTAATTCAGTTTCAAGTTGTACACCGTCTTCACTACTCTAAGTCTAAACTGCACAAGATTTATCAATCTGTTTCAGCTCAATGTGACAGGCGTACAATTTCAGAGGGTACCTTGTCACACACTTCCTGGCATTGTCATGCACTTACTGTACAGGATATTGGTCAGACATTTTTTCTTGGTTTTCCAAAGCATATGGCGAAGATATGAGTCCTCATGCTGAACTAGCAATCTTTGGTTGTTCAGAATCAACGCTGCATCTACCTAAAGCCTTACGGAAATCTTTGATGCTTGGTATGAACACCGCCAAAAGGCTCATTTTAACAGACTGGAAATCTCACTCTCCGCCATCTTTTCAAAGGTGGATTTTGGAAATGGCGTCTATTATCCGGATGGAAAAATTAAGGTACACGCGATTGAAATCCTTGGATAAGTTTTTAGATATTTGGGGTCCGTTTCTTGCCTATCTGGATAAGGACAAAGACAGGAATACTGTTCATATTTAACAATGTATAATTTACTGATGCATGTTGAACATTTACTGTACCCACCTGGCAGCTTAGTTATTTATTTATTTATTTATTTTTAAGTGTATGTGCGCAATCATTTAATTGTTAGTTTTGGTGTTTGTTTTTTGTTCCTTTTTCCTTTGTTACTTTTCAGGTGCTGTGTGTAGTAAATGTGTAGTTATGTTTTTGTTAATAATGTAAAATTAATAAATATAATAATAAAAAAAAAATTTTTATTTGAATGCTACAAGCATTTTAAAGAAGGCTGTAAGTCTCTGAATAATGACCTTGGGCGAGGTGGCTGTAAATAACGATCTTGGGCAAGGTGGCGAGGTGCCCACTGCAGTCGTTCTCGTGAACATTCAGAGAGTGGAACGCCTGATCTGTGAGAATCAGTGGATTACTTGTAAACTCAAGTCACACAATCATTCACCGACTTACACATTACACACATTACCCAGTTTGAAGTTATTGCCACATCACCAGTACAGTCCTGACTTCAATCCAAACCAATTCCACATGTTTGGCCATTGAAGGAGTTCCTGGGAGGCCAGGGTTTCAGATGTGAAGCAGATGTCCGATCATGGCTTTGGCGTATTGAGAAAACTTGATGGTATCCAAGCACTAGTGAAACGCTGGGATAAGTGCATTAGTGTAGCAATGGATTATATAAAGAGATCAGAAAGAATTCAAATTGAAAAATTATGATTTTTTATAGGCGGCGCGGTGGTGTAGTGGTTAGCACTGTCGCCTTGCACCTCCAGGGTCTGGGTTCGATCCCCCGGCCAGGCTCGATTCCCGTCTCTGTGTGCATGGAGTTTGCATGTTCTCCCCGTGCTTGGTGGGTTTCCTCCGGGTACTCCGGTTTCCTCCCACAGTCCAAAGATATGCAGGTTAGGCTAATTGGCGTTCCTAAATTGCCCGTAGTGTGTGATTGGGTGTGTGAGTGTGTGTATGTGTGTGTGCCCTGCGATGGATTGGCACCCTGTCCAGGGTGTACCCCGCCTAGTGCCCGAAGTCTCCTGGGATAGGCTCCAGGTCCCCCACGACCCTGAACACAGGATTAAGCGGTAAAGAAAATGAATGAATGAATTAATGATTTTTTATTTTTTAAATCAATAATCTATTTCTAGTAAAAATGTACCGTGTAATGCTGGGCCTTAAGGATCTATAGTTCCTATTTGCAAAGGAAAAGCTATGTGTTGTAAGCCTATACCGTATAATAATAAGCTTCTATACAGCTGGCTGTACCGTTCACACCGCAGCAGGATGCCATCGCAGCTGGACGCCAACACTGGCTGTGATGAGCAAATCAGCCCCAGTTGCTCAAGAGCCACCAATCAGCTTCAATGCCAGACAACTAGGCCGAAGAAGGCTTTTAAACCTGTATAGATGTTCACGAATAAGGACCGTTATGCTGTTGGACATACTTTATTATTTATTAAAACATCTAATATGTGAACCTATCCATCACTGTGGATCAGGTACAGTAAATCAGTTTTACTGATGCCTGGTGCCAATGGACTCTGGGTCTGGTGACCACATGGACTGACTGATTTTTCTAGCATGAGTGAAATGTGGGATTTTTTTTTTCCAGATATTGCAGCTGCAGACAAATTAGATCGCTGTGAACATGTTTATTCATGCACTTTACTTTTACTGTGCACTCAAAAATTCTGCAGGTGGTGTTTTTCATTTCCTCTGCGCTTTGTAACATGGTTATAGTGGAAGAAGTGCTACTGTATGTAATGTTAGAGAGACAAATTGGGAGACTTTCTTGGATAAATGTCTTCACTATGGACTTACCATTTTTCAACTTTAAACAGAATCTATAGTAAGTGAAGCAGATTTTTCAGTTTCCGTGGCTGCACTTGTGTTTTAAATCTGGTTGTACACTGAGACGGCACGCTGGTGTAGTGGTTAGCACTGTCGCCTTGCACCTCCAGGGTCCGGGTTCGATTCCCGGCCTGACTCGATTCCCGTTTCTGTGTGCATGGAGTTTGTATGTTCCTCCCATGCTTGCTGGGTTTCCTCTGGATACTCCGGTTTTCTCCCACAGTCCAAAGATATGCAGGTTAGGCTAATTGGTGTTTCCAGATTGCCCGTAGTATGTCCGTGCCCTGCGATGGATTGGCAACCTGTCCAGGGTGAACCCTGCCTGAGATTTTTTGTCGGTCACATAATTAGTCAAAAGGATAAAGGAACAATACTAACTTACTGAAAGGGGCATATCACCAATAATCAATAAATCGATTCCGGTGCCATGCTGGTATATTCTAGGACCAGAACAGTAGTCCAAATAAATGACCCAAGCAAACTATAACTGTAGCTCGACTTCACATGCATGCAAACGTAGTGAATGAAATGGTAGACCTTCCCGTACTTGTTTCTGCGCCAATAGTTGAACATTATCTTGTGCCCATTTTCACTATTATATTTTTTATATGCCATGTAGCAGTATTGTAGGCTCGGACACTTCCAAGACTTTGTTCTCAGCTGTCACTGGTTGCAGTGAAGATAAAAGTGATAACGGCACTCCCGATGCTCTCAACGTCGACCAGAAATATCCTTTTAGATGATTGACTTTTCTTGGTTCTGATCACAAAAGCACATCAAATCTGGTCCAGTGTAAACCTGTCTACGAAAGACAGAGATGTTAAGTTTGGTTCTAATCTATTTCCATCCTCTCTTCCAGCTCGAGAGGAGAACGTGGCCACCTTCCGAGGCTCGGAGTACTTTTGCTACGACCTCTCTCAGAACCCCATCCAGAGCAGCAGTGATGAGATCACGCTCTCCTTCAAGACCTGGCAGCGCAACGGGCTGATTCTGCACACGGGCAAGTCGGCCGACTACGTCAACCTGGCGCTGAAGGACGGCGCTGTGTCCCTGGTCATCAATCTAGGTTCTGGTGCCTTTGAGGCCATCGTGGAGCCGGTCAACGGCAAATTCAACGATAATGCCTGGCACGATGTCAAAGTTACTCGCAATCTCAGACAGGTAATGTTAAATAAAGAAGCTTTGAGGGGTTCGGCATTCTCGTGGTAGTCTCCCACCTAATGGATTGCCTTTCTTTAAAAATATATAATGCCGGTCCTGTTTATTTGCCTTCACTTTTTTTGATGACTTTCTAGACCAGCTATCTCTCTCCAAGGTCTTTTTAAGTGTTAACCTCCATCATAGGCCATCAGCGGTGTGATGTCTTCGAGAGGTTGCATTGCTGTTTTTCCACCTCTCCCTCTGTAGATATTCTCTTCACTCGGGCAAATTGCGCTTCTTATCAGCGTGGCACGGAGACGCTTCAGCCAAGCTCAACCGTGCCATTTACCCACAGCCAATTTTTTGTCGGTTAAATCCTTGGCTGCACCGACTGCATTTTGAAATATGTAAATGTTCTGGGTTGGTTTTGCACCTCAGCAGCAGATATTTTTGGCATGGGCAGATGCAGAGGTGAACACGCATCTCTGTTTTATCTCTTTTATTCACACTTTATGTGTTTTTTTTCACAATCATAGCTGGAAATAAAAGGCTGTTCATCTTGCGGATGCATCTGCTCAGATGAGGAACATTTAGTTATCACGTCTTCAGTGTGATATTTGCAGAAATGTTCGGTATAGGGATTGACATGCATGCTGCTTGTCGTAGAAAAAACAAAACCAAAAAAAAAAATAAATAACTCACTACAATTAAGATGATGCTGAAGACATTCGGTATTTATGAACCCTTTTAAAGTTAGTATGATCTGTTCTACACGTTCGACACATACAAACTGTGCTTTTTTTAGGAGTACGGGGTAAATGAATCTTGGTCTTTTTTTTTTCTCTCTCTCTTTCTCCCAATTTCACTCTTTCATATTTTTCCTACTCAGTCAAAGCTAACCACTCATGGAACGAGTCTGTTGTACTAACCGTTACCTGAACGACTAATGAAGCTCCCTAATTATTCATCATTGATTTTGTTTTGATTTTTACGTCATTTCTTTTTTTCTTGAGAGCTCTTTTTGTTCACTGTTTAATTTCCTTTCTTCCCCCCTTTTCACAAAGCATTCAGGCATTGGACACGCTATGGTAAACAAACTACATTGTCTGGTAGATATCATTCCTATTGTCCTTTTTTTTTGGTTTGCCGTGTGCTCTCCTGGCCCTCTTCCTTTTTTCTTTGAGTTTCTTTCTAAACGTCATAATCGACTATCGACCAAAAAAAGGAAATGGGGTTGGCATTCTAGGTGTTCTTCACTTTCTCCTTGTCCTGTTTTCTTCCTCATCACGGCTTTTACTTCGTTTTTTTCCCCCCTCTCTGGCTTCCTCTCTCTGAACTTCCTCCTCCTCCTCCTCCTCCTCTCTTCAAAAGACCTTGATTTGTGATTTCGTAGGCTGTAGTGGTTTAATAAAAGCCTTTCTTTTTTGCCGGATACTGTTGACGAAACTGACAGAAGCTTTCCACCAAGAAACTCAGTGAATAAATATAAAATAAGAACAGCCAGTGGGCAGGGGAGCTCTGACAGTTGTTTCCAGTACAGACTTGCATGGCGCGCCAAATCATCTCCATTTTCACCGCAGCTTTTTCTGTGATCTTCACCACTAACAACTTCATTACCCATTGTGTACCGTGCACATCATTATCTTCTCATCTTCCTCATCGCTTTCACATCTATGGCTTTCCTGTTCACTTGCATGTGTTCCTACAGCTTGGCTTTGCATGCCGCCTTAGGCTGAAGTAGCACATTAGCATCCGTATCCTTCATACAGGAATTAAACCTCATTAAAACCCACACAGAGCTTGCTCATCAGTAGTATTAGTAAACCATGCAGCACATTTTGGACGCATGCTTATCAATGTCTGAACTAACCAATCAAATAAAAGGAAAAACCCTCAAAAACTCCATGGTTTGCGACATTATACTAACCTCTCAGACCTAACCAAGATCCCAAAGTAGCGAACCCATTTCTTACACCATCAAAGATAAAGAAAATATCCCGCAGAAATATTTTCTTTACCTGCAAGAAAAGAACTGACTGATAAGAGCCCAGTGCTGCTAATTAATCCCCAGTGTTACACCAGACAACTGCTCCCACTGCTCCTACCAATGGCGTTCAGAAAGTCACAGGTTCTGAGGGTCATCAGTGGATCTCTCCCCTTCCTTTCTGTCGTGTTCACATTGACAGGTCACCATCTCCGTGGATGGCATCCTTACCACCACAGGCTACACGCAGGAGGACTACACTATGCTGGGCTCGGATGATTTCTTCTACGTCGGAGGAAGCCCGAGTACCGCTGACTTACCTGGTTCCCCCGTCAGCAACAACTTTATGGGCTGCCTCAAAGAGGTAAGTGGAGTGAAAAGTGGTTAGGTGTTCAGGTCAAAACCAGAAGCTGTCAGGGATCAATGGTTGTAGGGGACTCGGAACTAGGATCATTAGATTTTCTCTGCTACCTTAAGAACCCTTAACTGATGCTCTTCAAAGGATGCTTCATCAAGAATTCCAAAACTACGTGTATTATTCATAAAAGGATACGACATGGAATCTTTACACGGAATGAGCTTTTTCTGAAGTCCAAAGAACCTTTTGTTTTGCCAGATGGAGCTCTTAGTACTCCATCCCGAGAAGGTTAGAATCTCAAATCGAAGAGTGCATAAATCTATTACAGGCTAATGAGACATAATGATATCATTAACTACAAAACAGGTTCAGGTGATTACGAGTGCTGGTGCCAGAACAGAGCAAAATGCCAAAACCTGTGCCAAACAGAAAGCTTTTCGGGTGATCGATCAGTGCATTAGCCATAGCGAGGTTTTCTTCCCTCTTTGTCTCACGTCCTGTTTTGCATCTCACCTCGAACCCATTGTCCTCGCAACATGTATGAAGCAACTTGGAATGGAACGTTGGAGCAGTGGAATAGATTTAATAACGCTTATCTTGTGAGAAGGACAGAGTGGACACGGGTCTCCATGGAGCACCCCGATAATGAAATTCACTGGACTTCTACATTTTCTCACGATGTGAAATTGTTTCAGCTGTATTAAATTTGGCTTTTCAATTGCTGTAAATCATTTGATTAAGGTTGCACTAGTCCAGAGAAGAAGCTCGGATGATTGGGTGAGATGAGATTCTGCATTCTGGTGCTTGTCAAGATTGCAGTGTAACATGAGTGGGTTGGTGTGAGGGGCTGTAATCTGAAGGGAAGGAATCTCCAAGTAGAAAAACTGTACTGATCTCATGAGATTTGCTTTATATAAGAAATCTTTTATAGCATTGAGGTAATACCGATGTCCCCACTGTGTGGAAAACTGTTCTTTAGGGTGAACTAATATACTCTTCATGCCTGGAGGTCGTAATCATTAAAAGGATCATTTTCTTAATTTAGCTTCGAGTGGGTTGTTAATCTACTGTATAGCAACATTAATGTGGGGATTTTCAGTAAACCTTGGGTGTATAATACGTTACAGTACACTGTCCGTTGCCTTTACAATGTCTGGAAAATTCTAAAGAACTTCATCAGTTTGGATAGTGACTATTGCTCCTGGCATGCTGCTCAAATCGTTGCACGTTAGCATGTTTATGCGTTTTAAAGTCTTGTTACCAGGACTTGATATCAGCCACATTCTAGCAAAAAGTGGATCCCGTCTATGTGAATATAGCAATCAGGTTTGTGATGTCACAGGTCCTTGTGTAACATAAAAACTAACTGGGTCACCGGAATGAGTAGTGGACCTGGAGCTCCAAGAATCAGAAGGTTTAGCAGCAAGGTTTGCTCTATTGGATACTTAAAAATAAAATATACCAAGTACCAGCAAATATGGTATTTAGCGAAGATAAAGGCCTAGAGCCATCTTGTATAATTTTGAAAATGCTTTCATTACCAAGTGTTGGTGTGGGTCCATCATTTATATTCAATTCTCAGAATGTGACGTGCTGATAACTTGCTCCATGTGCACTATACAGTGAACACCAGAAGAACGTAGTATGAACATATTGTGGGCTTCTTCCACATGGCATGGACCTGCCATGGTCATAGCACAAGCCTGAAGAGATGATTGTGAAAACGCCAATGACCACTCGCTCTTACCAAGTTCCTCTGCCTTACTTCGACCGCTTTCAACCCAGGTTTCTTTGAATATATCCAAAGCAGCTTTACTGTACAGTACATCAAGGGTGACAATACTGTACGTCCTGACTGGTTTCTACTGCGTTCTTGGGAATTTGTATAAGTTCTTACTGCGATCACCCAATTTTTTGAGGTTGTACAGTAGTGGGGACCGCGGCTCCGTGTGACAGGGTTTTGGAAACCGTGCCGTGGAACGCAGAGCCGTTTGAACATACAGTAGGTTCCATTGGGTGTTGAGAGCGAAATCCCGGTCAAAATAGTAGACTTCAGAGTAGATGATCCTAAGAACAAGGAGACAAAGAACATTGGACCCTTGAAATATAAGTCTTGTGATGTCTTGTATTGGCAGTTTTAATGTTTCTAAGCTATTTTTAGCCATTTTATGGAAACCTGCTAGTGGTTTCTGAACTACACTAATGTTAGCATATAGCATATTCAGCTAAATCATGACTGAGTAGCAACATGGTTCATAAACATTAAGTTTTCCTATAAGAATATATATTAAATTGTGGATTCACATTGATACATATCTTTTCTCAATTAAATGTTTTTTTTTTTTCATGTGACTATAGAGAGACATTTTGTTATTTGATGAGTACTCCACCTTGTGGCCAGGGAAGCCAACTGCAGCTAAGTCAACCTGCAGAAAACACCACAATTCACCCAATTTACAATAGCATTGCTCGTTCCAAGCATTAAGATGCATCCTGGGTGATCAGATCACAAGTGGACAGTCATGACACCATCTGGCATCTGCCAAGGGCCTGAATGAGAATATATATTACATCAGTCTTAAGCATCATTTATTTTCAGGCAGAAATGTCTTGTGAATCTTATTTAAATGTACTTGAGATAACTTCACATCACTTAGATTTCATCTAAGTGTGTGTGTGTGTGCATGTACTGTATATGTCGATGGGTCAGTAATGACCAGTAAGAACACCCGAGCTGGCTTCCACATCACACACCCACTGTATGTGCATTGTATGTGTCATCTATCACCATGCTGGTCTCTAAAAACACACTTCTGTCCTGCTGTCCGAATTCAGGGTCCTGAAACCTGCCCTGTTCTCCAGCTGTGAAGTGGGTCATTGCAGTCGAGGGTTGGACAGATGGGTCAAACCACTGTGTACCCCTCCTACTCTCCACCCCCTGCAACCCAAACATCCCCTCCAGCTGTTCTGTTCGGATAAGTGGTGTTAGGAGGGGGTATCTGGCAGGGGTTCAGAGCGGGAGTGCCTGAGGAATGCATCCAGCTCCAGAAACAGCTGTACCATTTTGCCACCGCTGTCACACTGATGGTTAAGGGTTGTAATGAAATAGATATGCTAGTTAAAGCTGTGGCAGAGGGCGGAGGGTGCCATTTAATCAATCCTTTTAAACTCAAAAAGCAAAAGTTTCAATTTTCAATGTTGTTTCAAGAATTTTAAGCAAATGAACAAAGTTATAAAGTTGATGAAAAGACTTGACAGCAACATCTTAAAAACATTATCTAAAAGTAAAGTCAACTCAGAAATATATTCACGGTTTAAGTGATGCGGGCCGTCTTTTTTCCAGCCTCATGAGATCTGATGCAAAGCGCCAACTGAATGCCACCTGGCATCCTTGACTAGTGAATAATCTATACCAATTTCCAACTTTTCTCCATCTTGACCTGGGAGCCATTAATTCTAGCAGAGTGGTGGGCAGGCTCTGTAGGCAGAGATTTATAGGACGTGCAGACAGCTGTGGATGATGAATTGGCATGTCACTACAGGCCCACCGCAGACGGAGAGGGGGCCACGGGCGTGCACAGGCCCATGCATGGTCATTCCACCAGCGCCCACGCATCACGCCGAAACCGAACTGCCAATCAAAACAGTAACCTACGGGCCTCTCTTTCCTCTGTACTTTGATGGCCCTTCCATCAGGTGCCTTGATTTAAATGAGTGTTATAGAAACTGTCATGAAGCAGCTGTACAGAAACCCAGATGTAGATTTTGTGCTGTGATGACAATGATGGGGGGGGGGGACTAATATGAACCTATGCTTTTCTGATCGATAATATCAATCACAGAAATAAATAGAGTATGCAGAGGTATAATAATCTATGCAATGTACAAGGGGTGTTCAAGTCAAACCGGGACTGGTAAAAGAAGGCATTAAACAGATTGACATTTACAGTAAACTTACAGTTAGGACAAACACTTGCATCATGCGTCTGTGAATGACAGCCCATCCCAGCTGAGGTGGTTTGGAGCCCACTGCAATCGAGCCCATGAACATTCAGCGAGTGGAATCCCTGATCAACTGGTAACTTGTCACCAACTTGTGGAAGAGATGCATCTGTCTGCTGGAACTATGAACACAATCATTCACAAACACCACTTGCACATTACAGGAACTCGGCTTAGAGTTATCGCCACATCCCACATACAGTCCTGACCTCGATCCAAGCCACTTCCACATGTTGGACCAGTTAAGCTGTTCCTGGGAGGCCAGCGTTTTAGATGTGAAGCAGACAGTCCAATCATGGCTAAGTACATACATTAGTGTAGCAGGACATTATATAAAGTAAATAAAAGGAGGTTTTATTCTAATAACTGTGTTCTGTTATTCTGAATAATCAAAAGTCCTGGTTTGTCCCGAACACACTTCATACTGTATGTACAGTAATGTTGATACTATTTAATTGTGCTTGCAATTTGATTATGTAAATAAATGCCTGAATTTAATACAGTATATGCTCCTTTAATGAAAGCACCCCCGCACTTTGAGAGTTGACCCAACGCTCATCTGTACAGTCCAGCGGTACTTAAGTTGATTCCTAACTTTATCCAGCTGTTAATACGACACATTGTGATTTAGAAGTACAGGACAAACTGTATGATTACACTAGCAGTCTGTGTGATTGTATGATAATTGTACAGCTGAGGCTTACCGTGAATAAGATTTTTAGTCGAAGCTCTGTCTACCCAGCACCTTCATTTCCACTTGCAGTTTATTTCCAAGCGAGCCTGCGAGCTGAGATAACAGCTTGATGAAATTCGACTCCACATATTCAAACAAGTTTTCTTCGGCCTTTTGCACGCGGTCGGCCTCCGCGCTCACTCGATCCGTTTCATCCTCAGACTTGAAATGGGCACACGGTCACGTTACGCCGTTTCCTTTCCCCGTATAGAAGAAGGCTCGATTACTCCTCGTTCTATAACCTCATGTCCCACCAGACACACCTTACTCCAGGTGCTGATAGATAAAGCGCCTGTATTCCATTCAAATGTCACGATGCCGCTGCCGCTCAGGAGGGCCTCGCCTTGCCAGTCTTGACACCCAAGAGGGCGAATATTTGTTCTGTTTTCCAACCCAGAACGATGCCGGTAACCTTTCCACGACGATTAATCACCCCACTCAAAGTCAATTAATTCAATTTGGTGCTCATGAGAGGATCGTTTTTGACAAACAGTTTAAACGTATTCGACACATGAAATGTGATTTCAGAAGTCTAGAGCGGATCGGTTCCGAAAGGAGAGCGGACAGTTCATGGGCAGCGCCCCAGCTGGAATTAACCAGCTGACATTTCAGGTGCCGTTTGAGTTCATCAACATGACAGCGCTTTATGACGGTTTAAACCGAGGAGGATCAGCTGTCTCTGGTGATGAATGGAGTTTGCTGGGGTGAAGCACGATACTAAAACAAAATGGAAAACAACAATAAACTAATAAATACGAGGCGTGTTTAAGTCAAACCAGTACTTGTGATGAAAATTCTGGTGAAAACTGTAAAGGCATGAAAATCATTGACGTTTACGGAAAAATTCAAGCATTATACGGTGATGAGACTCTTAACAGCAGCAAAACTTTAGTGAATGGTGCAAATGTTTTAAAGAAGCTCGTACTGTACAGTGAACACTGAGCGAGGGGAACGCCTGGTCCTTGACATTCGATGTTCAACTGTTCGCCAATTTGCGGAAAAGACGCATCTGTCTGTGGGAACTGTACACACAATTATTCACGAACACCACTTGCAGGTTACAGGATTTGGGACTTTGCCGATTGTACTGTAGTATGCGCTAATATATACACTGTAAACGCTAATGCTCAAAGTATTTAAACATATAGAGTAATGTTAACTTAAATAATTACAAATAGTTCAAATTAATAGACCTTGATGCGTATTTAAAACTTTTTGTTATTTATGAGTTTGTAGAAATGACACCTTTCAAGTTAGCTGAACAAATTTCAGATATTTTAAGTACCTGTAAGGACTTAAGTAACAGTAACTGTCGCCTTAAAGTTCCACCAAGTTAATATCTTTCAGACTAGCGATTTTGTGTCTGACATCATCAGGGCAATAGGGCACTGGTGGCTCAGTGGTACAGTAGGTGTTTCTCCTGCCATGTGAAAGGCCTGGTTTCGATTCCCCACAACTGGAGGAAGTGCCTGCCCTAGTAAAAAAAAAATATATAAATAGTATATTAAATCCTAGCATACCAAAGCATACTTAAATGTACTTGCAGCCAGACTAATGACTAGTATACTTGAAGTTTGCTATTTTGTAACAACTAATTTTGTACTAAGTGTATTTAAGTTGTAATTAAATTGTACAAAAGCACAATTTTAAGTGTATTAAGTATACTTTTGTGTGCTAAAGTGGAACAACTTTAAGTATACTTTAGTACACTTAAAGTATATGACTGTGTGTGTACTAACGTACATACCTGACAGTATTATTAATACAATTTAAGTATATATTTAATGTATTATAAGTACATTACAGCTATTTTACTGTATTACAAATACATGATTAATACACTATGAGTATATTCTTATTGCAGCAGTAGCTGTTACACTTCTGGACAATTACAAATACTATAAAAGTACACTTTGTGGTTAATACAAATATAGTTTTGTATATATTGTATCATACAGTACACACAACATTCTATACTACTGTATTGCAAATGTGTTACCAGTACATTAAAGTGTTTAGGATAATTTACAAATGCTAAACGTATTTTCTACACTATAACATGTTTTTGAAACACATTACATCAGTAATTATGAGGCAGATTTTATTCATGAGTTCAACAGATTTAATTTGCACAAGGTTACAAAAAAGCACTACTATAGTTTATTTGTGTTCAACAAAAGTCAGGTTGTCTTACAAACACACAAACTAAAATATAAACTGGTGTGTGAACACAGACAGACATTAGTATTAGAATCTACAGGTACAGTATTAGTTTAAACCTGGTGTGTTGATTCTGTTACACAGAGACTGAAAACAGGCCGAGAGCTACAGAGCCATTATACCACAAGTATAGTATGTACATAAGATTAAGCAATAACACAATAGACAATACATTCTATAGCTTAAAGTATGTACTTAATGGCAAATTACCTAACAAAACCGTTAAATTTACCTTATGCCGATGAAAATAAAATAATAACGATACGAACTAACGCACACGATGATGCAGCTTCAGCCGTTAATTCAAACTAGAAGTGGAGAACTGGGGAGCCAATCAGAGAACGGACAGTCCGAATCTGCCCGCCTCCAGTCTCTGATTGGCTGGTGGGGCGCAGATTCTAGTCTCCGGTTGGCTGGAATAGTTGCAGAGTTCACAACGCTGCTGCAGTTTGTGTGTAGCTTTATGACAGTGAGCGGACAGAAGAGTGAGGAGTAAAAACATAAATTATCTTGAACGGCAAAAGTGATTTTCAGCGCGCAGGAACGAGTTTGAGATCGCGCGCGCGAGGGAGAGAGATTCAGTTGGCAAAATGAGTCTAAAAGCACGCACGCATAAGAGAGTAGTGCACTAAATATAAGTATATATTAATAAGTACATTTAAATTTAACTGATAATATACTGAGACTACCGGATATTAAAATTGTATTATAATGTATACTTTCTGTACATTTGTACAATGATTATTGCGAGCATATATTTTTTTTAAATATACCAAAAATATATTGAAAAACAAGTTTAAATAAGTATACTTTGGAAATTAGACCAACCTTTCACTTAAAGTATATTTTCCAATAATATATTTTTAGAAAGTGTACTATAATACAATTATATTAAAGTATATTTAAAGTTTAATTCCAAAATTTGGTAAAAGCATGATGTTAGTATACTTTTTATATATTAACTGATGGTACAATTTTTTGTTAGTATATTAGCAGTGTATTATCGAGGATTTCAATATATTTGTAATACACTAAAGTGTATTTTTTTTTCACTGGGGTGTCCCAAGGTTATTATCTTGATATCTACAGTAAATGATTAGGACAGGCACATACAGCAAGTATACATACTGTAATAACCACTTCAAGTACTACACCCTCTCTGGTATGTAGCACAACACATACCGTTATGTACAGAAATGTAGTGAAGTAGAAAGTACAGATATTTGTTGTAGGATGTTGTGGAGTAAAAAACAAATGCGTGTTGAGATTTGTTTGAAGGGAAATGTGTACTTTAATTTGTTTTATTTTACTTTATATTTTTAATTAATTATTCTTATATGAATATTTTTAGGTTGTGGAACGAATCATCAGAGTTTCTATTATTCCTTATGGGGAGCAAGTGTTTGGATTACAGGCACGCTTCCAGAATGAGTTACTGTATGCTCGCAATCCAAGGTTTAACTGTACTAATAAAACTACTCAAGTTAAGTACAGATGTGTGAAATATGTACTTATATGTAAGTTCAGATATGAAGAATTCCATGTCTGCTAACTTAAAGGGATGACCAAACTGTCATTCTTTAATAAATGAAAATTATATAACCTTTCATAAATTGCTACCGTTTTATCAGAATCAACTTCAGGGCGACAAAAGAAAATCAGCATCAATGTTAATATTCCAATAATAATGGCACCTTGTCATGATTTCTTACATATATGTTTTGTCTTGGGCTTTGTGTGAGATTTTAACAGATGCAGTTTCAGGTCAATACCAAACCTCCATAGTTCACAGAGGGAAAGTTGTTGTATCTGACACAAGGGGAAAAAAAACAGCAGCAATATTTTTCCCGCTGTGAGGAAGCCTATAGTTTGTGTGTGTGTGTGTGTGTGTGTGTGTGTGTGTGTGTGTGTGTGTGTGTGTGTGTGTGTGTGTGTGTGTGTTTGACCATTGCACGGCTGTGCTTGAGGAATGGATCACTGCAGGGATGATGGTATTTATGATCCCGCTGATAAAGGCTGCTGGAAGAGAGACACGTCCTCCACGGGGACAGCTCGCTTTTTCCTCCAGGCCGCTGGGAGAGCAATGGCCTGATTTACAGCAAGGATTATCTATAATCTCAAGGCTGGGAAATGCGGCTGATGACTGCGACTAATCCGAGAGTAAATCCAGGCAGCCCTGCGGCCCAGAAAACATCTACATTCGGAGAGGAAAGCCGATGATTTTGCGCCTCGACAGAATCTGACATTGCAGTTTCAAGGTGTTGCTGGTGTTGGAGTCTGCGCGTGTGTGTGTGTGTGTGTGTGTGTGTGCTCGCTGTAGATTTTTTATTTTTTTTGCTTTACCTGACAAAAACAACCCTGAACCATGACACGATATTTTTAAACGAGTCGAGGGGGAAGTCTGGTGCTGCCTCTGCACTCTTTGTGATAGTGAGAGTGCCATCGCAGCTTTTTCCCCTTCTTTATTCCGTGTATTAACATAGCTATCAGGAGGAGCAGACGCAGATCCACACAGTACCTCAGCTGTAGTCAGGTGCCATTGAGAGCCATTCATTGTGAAGGAATGACCTGACCTATTGGTATTAACTCCGGTCTTTTCTAAGTCCTCCTGCTATTCAGCACTCTGCATGGAGAAACTTTTCCCTAGAACTTCACCACACGTTCACCTGTTGCAGTTCCTCCACATACCCTGGCACCCCTGCACCCCCACACCGCCGTCTCCACTTCACATCAACTATCAAATATTCATGTTCTGTATAGGAGCTTGGGATTTTGCTGTCAAAATATACCAAAAGAGCAATCCTATTTTCTTCTTCTAAGCCAAACAACTCACATCAATCAAACTTGCCCATTAATAAGCCCCGCCCCTTTATGCTATTTAAAATTTATTTTAGGTTTTGTTGCATTTCAACTTAAAAAAAATTCCAGTTTAAAAAACGCACTGAAGTGACATCCTGGCTTTCTGTTATGGCACACAGAGAATGGTTTAAGTTCATTAACATGGAATAAAATCCATCGCCGTATATTTGATTGATGGACAATAATATGTCACAATAATAGCAAAAAAGGAAATAGATAAACAGTTTTATAGTATATGTACTACTGTATATGAAAAATTGTGTTATGATGTTTGTTTGAAATTTTCTGCTCTGCTTTTTTAGACTTGAATTTTGTATGTTCGTTTAAAATACATAGCAGTTAAAATTAATTCACACATTCGAACTTGGTAAATTATTTTAAAATGTATTGAATTCAATTATTATTTGAAGAGTTTGTTATTGAAGTGTGTGCATTTAAATTTTAATAAAAAAATTTATCCTAAAAGTATTTTTGTTTATTTAGACACAATAAAAAAAATTTCGGTTGCAAATGAAACAAGTGTTTAAAATGTTTTACATTATTATTATTATTATTATTATTATTATTGTTGTTGTTGTTGTAATTATTATTATTATTATTATTATTATTATTACAACAACAACAACAACAACAATAATAAAAATAATAATAATAATAAAAATTATAATAATTATATAATAATAATAATAATTATTATTATTATTTCATATTATTATTATTATTATTATTATTATATGGCAGCATATAAAAAAAAATAATAATCACCATTAGTCTTTTTAAGATATTTAGTTTAAGGCCATGATTTACACTCTTTACTATGAACAATATTACATGTATAAAAAATGAACGATTTCCCACATCGATGCAGGTCGTTTACAAGAACAACGACATCCGGTTGGAGCTGTCTCGGCTGGCTCGCATCGTGGACCCTAAGATGAAGATCCAGGGAGATGTTGTGTTTAAGTGCGAGAACGTTGCCACGCTCGACCCCATCTCTTTCGAGACCCCCGAGGCCTACATCAGCCTCCCGAAGTGGAACACCAAGCGCATGGGCTCTATCTCGTTCGACTTCCGCACCTCAGAGCCCAACGGCCTGATCCTGTTCACGCACGGCAAACTGCAGGACAGGAAGGCGGCCGGGAGCCAGAAGAACACCAAGGTGGACTTTTTCGCAGTGGAGCTGCTGGACGGGAGTCTGTACCTGCTGCTGGACATGGGCTCGGGCACCATCAAGGTCAAAGCTACGCAGAATAAAGTCAACGATGGGACGTGGTACCACGTGGACATCCAGAGAGATGGAAGATCAGGTCAGTGGGTGTGTGTGTGTAAATGTGTGCAGTGTTATGTTATCAGCACTTATCATCATATAGTAGATATGATAGTTAATTGGCATTTTAATATCAACTATAAAAAAGTCTCATATCAACTTATATTGTATGTAGAATACCAGCCAATAGACCATAATCACTGAGGAATAGATTACTTACATCATACGCTCCCCCCGATCTTCACCTCTCACGCGAGCGGAAATGGCTCGGTATCAGTTCATACCACAAACTTGTGAGGAAGATCTCCAGGGATATTAATAATGCAGACGATTAGAAAATGGTGTTCATGGGCCTGAGCCGATGTCACTTCTGCAGAGATTAGCTCTATTGATCCTTTCCTCTCCACTCCGGCTACTTGGTTTACATTTTAGTACCTCTGTGTGTGTGTGTGTGTGTGTGCGTGTGTGTGTGTGAGCTTTACAGAATTCACACACTCACAGCGAGGTCATAAAGACAAGACTCTAATACACTAGAGACCAACTACAACTGCTGTTCTTCAATATAAATGTTTCTATCAGCGCTGAACACAGTCTGTCTTTTAAAGATAAAAAGACGTCAATATGATATTGCATCCGCCGCAGATTCGTTGCTGTCTTATCTTGGGACTGTGTTTGATCCTGAGAGCAAGAGCACCACCAACAGGCAACCTGCGACTTATTGCTTTCTCTCCCAGACTGGAAATCCATGTAAACTATCTGTGTGTCAGGTGATTATGTAGCGACACGCCCTGTAGAGTTGATCTCCTCTATAGAGATAGATGATATATTCTGTAAAAATATAGAGTCATCAGCAGTAACTGAGAAGGTGCATACAGTAGGAAATACAATCGGGAATGTCATTGATGTTTACTCTGTCAATAAGAGTCGTTTGACGACGATGATGAAGCTGTACATTTATAATAGTACAATAGTTTGTTTTGACTCTCATTCCATTAGAAAAATGACATCATAGTGTTTGATTGTCGGTCCTGATGTCCTGTGTGGATACTACAAGAGATAATTGACTGATCATTTTGTCTGTAGGTACTATATCCGTAAACAGCCGCCGTACGCCGTTCACGGCCAGCGGAGAGAGCGAGATCCTGGACCTGGAGGGCGACATGTACCTTGGCGGACTTCCCGAGAACCGCGCCGGCCTCATCCTCCCCACCGAGCTCTGGACCGCCATGCTCAACTACGGCTACGTGGGCTGCATCAGGGACCTGTTCATCGACGGACGCAGTAAAGACATAAGACAGATAGCCGAAGAGCAGAACGGCGCAGGGATCAAACCGTCCTGCAACAAGGTGCCGGGGAAGCAGTGCGAGAGCTACCCGTGTAAGAACAAGGGGGCGTGTAAGGAGGGCTGGAACCGCTTCATCTGCGACTGCACCGGCACTGGGTACTGGTCCCGCACTTGCGAGAGAGGTACGTCCATGCTTATCTCGATTTCATTCACGCAGATGAAAAATGATAATCATTGTGCGTAACCCACGAACACCCAAACCTGTTTAATATGATTTGCTTACACACTCACTACTAATACAGGCAGACACTGACCCAAGATACGTAATACAGAAGCCTGGGATACGTTAAACAGCAGTGTTTTTTGGTCGAGGACTTATTGTGAAATTGATGCATTTAGACACTTTTTTGCTCGGACTGTTCAAACTGCCCGCGTAAAGTTCACACCTTCAAAACTTCCAGATTCTCTCTTAAGTAGAAGCATCATTGTGCACAAAATGAATTAAGCTTCTTTGAACCTTTAGGGGAGGCACGGTGGTGTAGTGGTTAGCACTGTCGCCTTGCACCACCAGGGTCCGGGTTCGATTCCCCGGCCAGGTTCGATTCCTGTCTCTGTGTGCATGGAGTTTGCATGTTCTCCCCGTGCTTGGTGGGTTTTCTCCGGGTACTCCGGTTTCCTCCCACAGTCCAAAGATATGCAGGTTAGGCTAATTGGCGTTACTAAATTGCCCGTAGTGTGTGAATGAGTGTGTGCCCTGCGATGGATTGGCACCCTGTCCAGGGTGTACCCCGCCTTGTGCCCTAAGTTTCCTGGGATAGGCTCCAGGCCCCCGCGACCCTGTATATAAGGATAAAGCGGTACAGAAAATGAATGAATGAATGAACCTTTAGGAATTAAGCCTTCGAATTATAATGAACCTCAGACTCAGGAAATCCAATCAAGGCCACTGTTTGTGGCACTACAATAAGTGTCCCTGATTCTGGAAACAAGTGGGAGGAGCCATTTTGGAAACAAGTGGCCTTGGCACCCCTGAGTCTCCCCATTGTCTCAATAACATGCATAATGATACAGAATAAAACATTTACGCTCATATTATACAGTATTTATACAAATTTTGGCATTTCCACATACACGTACTATATTGATGTTTATTACTTTTGAAGCTGGGTTAGATTTTCAATAATCGCTTAATTTCAGTTCAACCTAAATGGCTTTTATAGTAATTGTGTGTTATTTACAAACAGCTTTTGCATCTGTTTGTACAGCTTTTAACCTTTAAAATCCCATCAGGTGCCAATTGTAAACAGAGGATTAGTGACTTAATCACAATAATAAATAAGCTCATTAATCTCCCAGTGTGGAGCTGCGTACAGCAGGAGCCCTGAGCTGGAGCTGCAGTTGTGACTTTACGGTTTTCATTAAAATGATTGGAATTGGCTTAAGAACTGTCCAACTCGTTATTAAAACCTGGAGGGATAGTGCTGAACCTTTAACTTCATGAAGGAAATTAAGTCTGGGGGAAATAAAATATCATAAATGATCATGATCAGAGGTCACTTAAACTCTTGCATGGTAAGAAAAAAAAATGGAAAGTCGAAATCAGAGATGTTTGACTAAACAGCTGTGGGTTTTCGAGAGATCTCAGGTAAAAGGCTTAAGGGTTGGAGTGATGGGAAAAAGGTCATGTGGTCTGATGAGTCCAGATTGAGCCTATTCCAGAGTGATGTGTATGTCATCATGCATAGTGTCCAGTGTACAGTACAAGCCTTGGAGGCAGCGTTATGATCTGGGGTTGATTCAGGTACTCAGCAACATTATGGGGCAATAAAATGAAGTCAGCTGACCACCTGAATGTACTGAATGACCAGGTTATCATCACGTCTATGGAGTTTTTCATCCTTGATTGCACAGGGTATATTCTTTTGCGATTCTCAGATTGTGAAAGAGTGGTTCTAGGAGCACGAGGAATCATTTTCACACCGGACCTGGACAATACAAAGCTAAAGCCATTTGAAATACATTTCTGAAAGTACAATGCAATCAAATAGTAAGTAAGGCTTAAGACGTTTTCGCTTCTACTGTAACATGCACATTACTCAGGTCTACCCTAATGCGTTACTCAGCTCTATCCTACAACATTACTCAGCTTTATCCTAACACATCACTCTGCTCTATCCGAACACATTGCATGCCTTAGATCTGTTGCCAGCTTTATTATTATCCGCCCAGCTATTCTGGGTGATATCCAGGACTCGGAGTGAAACGTTATTGAGTCTGGGGACGGAGAGTAAATTTACTGTAACAAGCTGTAAACAAGATACTCATGAATAAAACCATGAGTATCGATTCTGTTCCACTTTCTGCAATTTCATGTCAGTTTGATTAATACAAATGCGACCATTCTATACTCCGGACTGCTCCCTCAGGCCGACTCCACTGAGATTACCACTGTGATGCATTACAAACCAAGAAAAAGAAAATAAAAGTCTTGTGATGTGTTTGAGGTCTCTCGGAAAGAATACGCACTTTAGGATGAGGTCAGCTCTTACAGTCATATCATATCTTTTTTATTTCTGTTTGAGGATATTATTAAACTGAACTTACTATGAGAAAGAGAATGTTTAACCCTGATACGGATTTAACCTGCGAGTTCGGAAGCCATATTTATACTAATATCATGATGTACAGTGGTGTGAAAAACTATTTGCCCCCTTCCTGATTTCTTATTCTTTTGCATGTTTGTCACACTTAAATGTTTCTGCTCATCAAAAACCGTTAACTATTAGTCAAAGATAACATAATTGAACACAAAATGCAGTTTTTAAATGAAGGTTTACGTTATTAAGGGAGAAAAAAAACTCCAAATCTACATGGCCCTGTGTGAAAAAGTGATTGCCCCCCTTGTTAAAAAATACCTTAACTGTGGTTTATCACACCTGAGTTCAATTTCTGTAGTCACCCCCAGGCCTGATTACTGCCACACCTGTTTCAATCAAGAAATCACTTAAATACAGTAGGAGCTACCTGACACAGAGAAGTAGACCAAAAGCACCTCAAAAGCTAGACATCATGCCAAGATCCAAAGAAATTCAGGAACAAATGAGAACAAAAGTAATTGAGATCTATCAGTCTGGTAAAGGTTATGAAGCCATTTCTAAAGCTTTGGGACTCCAGCGAACCACAGTGAGAGCCATTATCCACAAATGGCAAAACATGGAACAGTGGTGAACCTTCCCAGGAGTGGCCGGCCGACCAAAATTACCCCAAGAGCGCAGAGACAACCACAAAAGAGGCCACAAAAGACCCCAGGACAACATCTAAAGAACTGCAGGCCTCACTTGCCTCAATTAAGGTCAGTGTTCACAACTCCACCATAAGAAAGAGACTGGGCAAAAACGGCCTGCATGGCAGATTTCCAAGGCGCAAACCACTTTTAAGCAAAAAGAACATTAAGGCTCGTCTCAATTTTGCTAAAAAACATCTCAATGATTGCCAAGACTTTTGGGAAAATACCTTGTGGACCGGCGAGACAAAAGCTGAACTTTTTGGAAGGTGCGTGTCCCGTTACATCTGGCGTAAAAGTAACACAGCATTTCAGAAAAAGAACATCATACCAACAGTAAAATATGGTGGTGGTAGTGTGATGGTCTGGGGTTGTTTTGCTGCTTCAGGACCTGGAAGGCTTGCTGTGATAGATGGAACCATGAATTCTACTGTCTACCAAAAAATCCTGAAGGAGAATGTCCGGCCATCTGTTCATCAACTCAAGCTGAAGCGATCTTGGGTGCTGCAGCAGGACAATGACCCAAAACACACCATCAAATCCACCTCTGAATGGCTGAAGAAAAACAAAATGAAGACTTTGGAGTGGCCTAGTCAAAGTCCTGATCTGAATCCTATTGAGATGTTGTGGCATGAACTTAAAAAGGCGGTTCATGCTAGAAAACCCTCAAATAAAGCTGAATTACAACAATTCTGCAAAGATGAGTGGGCCAAAATTCCTCCAGAGCGCTGTAAAAGACTCGTTGCAAGTTATCGCAAACGCTTGATTGCAGTTATTGCTGCTAAGGGTGGCCCAACCAGTTATTAGGTTCAGGGGGCAATTACTTTTTCACACAGGGCCATGTAGGTTTGGATTATTTTTCTGCCTAAATAATAAAACCCCTCATTTAAAAACTGCATTTTGTGTTTACTTACATTTACATTTAGGCATTTGGCAGACGCTCTTATCCAGAGCGACTTACATTTTTCTCATATTATACATCTGAGCAGTTGAGGGTTAAGGGCCTTGCTCAAGGGCCCAACAGTGGCAACTTGGTGGTTGTGGGGTTTGAACCTGGGATCTTCCGAACCGTAGTCCAATGCCTTAACCACTGAGCTACCGCTGGCCCCCATAGAAGAATATTCAATTATTTGTCACATGTACTTTTTACAGCACAGCGAAATGTCTTCTTCGCATATCCCAATTAGGAAACTGGGGTCAGAGCGCAGGGTCAGCCAGCTTACAGCGCCCCTGGAGCAGATAGGGTTAAGGGCCTTGCTCAAGGGCTCAACAGTGGCAACTTGGCGATGCTGGGGTTCGAACCCCCAACCTTCCGATCAGTAACTCAGTAACCCACAGCTTAACCGACTGAGCCACCACTGCCCTAGTGTGTTATATTGTGTTATATTTTACTAATAGTTAAATGTGTTTGATGATCAGAAACATTTTGTGTGACAAACATGCAAAAGAATAAGAAATCAGGAGGGGGGCAAATAGTTTTTCACACCACTGTATACCTGCTGCGGTTAATTACAGAATTATTAGCTTTAGACTTCAGTAGTTAAATGTTTACAAAAGACAACTAGTGAGTGATGTCATAACTGATAAAATACGACTTGATCTTTATTTGTTAGACTTACTGTATACAATTTTATCAGAAGATGAAAAATCAAACAAACAAATAAATATGTAAAATATAGTGTTCTTTTTTATTGTTTTTTTTTTATTATAATTTTTTAACTGTATTATAAGCTTATCATTATCTACTTAATTACCTGTATACCAATCATGTAATTATGATGCTTTTTACCTTAAAAATTCTAGCCATTATTGTTTTTCAAACTGGAGAATTTTAAACCAAAGCCTGTACTGTACAAACTAGCACTTATCGTGAATTGCTGTATAAATTAGACTGTATGAGCAAAATTTGTAACCCAGAAGACAAAATAAGCTAAACATCCAACTGTACAGTAGTTTACACTTTATTTACAGCATGTTTTTTTTTAAATATACTGTACGTTAAGCCAACACTTTATTAAAGAACAGTAATAAGAACACTTTTACAAGCATAATGGGAAAATCATTATTTTTATGAATAAATAAAAAAAAAATCAAATGTATAATCAATCAATCAATAAATCCAAAAATAAATTCAGCAAGGGCGGCGCGGTGGTGTAGTGGTTAGCACTGTCGCCTTGCACCTCCAGGGTCTGGGTTCGATTCCCCGGCCAGGCTCGATTCCAGTCTCTGTGTGCATGGAGTTTGCATGTTCTCCCCGTGCTTGGTGGGTTTCCTCCGGGTACTCCGGTTTCCTCCCACAGTCCAAAGACATGCAGGTTAGGCTAATTGGTGTTCCCAAATTGACCGTAGTGCAGTGGTTCTCAAACTTTTTCTGTCATTCCCCACTTAAGGGGGTGAGCAAATTTTCAAGCCCCACTTGTCAACAAAATAATAACGAAATCTGCCAAGTTTACTGTTTATTGAAATATAAATTTCTAAACCAATAAGATCAAACAACACCAAGTTAAAAACAGATAAAATACACGTGCAATTGTTATAAAAGGCTTACGTTGTCACTTATCTTTGCATAACTGACCCCATGTTTATTAGCTGCTCAGCAATCGTTTGTAGTTTTTTTGCACTGGCCAATACTGTATGCAACTTTGAATGAAGCCATTTGTGCTTTGCTGTCCACTGATTCAGATGTTACCATGCGATTATCCTGCTGTCTGTATTCTGCCAGCTTTCTTTGAAAGAAGTCGAGTGGCTTATTAACGTGTGTTGTCTCTAAGTGTCTT
Organism: Channallabes apus; assembly: GCA_030522415.1. Taxonomy (NCBI): domain Eukaryota; kingdom Metazoa; phylum Chordata; class Actinopteri; order Siluriformes; family Clariidae; genus Channallabes; species Channallabes apus. The sequence continues at coordinate 5,346,345 of CM060116.1, forward strand.
CCTAATTTGTTGGGTCTCATGCGGTCTGCTGCCAGCGGTATAAGACACAAAACACACACAGGTCTCTCCTCTGCCCCCACAATCCCCACCATGAAGCAAGTTAGGCTTCATTAGTGGTGGGCGATATAACCAAAATCTTCTATCACAGTAGAAGCTATTTTCTACCTCGGAAACAATATATATATAATCACAATATAGCAATTTGTATCTGAAAATGCATAAATAAAAATTCAAACACAAAGAAACTGTTTTACATAATGTAATTTTATATAAACTGTGAATTGCTGAGGTTTGCCGCATTTTATTTTTTTTACTTTGGCCATATTCGTTTGGATGCTTGGATTTCAGATGATAGAAGAGGTTTGACGTGTTTCCACCACTTGTTAAAACAGTGAACTTGCGTACCTTGCAAATCAAATTCAAAAATTCTATTTAATTCAAACCTTAAAATAAAAGACTATGAATAGGAAATAAATATGAAAAATAAAATAGGGGGTAAATTTAACTAGGAATGAATAAAATAAAATATAAAAACTAAAGTTAAAATAAAATAACTGTACAACAATACACAATATAGAAAATATATGAAGAATATGTGAACAATAAGAGCAGCTGTACGAGTAGAAAAAGAATGGTAATGTCCAGGGTTGTGCAATCCACATGTTTAAAGTGGATCACGTTCATCTCATTTGTATCACTTTTCTTATACCCAAACTAATTCCACACCACAGACGAGGCAGCTTTTTTCTTTACAATCTCCTCGTTGTTGGTTTTGTCACATATAAGCAAGCTCACTGCTCGTCTTCTTCCATTGTCGAAGTGTATGTGAAGCCAAACACATCAAAAGTGGGACGAAACCGTGGCACCCGATTGAACCAAATATCTGCGCAAATACAGCGCAGCACGACTACCTGAATAGCGCAGTGATGATCTGGTTTATTTGCGCAGCCCGGTGGATCGCGCAGCGCCGCTCGAATGCGACCCACTATGTTTTTATTTACAAACTATTTAAAATGTCAGGACTGTTTATTATTGTTTCCGCCTTGCCATGCCTGGTTTGTACGTGCGCATCCCAGAAAATGTATTTTGATGGTCGGCGCGGTTTATTTCTGTCAGAGTCGCGCAGCGCTGCCCAGTGGCTCGCGCAGGTTTGTGATTCGAGCAGCGCTGCTGAAGTTGGCCCGACGTTAAACCGTTATTGTTCCACTATGGTTCCACTTTTTCTCCCGGCCCACAACTGATGTTATTTTAAATTTACTTGTATTAATGATCCATTTATTTGTGTGTGATTGTTTGGTTTTGAGCGTACGCTCTTCATTATCAATAAAGAAAAGCATTAATTAGAATAGGAACTTTCCTGTTTTTCCTCCCGTTCATTGCGCCCCACCTGTCATGTCTGTATTCCCCACTAGTGGGGCGCGCCCCACACTTTGAGAACCACTGCCGTAGTGTGTGAATGAGTGTGTGAATGTGCGTATGAGTGTGTGCCCTGCGATGGATTGGCACCCTGTCCAGGGTGTACCCCGCCTAGTGCCCGAAGCCTCCTGGGATAGGCTCCAGGTCCCCGCGACCCTGAATAGAAGGATAAAGCGGTATAGAAAATGAATGAATGAATGAATAAATTCAGCACATGACTTTTCATCCACATTGTTCAATATGTTTTAGGGTCCTGAAATTAGTCCAATCCAACAAAATTGGCTTTTGGCAAATTGGGACTTTTGATCACTCAAAACAACAGAGAGTTTTTTTCTGAAATACAGTGGGGCAAAAAAGTATTTAATCAGCCACCAATTATGCAAGTTCTCCCACTTAAAAAGATGAGCGAGGCCTGTAATTTTCATCATAGGGATACCTATGAGAGACAAAATAAGAAAAACATCCAGAAAATCACATTGTAGGATTTCTAAAGAATTTATTTGCAAATTATGGTGGAAAACAAGTATTTGGTCAAAGTTTCATCTCAATACTTTGTTATATACCCTTTGTTGGCAATGACGGAGGTCTAACGTTTTCTGTAAGTCTTCATAAGGTCTAAGGTATAAGTAAAGGTGTTACCCAGCGAAAAATTGCAAAGACTTTGCAGTTATCATCATCAACTGTGCATAATATCATCCGAAGATTCAGAGAATCTGGAACAATCTCTGTGCGTAAGGGTCAAGGGCGTAAAACCATACTGGATGCCCGTGATCTCCGGGCCCTTAAACGACACTGCACCACAAACAGGAATGCTACTGTAAAGGAAATCACAGAATGGGCTCAGGAATACTTCCAGAAACCATTGTCAGTGAACACAATCCACCGTGCCATCCGCCGTTGCCAGCTGAAACTCTACAGTGCAAAGAAGAAGCCATTTCTAAGCAAGATCCACAAGCACAGGCGTTTTCATTGGTCCAGGGATCATTTAAAATGGAGTGTGGCAAAATGGAAGACTGTTCTGTGGTCAGACGAGTCACGATCCGAAGTTCTTGTTGGAAATGTGGGACGCCATGTCATCCGGACCAAAGAGGACAAGGACAACCCAAGTTGTTATCAACGCTCAGTTCAGAAGCCTGCATCTCTGATGGTATGGGGTTGCATGAGTGCGTGTCATTCTACTTGCATGTCTGGAAAGGCACCATCAATGCAGAAAAATATATTCAGGTTCTAGAACAACATCTAGTCAACTCTTTCAGGGAAAACCCTGCATTTTTCAACAAGATAATGCCAGACCACATTCTGCATCAATCACAACATCATGGCTGCGTAGGAGTAGGATCCGGGTACTGAAATGGCCAGTCTGCAGTCCAGATCTTTCCCCTATAGAGAACATTTGGCGCATCATAAAGAGGAAGGTGCGACAAAGAAGGCCCAAGACGATTGAACAGTTAGAGGCCTGTATTAGACAAGAATGGGAGAGCATTCCTATTTCTAAACTTGAGAAACTGGTCTCCTCGGCCCCCAGACGTCTGTTGAGTGTTGTAAGAAGAAGGTGAGATGCCACACAGTGGTGAAAATGGCCTTGTCCCAACTTTTTTGGGATTTGTTGACACCATGACATTTTGATTCACCATATTTTTCCCTTAAAATTATACATTTTCTCAGTTTAAACTTTTGTTCCGTGATTTATGTTCTATTCTGAATAAAATATTGACATTTGCCATCTCCACATCATTGCATTCAGTTTTTATTCACAATTTGTTTAGTGTCCCAACTTTTTTGGAATCCGGTTTGTATTTTAAACTTTATGGAAATGGTGGTATATGGCAGAAAGAACTAGATCCAATCATTAACTGATGAAATAATGAGGTTTGTATATACACATACACACACACACACACACACACACACACCAGGAGGAGGAGGATCAGATTCAGGATGGACCCAGGCCAAAATAAACAAAATGGTATTTATACTGTATTTAGTAGCTAGAATACCTGCAAAAAAAAAAAAAAACACACACACAAACAAAAATACAGGTACCTTCCCGGACTCCCTAAACCAAAAACAGTGTATCAATATGTACAAATATATACAAAGACCAACCAAACCAAAGGGACAAAGCAATAATCAAAGTCAATGGGAGGCAAAAAGTCAAAACCGGAATACACAACCAAATGTCAAAACGCCAAAATCAAAATCTTTCCTCTTTCCCGCGTCTCTCTCCGGTTTATATATGGTCGCGCTAGTCGATGACGTCACTCTCAGGGCGGAAGCGACCGTGTGGAAGGTCAGGTAGCTGCCGATGTCAGAAAACCTGGAGTGGAGTCTGGAGCGGCGCGCGACCAGGACATGATACAGACATGCGAGCGCAAAAGCATAATATTTTTATTATTTTATCATTTTCATTCATTTATTTTTTACTCAGTAGCGAATATGATTTAAAATGTAGCGAATTACAATACTTCAAACAAAACGTACTTAAGTAGAAGTAAAATTACAGATTTTAAAAACTACTTTAAAAAGTAGAAATACACAAAAGAAACTAGTCAATTACGGTAACGCGAGTAAATGTAATTCGTTACTTTCCACCTCTGCTGATGGTAGCCTTTGTTACTTTGGTCCCAGCTCGCTGCAGGTCGTTCACTAGGCCCCCCGTGTGGTTCTGTCATTTTTGCTCACAGTTCTTGTGATTATTTTGACTCCACGGGGTGAGATCTTGCGTGGAGCCCGAGATCGAGGGAGATTATCAGTGGTTTTGTATGTCTTCCATTTTCTAATAATTGCTCCCACCGTTGATTTCATCACACCAAGCTGCTTATCTATTGCAGATTCAGTCTATTCCAGCCTGATGCAGGTCTGCAATTTTGTTTCTGGTGCCCTTTGACAGTTCTTTGTGGCCATAGTGGAGTTTGGAGTGTGACTGTTTGAGGTTGTGGACAGGTGTCTTTTATACTGATAACAGATGCCATTAATACACGTACAGTACAGTAATGAGTGGAGGACAGAGGAGCCTCTTAAAGAAGAAGTTACAGGTCTGTGAGAGCCAGAAATCTTGCTTGTTTTTAGGTGACCAAATACTTATTTTACAGAGGAATATACCAATTAATTCATAAATAAATCCTACAATGTGATTTTTTGGATTTTTTTTTTCTTATTTTGTAAGAGGCATAGAGGTATACCTATGATGAAGATTACAGGCCTCTCTCATCTTTTTAAGTGGGAGAACTTGCACATTGGTGACTAACTAAATACTTTATTATTTATTATTGGCGAGCACCTGGTGGTCGGGCCTGCACCCATCGGGCACAGCCCGAAGAGGCAACGTGGGTCCCCCTTCCCATGGGCTCACCACCTGTAGGAGGGGCCAAAGAGGTCGGGTGCATTGTGAGCTGGGCGGTGGCCGAAGACAGGGGCCTTGGCGGTCTGATCCTCGGCTGCAGAAGCTGGCTCTAGGGAATGGTCACCTCTCTGGCGGGGAAGGAGCCTGAGCTAGTGCGTGAGGTTGAGAAGTTCCGGCTAGATATAGTTGGACTCACCTCGACGCACAGCTTGGACTCTGGAACCAGTCTCCTTGAGAGGGGCTGGACTCTCTTCTACTCTGGAGTTGCCACTGGTGAGAGGCGACGAGCAGGTGTGGGCATACTTATTGCCCCCCCGGCTCAGGGCCTGTACATTGGGGTTCACCGCAGTGGACGGGAGGGTGGCCTCCCTCCGCCTTCGAGTTTGGAGTACCCACCCTTTTTGGAGTCTCTGGAGGGGGCGCTAGAGAACATCCCTCCTGGGGACTCCATCGTTCTGTTGGGGGACTTCAATGCGTGGGCAATGACAGTGAGACCTGGAAGGGCGTGATTGGGATGAACGGCCCCCCCCCCCAATCTGAACCAGAGTGGTGTTTTGTTATTGGACTTCTGTGCTCATCACGGATTGTCCATAACGAACACCATGTTCAGGCATAAGGGTGTCCATATGTGCACCTGGCACCGGGAGGCCCTAGGCCGCAGTTCGATGATCGACTTTGTGGTAGTGTTGTCGGACTTGCGGCCACATGTCTTGGACACACGGGTGAAGAGAGGGGCGGAGCTGTCAACTGATCACCACCTGGTGGTGAGTTGGCTTCGTTGGCGGGGTAGGATGCCGGTCAGGCCTGGTAGACCCAAATGTATTGTGAGGGTCTGCTGGGAACGTCTGCCAGAGTCCCCTGTCAGGACGAGCTTCAACTCCCACCTCCGGCAAAGCTTCAACCACGTCCTGGGGGAGGTGGGGGACATTGAGTCCAAATGGACTATGTTCCGTGCCTCCACTGTCGAGGCGGCCGACTGGAGCTGTGGCCATAAGGTAGTCGCTGCCTGTCGCGGTGGCAACCCAAGAACCCGTTAGTGGACACTGGCACTGAGGGATGCCATCAAGCTGAAGAAGGAGTCTTACTGGGCCTTTTTGGCTGGTGGCACTCCGGAGGCAGCTGATAGGTACTGGCAAGCCAAGCGGAATGCAGCTTCGGTGGTTGCTGAGGCAAAAACCCGGGCATGGGAGGAGTTTGGGGAGGCCATGGAGAATCACTTCCAGATGGCTTCGAAGAGATTCTGGTCCACCATCCAGCGTCTCAGGAGGTGAAAGCAGTGCATAGTGCATACAACACAGTGTATAGTGGGGATGGTGCGCTGCTGACCTCGACTCGGGACGTTGTGGGTCGGTGGGGGGAGTACTTCGAAGACCTCCTTTTCAATTCAATTCAATTCAGTTTTATTTGTATAGCGCTTTTAACAATTGACATTGTCTCAAAACAGCTTTACACAATCAAAAGAATTATTTAAGTTTGTATGGAATGTGAATGTGTATGAATCAAAATGTTCAGATATTCCCTGGTGAGCAAGCCCGAGGGCGACAGTGGCAAGGAAAAACTCCCTGAGATGGTAATAGGAAGAAACCTTGAGAGGAACCAGACTCGACAGGGAACCCATCCTCATCTGGGTGAAACAGATAGCAGGAAATGATCTGCATTTATACAGTGTTAGGTTCAGCTATAATAGTTGATGTTAATTGATGTTATAATAGTTGATGTAAAATGGAGTCCAGTAGTTATTCGAGACTCAGATAGACTTGTAGAAAGTTCCAGTCCTGAACTATCGAATTGTCAAGTCCTCAGAGAAACAGCTGACAACACCAGTCGAGGCCAGAACCATCTTCTAAGTAGATAGAATCATCCCCAGACACCAGGCGCATCCTAAAGAGACACACGGGGCATCCATGCGATGAGACCTCGAACCAGAAACCGGGCACCAGGATGGATCAGACAGGTCTGGAGGGCAGAGGGAGTCTGGATCACTGGCAGCTCAGGAACCACATGTGTAGCTCGACAGAGAGAGAGAGAGAAAGAGTGAAAGGGGGAGACGGGGAGAGAGGAAAGAGAAAGAGGGGGAGGAAGAGAAGAGGAGGAGAGATTGCAATTAGGTATGGTCACAGTCACAATGTCTAATGTGAATGTATATTTACTGTAGAGTGCAAGCAGGGACTCCGGCAGGACTAACTATGACAGCATAACTAAAAGGGAGAGCCAGAAGGAAACACAAACATGAGGGCTCCCTGAGGTGTAAAGCAAACAATCACCTCACCGTCAACAAACCTGAGTGATCAAATGAGACTGAGGAAGACAGCATCTAAACATACCAGTTCACCATAATACTCTACGTCCATGAGTCCCCCAGATCTGCTCCTTTACCTTATGGCAAATCTATTTATAAAAATGCTTGGGTAAATAAATAGGTTTTGAGCCTATCAAATCCTTAATTCCACCAACATGCCTTCCAGCAGAGTCTGGGGACCTGGAAAGGAGGGTCCGTCGGATAGTCGAACCTCGGATTCAGGAGGAGCAGTGTGGTTTTCGCCCAGGTCGCGGAACAGTGGACCCGCTCTACACCCTTAGCAGGGTCCTGGAGGGGGCATGGGAGTTTGCCCAACCAGTCTACATGTGCTTTGTGGATTTGGAGAAAGCATTCGACTGTGTCCCTCGGGGAGTCCTGTGGGGGGTACTCCGGGAGTATGGGATATTGGATTCCCAGTTAAGGGATGTCCGGTCCCTGTACAACCGGTGTCGGAGCTTGGTCGGCATTGCCGGTAGTAAGTCAGACCTGTTTCCGGTGAGAGTAGGACTTCGACAGGGCTGCCCTTTGTCACCGATTCTGTTCATAATTTTTATGGACAGGATTTCTAGGCGCAGCCAGGGCGTTGAGTTTGGTGTGACCTACAGCTCTCACTGGATCGGTTCGAGGCCGAGTGTGAAGCGGCTATGATGAGAATCAGCACCTCCAAATCTGAGGCCATGGTCCTCAGCCGGAAAAGGGTGGAGTGCCCTCTCATGGTTGGAAGTGAGATCCTGCCCCAAGTGGAGGAGTTTAAGTATCTCGGGGTCTTGTTCGCGAGTGAGGGTAAAATGGAACGGGAGATCGACAGGCGGATCGGGGCAGCGTCTGCAGTGATGCGGGCTCTGTATCGGTCCGTCGTGGTGAAGAAGGAGCTGAGCCAAAAGGCAAAGCTCTCAATTTACCGGTCGATCTACGTTCCTACCCTCACCTATGGTCATGAGCTGTGGGTAGTGACCGAAAGAACAAGATCGCGAATGCAAGCAGCCGAAATGAGTTTCCTCCGCAGGGTGTCTGGGCTCTCCCTTAGAGATAGGGTGAGAAGCTCAGTCATCCGGGAGGCGCTCAGAGTAGCGCCGCTTGTATTCGCGATTCCGCATCGAGAGGAACCAGATGAGGTGGCTTGGGCATCTATTTAGGATGCCCCCTGGACGCCTCCCTTGTTAGGTGTTCTGAACACGCCCCACTGGAAAGAGACCCCGGGGAAGACCCAGGACACGCTGGAGGGACTATGTCTCTCGGCTGGCCTGGGAACGCCTTGGGATCCCCCCGAAGAGCTGGAAGAAGTGGCCGGGGACAGGGAAGTCTGGGCATCCCTGCTGAAGCTGCTGCCCCCGCGACCCGACCTCGGATAAGCGGAAGAATATGGATGGATGGATGGATGGACAACAATACTGGGGATTTCAAAACTATGAAATAACACATATGGAATTAGATAATTGTGTAACAACAACAGTCAGTTGTTATTTTAAGACACAGAGGTCAGGTCTTTCTTGAACAGTTCCTGTAAGAACAGTATTGTGTGTCAAGTTCATTTGCAAAACCCATCAAGCTCCGTGATGAAACTGTCTCTCATGAAGACCTTCATAGGAAAGCAAGACCAAGACTTACCTCTGCTGCAGAGGAGAAGTTCATCACCATTCCTTTACAGTGTACAGTATAATGAAATAATCAGGAACGACCATGGAGTTGAACACAATCTGTTAGACAGACAAACAGGCAGACAGATTGATTGACAGACAGAAGGCCAAGGAAACAGAAAGATTGATCATAAACAGGAAGAATGTATTCAGACAGACAAATGACAGAAAAAAAGATGACGAGACAGACAGATACAGTACAGATACAGAGACAGTACATCCTTGCGTATAACTATTTACCCAACTGACATATTGGCATTAACATACACACACACACACACTCATTACATGTTTGTGTAATATGGACTATATTAATGGAGGTGCTAATGGCAGAGCGAGTGTTTGTGTGAGTCGACTGTGGGTTGAAGTGTTACAGGGTTACGCTGTCATTCTGTCAGAAAACACATCGCTCTCCAAAGTGTGAATCCTGGTTTTCTCTGTCTCTGTAAAACACAAACACACACACACACACAAACACACACACACACACACACACACCCCTCGCCTCCCCAGCAATCTGCCTGATTTCATGGTTTGTACGAATCAGCTTGCATTCTGCTCGTCCCACCTCGTCATTCATCCGTGTTTGAAAAGTCTCTAATCAGGCTGAATGGCCAATCAGAGCCGGGCCTAGAAAAAAAAAAAACGCATCCTTGCAGTCAGACGCAAATAAAACAAATGACTCCATACAGAACAGACTGCCTCGCTCTGTGTGTGTGTGTGTGTGTGTGTGTGTGTGTGTTATACTGCACCACTGATAACGTCTTTTCAAGTATCAAAACATGCACACACACACACGCACACGCACACACGCACACACACACACACACACACACCCCTCTGGAGCAGATCTGATAACAGATATTCAAAGACTTTGTAGATTATTTCCTTCCGCTTTCACTCAAATCTGAAACAGTTTCTCTCATTTAATTGTCCTTTTTTTAATAGAACACAGTTTTGACGTCATGTTGAATCCACCTCTCTCTATAGAACATAAAGAAATTATGCTTTCCGGTACTTTGAATGCTTTGTTGATGTTGGAAATGCAGAGAGGAGTCATTGGAAATGTGCTTGAAATATCCACATTTTCATTTATTTAAGGTGAGAAATTAATTGTTGACATGGAGAACCGGCCAAATAAAATCATGTGGGAACTGTTTTCTTGACAAAAATGATTGTAATATGTCACAGCGGCAGCGTTTTTAATGTAGTTGCAATAGCTAAAAGCACTATTAAGGACATAAATACTGTACATATTTATGTATTTAAAATACAGGTAAAAATATCCTGGCAAAAAAAAAAAAAAAACCTTAGAAAATCAGCACTCTTAATTATTTCCAAAAATGATAAGATTTTAAATAATGTGATAAAGAATCCTGAAAATACAGACCCTAAAAAAAAAAACATTAAAAACTTTTCTACACAACATTTAAAATAATATTTGTATTATAAAATGTAAAGAATTTTTACATTTTTATTCCATGTGCCTATATATATATATATATATATATATATATATATATATATATATATATATATTTTTTTTTTTTTTTTTTTTTTTCTTTACTTTTAGAAAATTATTTTATGGAAAATCCTTGTGTATGGTTTCTTTGAGTCACAAGGGTCTGGAAAAAAAAAGGCAAAATATTACAGTGTGGAAAAAAAATATTTTTTATTTATCATTATTATTTAATTAATTATCTCCTGCAGATTTTTTTAAGTTACAAAGAAATGTAGGGTCTATAATTTTGATCATAGTTTTATTGTAAAGGATAGAGACACAATATCAACCAAATATCCAGACAAAAAAAACACATGATACAAAAGTTATAAATTGATTTGCATTTAAAAATTACAAAAGTATTTGATCCCCAAACAAAACATGGCGTGGAGAAACCTTTGTTGCCAAGCACAGAGGTACGACGTCTCTTGTACTTGGTTACCAGATTTGAACACATCTCACGAGGGACTTTGGTCCACTCGACTTTACAGATCTTCTCTAAATGCTGAAGGTTTCTGGCTCGTCGCTTCATAACCCGAAGTTTCAGCTCCCTCCATAAATTTGCTATAGATTTAGGAGTCTGACTCGACCCCTCCATGACCTTAATGTGCTGCTTCTTAAGCCACTCCTGTGTTGCCTTGGCCGTACTGTATGTTTTGAATCCTTGTCATGCTGGAAACAGTTTACTTCTTAGATTAACTTAGATTTTTTAATCAACATCAACCAGAATAAACATAGTTAAAAGAGCTCAATGGAAAACTTTCACATACTGTAGACGGGAAAAGCGGGAAAAGGAATTATTTATTAGACTGAAAGTTTGTTTGTTCTTCTTGTTTGCAAAAGCGGTGAAAAATCCTCCCAGTGATGGGAGACACAAGTCCATCAGATATGCCATGAATCTTTTTCACCTTTAATCACACAGAAGAAAGATGAGAAAGATGGACGAGCCATGAAGCGGCATTGAGCTTTTTCCAGCGGCCGCTCTTTCTGACGGAGATGAAAGACGAAACAATTTGTAGCTGCCGATAGTTTGTGCGTCTTTCATCCAATGAAGAGGAAAACAGAGAAAATGGATTTGTTTTAATGGAGAAATCTGGGAAAGAAAGCTCAGACAGATTCCTGTATACAGTATGAATGTGTGTTTAATATTTGTTACAGGGCAGAATGGTGTGATGAATGAGTCAGGGTGATATCACAGCATCAGCGTATGGCAGACTCTTCCACCGTCACAATGAATTATTTTAGAGAAAATAATATTAAATTGATATTGATAAGATTAAATGATGCATAAATAAGCTGGACAGTGCAAAAAAAAAAACAGTAAAATATTTTTAATGACATTTAGCATTTATATATATATGTATATAAAACTTTTTTATTTTATTATTATTGTTTTATAGCTTAAAATCTTTACATTTTAGGGGTTTGAAGTCCATTTGTTGAAAGCATGTAAATACAGACAAAATAATGTTTAAATATTGAGCTAATTATCAATCCAATTGGGTATATGATCAATTGTTTTTGTAATCAATTTCTAGTTAATCAAGTTTTACTTAAACCTTTTCTATAATGAAATCAGCCAGTTGTGGAACCAATTACATGGATTAACAATTTAACCTTTTTTTTTTTTTAATTAAATAGAAAAAAAAAACGTTAGGATACATTATTTTGCAAATGACATTTTTGTACTGTACTGTGACAAAAGTCTTGATTTTAAAACCGGTTGTTTAAGTAACAGCCTCAGCAGCAACCTCATTTCCCCTCTCGTCTGTTTCAACCACTCAACAATCAGCATCAGCAAACTAATCACTGGGCCGACCATCTGCACCTGTTTCTCACTGGTTCATGCCTTAAGTTAGATGTGTGTGTGTTTTTTTAATACTTGAATGCTTTATAGGTCAGGTACAGTGACTGGACTGATAATAAGAGACAAAAAAGAATGAGAGCCTGAAAAAAAAGTCCTTCAGAAACCCTGGAAAATGAAGGGGGTCAAGACTTTTGCACAGTACTGTGTATTAATTATTTTTAAAGAAATTTGAAAAATCGATGAGTGAGAGAGACATACGGGACGAGGACGACGGTAACACGAGCGAGGGCAGGAACACACGAACTATAGAAGGATAAATAAATCATACAGGAACTTTTAATATTCTGAAACGTAAACTATAAGATTTAAAGTGGTGCGACAACAATACAACACTGCAAGGTACTGTACTAACGGTGATTATCCTGATTATTTTCCTACAGCAGCACAACAATAAGGGTTTTATTCCTAATGTGTGTACTGCATTGGAGATGTCAGAGTCCTTTAATATCGAACCATAAACACAATAAACATTACAATCTTTATTTCATAAAGCGATTCTCCGGTCTCTAGTCGAGCATAAAGCCATGAGCAGAATAAGGTGATGTTCTCCCTCTTCCCTTTCCATCTTTTTTTCCACGAGGCCCCCATGATAAGATCAGAGGACGGATCAGCCATTTCTTCTTTAAGCTCTGTCTGCTCCCAGCCTCCCCCATAATTATGTGTCAAGGCCATTTTGTGATGTATTACACGCTCCTGTAATCAGACTGCAGGAGATGCCGGAGGGAGTGTTTGGAAACGCTGGCGGTGTGTGTGTGTGTGTATATGAACGCGCATATGTGCCTGGTGTGTTATCGTTCTCTAACGTGCATAGAAGAAACTAAAAGAAAAAGCAATTAGAATAATAATTCTTGTTAAACTCTTCTGCATTAGTATTCATTCTTTGATCTTACAGATCAATCAGTGTTTAAATCCTTGTTCATGTGGTTGACGGAATTATTAACTGGGGTTTTTGTCCGGTCTGGACGTTCAGAGGAACACACACATCCATTTTGATCTTGTTAGCAAAAAGCAATTCAGGTAACTCGTTCAAGTGATGTATGTTTTCCTCCTCAAAACAGAAAACTGTACAGTCCGTGTGGCGGATTTAAAAAGCGACTGTGTGTTTATTGATGAATTCTATGGCTAATGTTTGCACTGTAGACACAGTGAAAGTCATTTACAGTTAAGAAGCGCTCTTTAATTTTCTTTTGAGCAGCAATGTTGAGTTTCCAAATGTTTTTTCTTCATCATAAGTCATAAATGATGACCTTTGATCGAGTTAAACTCGAGCTATAAACTGTCTAAAATCTCAAAAAGAGTATCGTCAACATACGGTACATCAGGTCATGTGATCTACTAATAACCGAGCATACTGGGCATGGCCACGCCCCTACACCAAGTATATACATAGAGAATCCGTTTCTATTAAAATGAGCTGTATTTTAAAATGAGCATGCAATCCCGTGCCTGTCCATCACTACAGACATCTTCAGTAGACGTTTCTTTAACAAAATGCATCCGGAAAACTATCCTCATCTCAAATAGGACTTAAGTCATACTGACACAGTGTAAATTAGCCATCAGCGAAAGTTCTCCTGCTCCTAGCTTGTTTTTTTTTTCTCCTTCCGTCCTTTTTGCCACCAAGAATTCCTGTGCTCAGACACTCAGACAACACAATCCTCCGCTCCTGTCTCTGCCGTTTAATCGAGCTGTAAGTGAAGCCCCTCCTAGATTACCCACCTGACAACCTGCAGAATATTCAGAAAATTCACACGCTCGGGTATGGGTGAAAAAATAATAATGATAAAATACAATAAAATAAAATGTGAAATTGAAATCCAGAACACAGACTCAAGTCGACTGTTGTCATAGTAATCAACCTCCCCACCTCCCCCTCCCCTCCACTTCCATCCAGACTCCACCCATCTTCTCCCCCCCGAGAAAAAGTTTAAATGAGCCATGACAGGATGAGAAGCGAAGCACGAGAATGAGAAAAGAAGCAGCAGCAGGGGGAATGGGAAATAAAATATATACATGAGCACGTTTCGGGTTTTTTTTTTTGTTTTACATTCAAGCTGCTCGATTCCCGGCCTGGCTTGATTCCCGTCTCTGTGTGCATGGAGTTTGCATGTTCTCTACATGCTTGGTGGGTTTCCTCCAGGTACTCCGGTTTCCTCCCACAGTCCAAAGATATGCAAGCTAGGCTATTTGCCGTTCCCAAATTGCCCGTAGTGTGTGAGTGTGTGTATGTGTGTGTGCCCTGCAATGGATTGGCACCCTGTCCAGGGTGTACCCTGCCTCGTGCCCTAAGTCTCCTGGGATAGGCTCCAGGTCCCCGCGACCCTGAACACAGGATAAAGCGGTATAGAAGATGAGTGAGTGAGAGTGAGTAATTTTCAACCCTAAAACTGGATCTGCACAATGTTATGCGTTTCCCTGCTGACAATTGGTTAATCTCATGAGCAAGCTGGAGTCCCTTATAAGGATGTTTGTAAGTGTGTGTGATTTTGTCACAGAATCTGTTAGAATATTATAATGTTTTATATACTTTCTAAAATATTCAGTTTGGAAATAAGACCTTTATATGTAACTTAACCACTGTTAGACTCGTAAGAGTGCATTTACTTTCTGTTGTGAACCATAATAGCTGGAATATCTGGGCTTTGGCTCCACCTAGTGGACATTATGGGGATTTCATTGGCCTCACATTCTTACCTGAGGGACACAGAGGACATTTTAAAAGCGTGTGAAATACTGTATATGCTGTGTTTCCTCCCACAGTCCAAATACATGTGCTGTAGGCTGACTGTTTTATCCAGTATGATTGGTTTTGTCTGCGTTTGCATCCTGTGAATGGTTGCCACATAAACCAGTGTCCCCCGACCTTGTGTGCTAAGTTCCCTGTGATTGGCTCCAGGGCCCCTAAGGACTCTATACAGAATAAGCAGTATGGGAAATTAAATAATACATAAGTATGATTTTAACAATTCACGTTACATATCTACCGATTTATTTTTCTCTTTTTTACATTTTTCTGTCAGTCTTTTTCGGAAATAACAAAGCGACTCCAAGCACTCTGTGTTGACAGGGTGTCATCACTGGCTCCACGTTAATAACACCCTCTTTTCATCTGCGCTGCTTTTGTGCAATTATGCAAACCCAGTCTGACTTTACTGTCACACCTTGAACTCTCTTCCTTTCACTCTCATGAATTCCCACAGATCAAAAAACCCTATCATTTTGAGCAGACACATCGTCCTCCATCATTAGTCACAGCACACGTCCTTAAAGCTTAATATGTTGACGTAAATGCTGTATAGTTGCCTCTACTGGATCTTCAAATTATTCTTATCTTGTACATGTTGTTGTTGTTTGTTTACCCCAGGGGTGAAGCAAGGAGGCATTAAAAATGAATATAAATATAAAATAAAATTCTGATAAGTAAAAAAAAAAATGCATTTTATATACTGTTGTAAAAGGACAATTTGTAATATGTATAAATGTTTCTAAGTCCCTAATAAACATGTAAATTCAAACAAGCTACACCACAACTTCTGTTTAAGAAAATTAACCCCGCCCACAAAAAAGAACAGTATGTTATAGCCCCACCTACTTTTTGTTTTTCCAAAAGCAAAAAGAACCCAAAGCTTTGAAAGGGCTCCGGGGTTGGTTTCTCGCTGCCATACAGAAGGCCAGGGTTCGGTTTCCACCTAATGTCCAAACTCCAGCCACTGGATGTCAGTTCCAGGGCCCAGATAAAATAGGAGGGAAGGGCATTGTGCTTAAAATCTGTGCCAAAGTTGTGTGTGGCGACCCCTCGATGAGAGCCGAAAGACTAACAACAACAAAGAGTTGTCATTTAAACTTGAAACTTTCAGTAACAGTACTTTTAATTAGGTAACTTGTTTAAAGGAGTCTTCAGTGTCCGTTTATTAACTTTATGTTTAGACAGAGGAGCATACACTTTTGTGCTTGTCTGTAACATGACAAGGTATAACTAAATAACTTCAAATGAGAAGACTTTAAATTCTATTCTATAATATTCTTCTGTTATTTTGGTAAGAAATCATAGTACTGTAGCTATGTGTCCAGATCACTAGCAATTTTCTTTTGCTAAACACACAATAAAGCCATTTGGACAGCACACAAATCAAATACTTTCTGTGGTCTTTTACAAACACAGATTGTGTTTTTGGTGAGAAATGAAAGCAGCTTTGCCTGCTAGCTACCATTAAACTCACAACCCAGATCCAGCTCGACTGCTAGCCAAAGTCTGGCTAATAAAGCATTTTACATACCAAAGGAATATATTGTGGCATTTTGAAGGACAGAAATCATTTTGACAAACTGTAACATTTTGAAATATTGTTCTTTTTACCTTTGGTGAGAAAATAGAAAACAAACCATTCGAATTGTTTAAACTATTGATGTTTTCTCTGTTTGTAGGAAATGACAGCAGCTACAGTAGGAGCTAGCAGCTAGCATACACAGAATTAGCTATCACATACATGTTTTATGTGTTTCTGAGAAAGGAGTTAGCAGCTAGCATTAAACTAACAACCAGAAACATTTTCTATTATAAATAAGTAAATAAATAAATGTTTTACTAGATTTAAAATTTATTTGGCTATATATTTTTTGGCTCTATATATTTTGGCTATATTAGCTATTTTGGCTATATTTTTGGGGAGATTCATTGTTGGCTTGCGTCCAGGTCAATAGCTATGTAATGACTCAGTTCCGTTTTTACCCACAAATGATTTTCATCGTCATTCAGATCCAGAATTTATTATATAATTTTTTTTCTGTCCATAATATTTATAAGCACTATGTGTGTGTGATGGGGAGATGCAGAGAGAGAGAGAGAGAGAGAGAGAGAGAGGTTTGAGTCAGGGCTGTATCTACAGCAGGCTTGTCCTTGTCGTTCTCTTTATCTATCACTGAGGCGACTGACAGTTTAATGAACATCGATTGGCTTTTTAATGCCTCCTGTTTCCCTCGTTACAGGAATGAGAGGAGCTTCTCTGTGTTCCTCCTGCTCCTCCAAGCGTCCGCCCTCGTTACAGCTCTAATCTCGTATACTTCTTAATCAAGCCTGCTCAAGTTCTGTAATAACATTCTCAAGAGCTTGACGGGGACTGAATAAGGAGAAATTTATATTTGTCGCTGGCTAGATACGTAGTGAATTAGCTTACATACAGTTAGCCTAGCTAGCTGCTCAGCTATTTGCGTTCATTCATTCCTTATCAAAACTTGAGTAAAGTATACAGTAGGTAATGTATTGTGTTCAAATAAATAATTCTAATTATATTGTTATATTGTTATATTATAACAATATAATTATTGTATTAATGATTATTATATTGTTTGAATATTGACACAGGCTGTACATTGTTCTCAAAATTAATATTACATGTGTAAGAATGTATGTTTAAATGAAGAGAAAAAATCTAATAAAGTAACTATAGCAAATACAATGTGTTGTACAGTATAAACACTGAAATAATTGAACACAGACAAGGCTTATCCTGTGTACACGCCCATCTTTGGCAGACACTAATAAATATTAATGAGTATGCAAATGCAACAGTCACGTGACAAGGTGTCAAAACAAACAGAATGTTTGAAAGTGAAGATTTTTCTTGGCAGATCCTGTAAAAAACTTGTCTTTTTGGCGAGTTGGCTCTGTGTCCACCATGATGGTTGTTTTGAAAAAAAAATTAGAGGTCTCAGAGGTCTCAGGTCATGTGATCCCACTGACATGGAAGGGAGGTTGGGCATAATTATCATACTAAAAATACAGGCTGCACAACAATACAGGCTGAACAATTTTCAAAAATAATTTTTTTATAGATAGATGTGTGGGACCAAGACGGCAACATTATCACTGGTCATTTTTATAAAGATTCTTCTTATTTATTGTGTAAAGTTGTATTTGTTGTATAGTCTGAACCAATCTTTAAGCTAAATATAACACCTACAGTGGGTTGCAAAAGTATTCGGCCCCCTTGAACTTTTCCACATTTTGTCACATTACAGCCACAAACATGAATAAGTTTTATTGGAATTCCACGTGAAAGACCAATACAAAGTGGTGTACGCGTGAGAAGTGGAACGAAAATCATACATGATTCCAAACATTTTTTACAAATAAATAACTGCAAAGTGGCGTGTGCGTAATTATTCAGCCCCCTTTGGTCTGAGTGCAGTCAGTTGCCCATAGACATTGTCTCATGAGTGCTAATGACTAAATAGAGTGCACCTGTGTGTAATCTAATGTCAGTACAAATACAGCTGCTCTGTGATGGCCTCAGAGGTTGTCTAAGAGAATATTAGGAGCAACAACACCATGAAGTCCAAAGAACACACCAGACAGGTCAGGGATAAAGTTTAGGCTTTAGGCTAAAGGCTACAGAAAGATTTCCAAAACCTTGAACATCCCACGGAGCACTGTTCAAGCGATCATTCAGAAATGGAAGGAGTATGGCACAACTGTAAACCTACCAAGACGAGGCCGTCCACCTAAACTCACAGGCCGAACAAGGAGAGCGCTGATCAGAAATACAGCCAAGAGGCCCATGGTGACTCTGGACGAGCTGCAGAGATCTACAGCTCAGGTGGGGGAATCTGTCCATAGGACAACTATTAGTCGTGCACTGCACAAAGTTGGCCTTTATGGAAGAGTGGCAAGAAGAAAGCCATTGTTAACAGAAAATCATAAGAAGTCCCGTTTGCACAGCAGGTGCTCTGGTCAGATGAGACCAAAATGGAACTTTTTGGCCGAAATGCAAAACGCTATGTGTGGCGGAAAACTAACACTGCACATCACTCTGAACACACCATCCCCACTGTCAAATATGGTGGTGGCAGCATCATGGGGGTGCTTCTCTTCAGCAGGGACAGGGAAGCTGGTCAGAGTTGATGGGAAGATGGATTTAGCCAAATACAGGGCAATCTTGGAAGAAAACCTCTTGGAGTCTGCAAAAGACTTGAGACTGGGGCGGAGGTTCACCTTCCAGCAGGACAACGACCCTAAACATAAAGCCAGGGCAACAATGGAATGGTTTAAAACTAAACATATCTGTCATG
Organism: Channallabes apus; assembly: GCA_030522415.1. NCBI lineage: Eukaryota > Metazoa > Chordata > Actinopteri > Siluriformes > Clariidae > Channallabes > Channallabes apus. The sequence continues at coordinate 5,365,476 of CM060116.1, forward strand.
ACACGCCAAGCCACAGCTCCGTCATGATCCATGTTTGTCAACAACTCTCGCATGGCACCACGCCCCCTCTCCTCCCTGTACACCTGGACGCTATTAGTAATCAGCCTTGTTACCTATTTAAACCACACCCTGACACTGCCTCGTCGCCAGATTATTGTGTGCCTCACTAGCCCAATATTCCAGCGATTTTTCTTCATTGTCTATTGGATCTCGACCACGCTTTGTTTTCCCCGACCACGATTTTGTCTCTCGTTTTTGGATACTATACTTTGGATATTTCATGTTGCCGACCTCTTACCTGTTTACGACTACGAGCTTGGATCACGGACCCCCTCTCGTCTCTCCGGCTTCGACCTCTGCCTGCTTCACGACAACGATTAGCCCTCGCGGCTCGCTGAGCTCTCTCCCCCTCCATCCACACCGGCATCTCATCGCGGAGCTCTCCCTCTGCATGCGCTCGCTCTGCGCGCCGCCACAGCTCAAGCTCACGCTGCACGCGCCTGCATTGATCCCAGCTGTCACTCGCGCCGGCTCGCGCACTTCCGTGTTTACGCTACGCTTGCGTCACACGCATCGCCTCCCCATCTCGACACAGTCACGAGCTGGTACTCCGTGTTTCCGCATTTCGGCGAAGCCTCCTGCCTGCATAAGGTATTTTGCAACGCGGAATTTAATCACTGCCCTGCCTGCTTCACTGTTCACAAGCACCACTGTCTCCCATTTACCCTGTCTGCACTTGGATCCCTCACGCCCCCTAGCGGCCCCTGACAGAATAATCTGGCCATACTAAAATGGATCCAGCAGAGGCAGCTCACCTGAGAGGAGCATTAGAGAGTCAAGGAGTACTCTTAGGCGCCCACCAGCAGGAAATAAGACAGATCACGAGCTCACTTCAAAGCATCACGGAAACACTGCAGTCTCTCTCCGCTCAGGTTGGGAACCTACAACCTCCTGCACACACTCCTCAGCCCCTCCCTCCAACACTCTCGCCTGGCCTAGAGCCCCGCCTGCCAGCACCGCCCACCTATGATGGAGATCCAGCCACCTGCCGCTCCTTTTTGTCTCAATGCTCTCTCGTCCTGGAACTACAGGCCACATCATTTCCCACGGAGCGTTCCAAGGTGGCCTACATCATCACCCTCCTGTCAGGAAAGGCGAGAGAGTGGGGGACGGCATTGTGGGATGCCCAAGTCCCGTGCTGCTTCGCCTATAGGACCTTCACGGATGAAATGAGGAAGGTCTTTGACCGCTCCTTTACGGGACATCAAGCGGCTGATCACATCCTTCAGCTACGTCAAGGAATTCGTTCCGTTTCTGATTATGCCATCGAATTTCGGACCCTGGCTCCCTCTTGCGACTGGAACGAGAGGGCCCTCTTCGACTGCTTTTTTCATGGGCTCTCAGACCCAATTAAGGACGAGCTGGCGGCCCGGGAGCTGCCCTCGAACTTACAAGGACTCATCGACTTAACGACCCGCATTGATGACCGTAAACGGGCACGCCGAAAGGAGCAGCAGCCTTATCGCGAACCACGCACCCCAACACTCACCCTGGCCACACCCCAGCCACCCCCTGAGCCCATGCAGATAGGCCGTGCACGCATCTCGCCGGAGGAGCGTCAGCGCCGTAGAAATGAGGGCGCCTGTTTCTACTGTGTCCAGGTCGGCCATGTTGTGCGATCCTGTCCACTAAAAGGCTAGGCCCCCCCGTAGTTCTGGGGATGCAGGGGGGCCCAGCATCTGTTTCTTCCCCGGACCAGCGATCATGCTTCTCCGTAACTCTGACCCACGGCGACCAATCCTATGCCACGTACGCACTAGTGGACTCCGGGGCTGATCAGAATCTAATTTCTTCTTCCATTGTTTCAAACTTCAAGATCCCCCTCACGCCCCTGCATCAACCCTTTACGGTTCAGGCTCTTGATGGCAGCAGACTCTCCCCCATCACTCATCGCACCAACCCCGTGACCCTGCAGTTTTCAGGCAATCACACTGAAACGATTACCTTCCTAACCGTTCAAAATTCCCATGCACCCATCGTTCTGGGCCTCCCTTGGTTAAGACTACACAACCCGCACATCGACTGGATTAAAAGGAGAGTCCTGGACTGGAGTCCCACCTGCCTCTCTTCATGCTTACGTTCAGCACATATGGGCCGAAGTTTACCCACGCCACAAGAGGAAACTCCCGACCTAACCAAGTTACCCACGGACTATCATGACCTTCGGCAGGTGTTTAGCAAATCACGGGCCACCTCCCTACCCCCGCATCGCCCCTATGACTGTGCTATCGACCTCCTCCCAGGCACCTCACCACCTAAGGGGCGACTGTACTCCCTCTCCCGCCCCGAGAGAGAGGCAATGGAACAGTATATAAAGGAATCACTTGCAGCTGGGATCATCCGCCCATCCTCTTCACCAGCAGGGGCTGGGTTTTTCTTCGTTGAAAAGAAGGATAAGTCCCTCAGACCCTGTATTGATTATAGGGGGTTGAACGAGATCACGGTTAAGAACCGTTACCCTCTCCCCTTGATGTCGTCGGCCTTTGAACTTCTCCAGGACGCCCGCATCTATACTAAGTTAGATTTAAGGAACGCCTACCACCTTGTCAGGATACGGGAGGGCGACGAATGGAAGACCGCCTTTAACACACCTACCGGCCATTATGAGTACCTAGTGGTCCCATTCGGCCTAACCAACGCGCCGGCAGTATTCCAGGCCCTAATCAATGATGTCCTCAGAGACTTTCTTAATGTTTTCGTCTTCGCTTATCTGGATGATATCCTGATTTTTTCACGTTCGGTGAGGGAACACAAGCTCCATGTGCGCCAGGTCCTGCAACGGCTCCTGGAGAATAAGCTCTACATCAAGGCAGAGAAATGTGAATTTCATTGTACCTCCACGTCCTTTCTAGGATACTTCATTTCCCCTGCAGGCATCCAGATGGACCCCACCAAGGTGAAGGCAGTCACGGACTGGCCAGTACCGACCTCAAGACGCGAACTCCAGCGGTTCTTGGGATTCGCAAACTTCTATCGACGTTTTATTCGAAGCTACAGCATGGTGGCAACCCCACTCACGACACTTACGTCCTCCAAGATCCCATTCCGATGGAACCCCCAGGCTGACATAGCCTTCAAGGATCTCAAGTCCCGCTTCACTACGGCACCCATCCTTATTTTTCCCGAACCCTCCCTCCAGTTTATCGTGGAAGTAGACGCGTCTGAGACTGGAGTAGGCGCCGTCCTGTCCCAGAGATCCACAAAGGACGCTAAAATCCACCCATGCTCCTTCTTCTCCCGCCGACTCACACCTGCTGAACGCAATTACGGTATTGGGGACCGTGAACTCTTGGCGGTCAAGTTGGCCTTGGAAGAATGGAGACACTGGCTAGAAGGGGCGGACCACCCCTTCCTCGTATGGACCGACCATAAAAACCTGGAGTACTTGAAGACAGCGAAGAGACTTAACTCACGCCAAGCACGATGGTCACTATTTTTCTCCCGTTTCCGATTCACACTGTCATATCGCCCTGGCTCCAAGAACATCAAGCCTGATGCCCTCTCCCGACAATTCTCCACCCCTCAGGATTCATCCATGACGGAGGTGATTCTTCCTCCTCACTGCCTGGTAGCAATGCTCCAATTCAACGTGGAACGTCTGGTTCAACAGACCCTCGAACGAGAACCCGGCCCAAGCACCGTTCCACCCAACAAGCTCTTCGTCCCAGCTTCTGTGAGACCACAGGTGCTTGACTGGGCCCACAGCTCCAGACTGGCTTGCCACCCTGGGGCCGCACGTACGCTCTCCCTCCTACGCCAACGTTTTTGGTGGTCCACCATGAAAGAGGATGTCAAGAGCCTTGTGGCTTCCTGCGACACCTGTACCAGAAATAAAACAACCAACCGCTCCCCTGAGGGTCTCCTTAGACCCCTCCCCATCCCTCACCGCCCCTGGTCACACATCTCCATCGACTTCGTCACTGGCCTGCCTCCTTCCCAAAATAACACGTGCATATTAACTATCGTGGACCGCTTTTCCAAATCGGCGCATTTCATCCCACTATCCAAACTCCCATCGGCCAAGGAAACAGCCGAACTCCTAATTAATCATGTCTTTCGACTTCACGGACTTCCCGTCGACATTGTCTCAGACAGGGGTCCTCAGTTTTCTGCCCAGTTCTGGAAGGCCTTTTGTAACCTTGTCGGCGCCAACCCCAGCCTCTCATCCGGATTTCATCCCCAAACCAACGGTCAAACAGAACGAGTGAACCAAGAGTTGGAGAAATCCTTAAGATGCATGGCCTCGCGGGATCCATCCTCCTGGAGTCGTTTCCTACCATGGGTCGAGTACGCCCACAACTCGCTCCCTACCTCCTCGACAGGCATGTCCCCTTTCCACTGCTGTCTGGGGTATCAACCACCCCTCTTCCCGGTCCAAGAAAAGGAAGTAGCAGTACCCTCAGCCCAAACCTTTGTCCGTCGCTGCAAAAGAACATGGCAACACGCCCGGCAGCAGCTCCTACGCACTGTAAGCACTTTTCAACGCCAGGCAAATCGTCATCGGTCACCAGCTCCCAACTACCGTATCGGCCAAAGGGTCATGCTGTCTACACGGGACCTCCCACTCAAGACCACGTCCAGAAAGCTCTCACCAAGATTCATCGGACCCTTCCCCATCACCCGAATCATAAACCCATGCTCTGTCCGTCTTGCTCTACCCCTCTCCATGCGCCGGATCAACCCCACATTTCATGTTTCCCAGATTCGTCGTTTAGTCTCCTGCCCATTGTCCACCCCCCCCAGCCCCCCCCCACCCCCCCGACTCATTGATGGGGGAGAAGCCTTCACAGTTCACAAGCTCCTCAAGTCTCGCCGCCGGGGGCGGGGCCTCCAGTACTTAGTAGACTGGGAAGGCTATGGCCCTGAAGAGAGGAGTTGGGTACCCGCCAGGTTTATCCTAGACCGTTCTCTAATCTCTGATTTCCACAGACTTCACCCCGAAGCACCTGCAAGAACGCCTGGAGGCGTTCATAGAGGGGAGGGTACTGTCATGACACGCCAAGCCACAGCTCCGTCATGATCCATGTTTGTCAACAACTCTCGCATGGCACCACGCCCCCTCTCCTCCCTGTACACCTGGACGCTATTAGTAATCAGCCTTGTTACCTATTTAAACCACACCCTGACACTGCCTCGTCGCCAGATTATTGTGTGCCTCACTAGCCCAATATTCCAGCGATTTTTCTTCATTGTCTATTGGATCTCGACCACGCTTTGTTTTCCCCGACCACGATTTTGTCTCTCGTTTTTGGATACTATACTTTGGATATTTCATGTTGCCGACCTCTTACCTGTTTACGACTACGAGCTTGGATCACGGACCCCCTCTCGTCTCTCCGGCTTCGACCTCTGCCTGCTTCACGACAACGATTAGCCCTCGCGGCTCGCTGAGCTCTCTCCCCCTCCATCCACACCGGCATCTCATCGCGGAGCTCTCCCTCTGCATGCGCTCGCTCTGCGCGCCGCCACAGCTCAAGCTCACGCTGCACGCGCCTGCATTGATCCCAGCTGTCACTCGCGCCGGCTCGCGCACTTCCGTGTTTACGCTACGCTTGCGTCACACGCATCGCCTCCCCATCTCGACACAGTCACGAGCTGGTACTCCGTGTTTCCGCATTTCGGCGAAGCCTCCTGCCTGCATAAGGTATTTTGCAACGCGGAATTTAATCACTGCCCTGCCTGCTTCACTGTTCACAAGCACCACTGTCTCCCATTTACCCTGTCTGCACTTGGATCCCTCACGCCCCCTAGCGGCCCCTGACAATATCCATGTGTTAGAATTGCCCAGTCAAAGTCCAGATCTAAATCCAATCGAGAATCTGTGGTAAGATCTGAAAACTGCTGTTCACAAACGCTGTCCATCTAATCTGACTGAGCTGGAGCTGTTTTGCAAAGAAGAATGGGCAAGGATTTCAGTCTCTAGATGTGCAAAGCTGGTAGAGACATACCCTAAAAGACTGGCAGCAAAAGGTGGATCTACAAAGTATTGACTCAGGGGGCTGAATAATTACGCACACCCCACTTTTCAGTTATTTATTTGTAAAAAATGTTTGGAATCATGTATGATTTTCTTTCCACTTCTCACGTGTACACCAATTTGTATTGGTCTTTCACGTGGAATTCCAATAAAATTGATTCATGTTTGTGGCTGTAATGTGACAAAATGTGGAAAAGTTCAAGGGGGCCGAATACTTTTGCAACCCACTGTAAATAAAAATTTGTCTGGTCAGCTAGCAATCATACAATTATTTTAATTAGCATAATTAGCTAATACCAAATTCGGGTGAAGCTGGCAATATATTTCAGGTTTAATATAAAAGTCTTTCTAAAAAGAAATATAGATTATTTATACGTACAGTAGCTAAAAAGCTGTTAGCATGTAAAACTGGTTGGCTTCTGGATTACTAGGTGAGTAATTGTACTGTAGCTACATATCTACTTGACTATTTACTAGGACTTTACCATATTTTAATAAAATGTAGATGTAATTTATTATAATGTGAGACGTTTATCCAGGTTTTAATAAAGAGCGAGGGTGTCTGAGGGATGTATGCACTGTCCATAGCGCTCGGTAATGAAATAAATATTCATATTCAGGACAAAAAGCTTTTTCCATTAAATGTTCCATCAACATAGCCGTCAATTACACGAGCGCAATGTCAATTACCGCCGTTTGTTTATTAAATTAGCGCTCTTCTGGGAACGTTCCTGCACTTCATCAGACTTTCATGAAGTATGTTTCTTCAGGCGTGCGTTTGTATTGGGGTTTGGATTGGGGTTTGGATTGGGGTTTGGTTTGGGGTTTGGATTGGGGTTTGGATTGGGGTTTGGATTGGGGTTTGGTTTGGGGTTTGGTTTGGGGTTTGGATTGGGGTTTGGATTGGGGTTTGGTTTGGGGTTTGGATTGGGGTTTGGTTTGGGGTTTGGTTTGGGGTTTGGATTGGGGTTTGGTTTGGGGTTTGGATTGGGGTTTGGTTTGGGGTTTGGTTTGGGGTTTGGATTGGGGTTTGGTTTGGGGTTTGGATTGGGGTTTTGGATTGGGGTTTGGTTTCGGGTTTGGTTTGGGGTTTGGATTGGGGTTCTGTTCATTATCCGGATGAGTAGAACGAGAGCTCGGGGTAAAGTAGACACATTCGCTCCGAACGGACAGCTAATGATAGAGAAAGTGGTGTCTTCTCTTCCTCTTTGTCTATATTTCACTATTCTACTGTATCTGTCTTTTCTGTCTTTCTTTTAGTCTTGCTGTCTCTTTGTCTATCTGCAAATTCTCGCCTTCTCTGTCTCCCTGTCTGTCACTTCCTCTAAGTCTCTCTGTCTCTTCCTCGGTCACTCTCTTTCTCCATTTTTTTGTCTCTTTGTCTCACTATTCTTTCCTTTAAACCTTTTCTTTCTCATTCTCTTCCCCTTCTCTCTTTTTCACTACTGTATGTCTGTCCCCTTTTCATTCCTGCTAAATCTTGTCTCTCCATCTCTTTTTTTCTGTCACTCATTCTCTGTCTGTCGTTCCTTATCAGCCTCTTTATCTCTTTCTCACTGTACAGTATCTATCTCTATATTCTGCTTCTCTTTTCCTCTGCCTGTCTCTCTTTCCGTCTCCGTCTACTACTTTTTTCTCGAATGTATCATGTGTCTGCTTCTCTTTATCTTTCTGTCAGTCTATCCCTTTATCATTTTATCTCTTTCTATCGATCTCTTCTTCACTTTTACAATCTTTCTCTCTTTCTCTACCTTCCTGTCATTTTTTTCTTCCCTTTTCTTTGCTGTGCTTTTCCCAAGATGGCTGTCAATATACTGTGTGTGTGTGTGTCCTTGTGCATGTGTGTGTGTGTGTGTGCGTGTGTGTGCGTGTGCGTGCGCACTGTCACTCACACTGTTCCCGGTGGTGTGAGTGTGTCAGTGAACATCAGCTTCCTGCTCACACTGATGCTAAATCTCTCTGATACGCTCACTCACTTAATGCAGACCCGAGAGATTAAAGGTCACATCTCTCTCTCTCTCTCTCTCTCTCTCTCTCTCTCTTGTCCCGTCTTTTCTCTTTCAGTTTCTTCACCTTCTTTCCTTCTTTCATCCTATGTCTTACCTTCATCATCACTCTCCTCTCTCTCTCTCTATTATCACTTTTACATTATCACATTCTGACTTCCGTTTCCACCTCTTTGTCTTTCTTTCTCTCTCACATTCTTTCAATCATCTGTCTTTATATATCTATATTATACTATCTTCCATCTTTATCTCCTTTGTCACTCGTTCTCCACTCTTGATCTCTCTGTGTTTTTATTTCCCTCTTTTACTCTTTTATTGTCTCATCTTTCATCACTTTGCTCTTTGCATCTCAACATGTCTCACTTTCCATGTTCTCCCTTTGCGTTGCTATTTCTCAATGCTTTATTTTTCCTATTTCTCTATCTCACCTTTTTATTCTGTCTCTCTGTGTCTTTTGCATTCTTTTATTATCTGTCTCGGAATTGGACACGTCTGAGTCGTCTCCCTTATCTTCCTTTGGTGTCGCCTTTTTTCTTCTTCTTACCTATATAACCCTCCCTCTCTGTCTACAGTACCTTTCTTTCTCGTTCTGACCTCTGACATTTCCCTTATCTACCTGTTTGTCAGATTCTTCTCCCTTATCTTCCTCTGTCACTCCTTCTTCATGCTTATATGAATCTCTCTCTGTCCCTCTCTCTCTCTCTCTCTCTCTCTCTCTCTCTCCGTCTCTCTCTCTTTAACAATCTCAGCATTTGACCCTTTGTGCTTTTTCATCCACCTATATGTCTGACTCTTCTTTCTTATCTCACCATGTCTCTCTCTCTCTCTCTCTCTCTCTCTCTCTCTCTCTCTCTCTCTCTCTCTCTCTCTCTCTCCCTTTATCTGTCTCACCTCTGACATTGCCCTTATCTCCCTGTTTGTCAGACTCTTCTTCCTTATCTTCCTCTGTCACTATTTCTTCCTTCTTTAAGCTGATATAAATCTCTCTCTCTCTCTCCTTCATTTTTCTCTCTTTATCAGTCTCACCATGTGACGCTTCATGTTTTTTATCCACCTGTCTGTCTGACAGTTCTTCCTTGTCCTACTGTTTCTTCCTTCTTCTTCTTCTCTCTCTCTCTCTCTCTCTCAGGGTGTAAAATGAGGCCTGGCACGGCCCCAGAGACGTCTGAAAAGCGACTAATCTCACATAATAACACCCTGATGGCTGTGTAATTGCAGTTTGTCAGCAGTTTGTTTGCCGCACTCCTGAAGTTTTCACAGCTGTGAGGAATAAATGAATATCTCGTTCGGAGGTTTCGGTTTATACAGAGAGAAGCGCAGTTGCTTTTTTGTTTATGTTTAAACCCGTCTGACTTTTCTGATCATCTCTAATCAGGCTCATTCAGTCACTGACGCTAGACGTTATGCACATTTTTTTTATATACAGTTGCTCTAATTTCCTTTGCACTTGTTTTTATCTTAAACTCCATACATGCACAAAAGAGCAGTTTATTTTCTGAAGATCTAAATATACGAGAGCACCTGATCATCCAGGTGCATTGTTTCCAGTAAAGGTGTAACTTTAATGTCAATGGAGGTTTGTAGTTTCATCACACCATGTCTGGTTAGTGCTGTCCGACTGCTGGAGTATTTATATAAGAGAAATTATATGTACTGGAATCAAGCGAAGCTAAATCACTTATCAAACGCACTCGACTTGTCCACAGAGGCGTCGATCCTGAGCTACGACGGCAGCATGTACATGAAGGTGGTGATGCCCACAGTGATGCACACCGAGGCTGAGGACGTCTCCCTGCGCTTCATGTCTCAGAGAGCGTACGGCCTGCTCATGGCCACCACGTCGCGCGACTCGGCCGACACCCTGCGCCTGGAGCTGGACGGCAGCCGCGTCAAACTCACCGTCAACTTAGGTATCGTATACGAGTCCCTCCTCCCTCAGGATGCACTGGCTCCTCTGTTCTTCTCTCTCTCTCTCTCTCTCTCTCTCTATCTCTTCTCCATCCTGTTTATTTCCCTTCACGCTCCTTCTCACTCATCTATATGAAAGACGTGTTTTTTTGTGTCTATGCATGGACGACCAGATTATGATTAAAATGCATTCGATATGATATTTGACACATAATAATTTGATGTACATGGATTTTTTTTCCCCCTTACATTTCACGAGTCTGACTGTAACATGACGTACTAATTAACATAATTAACATTTCCGTCCATCTTTTGAACTTTTTTAACCTTTTCCAAGATTTCGAGAGAGTCACACCACTAGTTAAGACGAATATACTTTTTTTATATTTTGTAACTTTTTTTTTTTTACAATCCTACATGCCAATCTAATATCCATTTAAGTGTTGTGACTTTCTAATGATCAACCTAACACTCCGAATTAATTCTTCTCACATGTCTCTGTCTCCATCAGAATTAAGTTGTATTTTCCTGGTTGTTTCATTTTCTTTTTTCTTTATATTCTTTATATCATTTCTATTTCTCAGATACACATTCTCCATGCTTTGTCAAAAGATGGTATTCACCCCTTCAAAGGCCTTTAGCCTGCGGCCCGGTCGGCAAACAGCCCGATAACAGAGCGCTCGGCTGGACCTGCAGCTGGTAGCACGTCACCGTCCTCGACTTTTACCGCCTTGATTTTTCTTATCCATTGATCTTTTATTAAGTAAGCTGGGATTAATAGACGAAATCCCGAGGAGATCTAGTGTAAGCAGAAACACCATTAAGACATCAGAGAAATTATCATTTATTATATAAATGAATTAAAGTGCTATATAACGATCTAGCCGCCATCCTAAATTTAACTCTTGACTACAGAATACGGTTAAATCCGCTGATCTCGGCATCTTATTATAGCATACGCAGCCAGTGCATCCCTTTCACTTTAAACACTTTAGTTGTAACCGCTCCATTCTGCGTTTAGTTTCTAAATCAGACGTGGGTTTTATCCGTAGCGTAGCGCGTAGCTGGAGTAGGAGGTACAGTGGCCACTGCACGGTGCCGGTGCTAATTGGATCGAGGCTGTTTGCTCCCACTTTTCTGTTGCGGTTGACGACACATGAACAATCCAGCCACACGGAGCTCCGCCCAGATCACATGACACTCCTAATTGCAGTAATTATGGGACGAGCAAAGAGGGCGTATGCTTTAATAGCGATGGGGGTCGAAAAACAAAGTCCCTCGTCCCCATGTCCTCGCTAAACATATTTAATATGGTGATTAGTTAAAAGATTGGGGTGGGGTTGGGGCGAGGGTTAAAATTTCAAGTGAAGATAAATGATTAAAGATAAACAAAGATCTGGGTCAGCGAATCTGTGTGGTTGGTAAACTATAAGCGGCCATTTTACGAGTGTAGCGATCACTCAGCTCTCAGATTGTATTAGACGATCACTTTCAGCCAGTTGTTGTCTTGCTGTGGTAAGTAAAAACAAACTGTACGATTATGTTAAAAATGCACTTAAAACAAATATATACGTTTCTAATGTATAAAATATACACATACTATACAAAGCACCCCAAATATTGCGTAATGCAGGAGGGTTAAGTACTGGTGTGTGTAAAATGGCCGCCGCTCTGCATGTGGACGTCCCCGGAAGGGTGGAATTCTTGTTTTTGGATGTCTGCAGCTGTAACCTTGAAGGATGCAATTTCATCTGTCATTTATTCTTCCCCATCTAGACTGTATCAGGATTAACTGTAACTCCAGTAAGTTAACACTCAAGTTTCATTTTGTTTCTATAATGACTGTGTGTATGTACTGCGTCTCTTGGCTTTCCTTTTTCTTTAGCGCTCGGACGATGAATCCAAACTCTCTGAAATTAACCGCAAATTACCTGGTGGTGACTTAATAATTTATTAATTATTAATCGGTAACACTTTACTCAAAGGGAGGTGTTCATAAGGCTACATGACTCCTGCATGAGCCCTTCGTCATAACCGACGTACGGATAAAGTTGAATGTTTACAAAGGCTTGTTTCACGAAGACTCCGATGTGGAGCTGACACAAGCGCCGTAAGGTTGTTACACTCTAGTTTACCGTTTGGTCACGGTTATGTCATTTACACACCATTAAAAAAACAACAACAAACATTAATTAAAGTTCGGAGTGTCATAGCACTGCGTTAATATTAAAAAAAAAATTATTGTAACTAGGCACTCATTTAAGATTGAGATAAACCATTATGAGTTAAAGTAAATGCTATTACATTGTAATTTTAATTGTTATTATTATTATTCATTAATATTAATAATATTTTTTATATTAGGGGGTCCTCAACCCTCAACTGCTCAGATGTATAATGACATAAAAATGTATCAAATGTGTCAAATGCCTAAATGAAAATATTATTATTAATAATAATAATAATAATAATAATAATAATTATTATTATTATTATTATTATTAAATTTTATTTATATAGCGCTTTTAACAATGGTCATTGTCTCAAAGCAGCTTCACAAAAAATGAAAAAGATTTAGTTAGAAAAGAAAATATTTGGAAGTGTGTATGTGTGAGAAAAATCTGTTTAGGTAATAATGAGATGAATGAATGATGAATGAAATGAATTTCTCTGATGAGCAAGCCAAGGGGGACGGTGACGGTGGCAAGGAAAAACTCCCTGAGATGGCATTAGGAAGAAACTTTGAGAGGAACCAGACTCAACAGGGAACCCATCCTCATTTGGGCGATAACAGATAGAAATGATATAACATCTTGTGTGTTGTGCAGGTGAAAATTCAATATGACAGAAATTATTTAAATTGACATGAAGACCAGTTCAGCATAGGGACGAGTCAGTAGGTGCAGAGGGCAGATGAGGTCTGGATCACTGGAAGCACAGGAGCAGCATGTGTAGCTCCAACCATCATAAAGCTGAATCCAGCTGGAGCTGGTCCTTCTCTGGATGCCTCAGGAACCTCGCAGGGTCGGCCTTTGTCTACTGAAGCTGGCACAATCTCCCGATGCCTCGGGATGGGTAGAGAAATACAGAACAGATGGGGAGAATTAGCGTAGTTGCCATTCGGTATAGGTGTACTAGAGTATGAGGTTATGGGATGAGTTACTGTATGTGAATGCCCGATTAAAAAGATGCGTCTTGAGTCTACTTTTGAACTGGGAAACCGTGTCTGCTCCCCGAACACTGTCTGGAAGTTATTATTATTATTATTATTATTAATTCCGAATTATTATTATTATTATTATTATTATTATTATTAATTCCGAAGCTATAAACAGTTAACAATGGTTATACAGTATGTCATGGAATTAAAAATTATGAATTTAAAAGAAACCTTAATTATCTTTATTATGTCACAGAGTTATAAAGCAGAATTTTAATGTCAAACTGTGATTTATCACCAAGCAATAAACAATTTATAACATTATTTCTGCGATGGATTGGCACGCTGTCCAGGGTGTACCCTGCCTCTTGCCCTGAATCTCTTGGGATAGGCTCCAGGTCCCTGCTACCCTAAAAGTTATAGAAGATGCGGTATAGAAGATGAATGAATGAATGAACATTATTTCAGGCAGAGTGTCATAAAACTGTTATTACAGGTTAACTTTTGTGATTGACATAATATAGCATCTCATGACATTTGCACGTGTAAATCGAAATGAGAAACTGGCTTTATTTAAGGTTTTCTGCCTCATTCCAAGCCACTGTGACATTTTCTCCATAAAATTATGACCATTATCTGGGCTGATGCCAAACCTAGGTGTTTACTTTCCTACACAATAATTTTGTAATTATTACACATTCTGTTGTGGCCTAATTTATAACTGTAGATGCCTGTGATGATCTTGTTATTATTTTGCGCAATCAGTTCGCACCGCGCTCTTATGACACCGGCCACTTATGACACGCTTACTAAGTTGTCATGTCGTCCACTTGGTTGGTATAAATATCGCAACATACATACTATAGTGCCTTTCATCATGAACATCATGTGCAGATTGAATCCAGTGTTTATGCTGAACATGAACCTGCTGCATGCAACCATAAACAAAGTAGTGTTGCAGTATGTCAAAAAGACCCACACGCCACGCCAAAGTCCGGATCGATTACCTCTTATTGCTCCCCTCAGGGTTCATTCAGCTATTCCAACGTCTTGAATCTTGACAATCGATGCTAATCTTGGGTCTGGTACTGTATTTCTTCTTCATTTATTAAATGGATATGTGGCCTACAGTCTGTACAGGTTTTTACCTAAACAACAAAGCAGGTTATAATGCCTAGTAATAATGCTTATGATACCCATAAAGCCAATTTCCCATCAAGCTATTAGGACTATATGACTTACTAACGTCTATGACATTGTAATGTAGGCGTAAGAACAACATCTGTCAGAACACAATCTTAACCCAGGTGTAACGTCAACTTCATATCAGAATCAAAACGATGGAATACGCCTTTCTAAACGTGTTTCTTGATTTCTTGTTGTCAGTTGTCGCGAAAGGCTTACGTAGGTGTTATATAGCCCTTATGAACACTGCGAAATAAACAAGTGTTACTTATTAAAATTAACAACAAATGTTGTGTGCAAAATACACATTTCCTGTTGTAGTAACAATGTTACCAGAATGTTAAAATACTTGCTGTGGAAGACTTTTAATAAATGCATGCAAATAAAATGAATGTATACTGTAGTATATATATACTGTATGTATATTTTCTGCATGATGAAATACTTTTCTTATTCTAATATCAGTGTTAAAGGCTTAAAAGGGTTCTATGTTTAAAGTAAGATTATGAAGTCACCACTTGTCTTTTAGCTCAACTTGTTTTACTTTATGGGACACACAGACGTTTATTATAGGTTCAATAATAATAATGTAGACTGTATTTGGCTCTATTAATGGGACTTGAACAACAGATCCACAAGCTAGCACACATTTTTCAGCCAGGCTAATGTTAATTACAGTTCAAACAGTGAATGAACAATGAGTTCCTTCTTTTCAACTTTTTATTTTGGTTCAAAAATGATTCTGGTAGCAGGCGCATAAAGCCCGCTGTCTGTACTGAACAGCATGTGTGGATTCATTCATGTGTCCTTTAGAAGTCGTTATAACATTAAAACTTTATCAATCTGCAGCTTTTACTCATTAACAGGTTTTGGATACCCTCACTGAAAACTAAGTTTTATTTAAAAAAAAAGAAAGAAAGAAAGAAAGAAAGAAATACTTAAAATGTATTTTACTTGCATTTACTTTTATTTAACTTGAATAAAAAGAAAATCTCAGTTGTGAAGGTAAATATTATAACACTTTTTATTGCTTTTATATTTACTTATTTATGATTGGCAAATGATAATTATATTTTTATTAGTAGTAAGGTATGTTTGTGTTTATTATTTTTTGAGATCTACTAAGGCTTTCTTCTTAGCATTTTATCAACACTAATAACGTGTTGATGAGGTTTTATACAGTATAGCTTCTTATAGTTTTACCGTTTTTTATTTGAAGAAAATGTGAATACTTTTTTCTCTTCGGCCAGCTTCAAAGGCCAATCAGAGTTATCCTAAGCCACTTTTGATTCTATTGTAACAGCTCATTCTCAGGGACTTTTATCTTTGTAAGGGTCGATGCGGTTAAATTTTCTGTATTTATGGAAGGAATACGTAGATACACAGAGACTCGTTCAGGCACTTTTATGTACTGTAGCTAAAAATGGACAAAAGGTCTGATATGTAATTCAGTAATCGATTAAAATTGTAACAATTGGCAAATTACTATGGTGTAATAACAGTAACTAAGCCTCTTCATACTGCATGTGTTCATGTATTATTTTGCATGACAAAATACCCTAATATATTATAATGGTGTTTTATGTTATAGGTAAATTTACCTATAAAATAAAACACTATTATAATATATTAGTGTATTTTGCCATGATAACCTTCATGATAACCATGCTGTAATGGTAACTATTTATTATAATGCTATTATAGCTAATAATGGCTTTGACCTAGGTATAAAATAAAGGTAATATTTAATATCAGTTTATAAATTACATACATAATTCTATGTAGTAGACAAAAACATGGATTTGTGTCATTATCAAAGTTTATAAAAATGTTTATAAGGAATTATTTCCCAATAATGATAAGCAGAGCTACAGTTATATAGTCATATATGAATCCAGGCTCGATGGAAGGTGTTAATATTTCTTCATGCCTTATTATGGCGTACAACATTGCATTAAAATACAGATTTGTCGTAGTTTAATATTTAATCAGGATGAATTTGTTTAAACGACGTTAGCTAGAACATGTGCAGCAGTTTGTACTAATCTGTAAAGAAGCTTGTATGACTTTTCGAATGGAAATTCGTATCAGTGTAATTGGAGTGCCTGAGCGAGCCATGTGTGATGTCCGTAATTTGAGACTCATAAACTGTCGACATCAATCACGCAGCGAGACGAGCAGAGAGGGATATCTGGAGCCTTCGCCACGCTAGATTAGTCTCGTGTCCTTCAGCTCCATCACTTCATAATTTCCAGCTTTCATATCGATGGAGCAGTGATGAACTCGCTTATAATTACACTAATTACTCCTGCCCGTCTTCACACCCAGCTGTCCTCCACGCTTAGACACTCTCACTGCAAGATGTACAACTAATCCCTCAAAACACTGCCGTCTTAAGTTACAGTCCTTGTCTTTTCAGAACTTTTCTATTTCAAAATTATTTAATTTTATTGTATCATTATAAGAAAAAGCTTTTCGTTGTCACTGAATAATATAAGTAGAAAATAAGTTTGAAGTAATGTCCATAATATATCTATCTATCTATCTATCTATCTATCTATCTATCTATCTATCTATATATATATATATATATATATATAAAGCATTTATTAATAATTTTACTACAAAAACTCAGGTACTTAGAAGTAATTAAAGAAAGGCCACAGAGTGGCGCAGTGGTAAAGCGCTCGCCCTATCATCCGGAGATCGCTGGTTCAAACCCCGGGTGATGCTGTTTTCCTCTCAAAGCCGGAGGGACAGAGAGAGCTGACTGGCCGAGCTATCTCAGGGGGGAGGTACTTGTGCTCCCATATTAATCACGGCTCTACAGCCAATCAGGGGCGTCTGTGAGCTCGCGCACACGGAAGGAGCGGCTAGCGCTTTCCTCCGAGTGTGTTACTCCGCCCCTAATGGTGCGTGGGCAAGCAGTTCGAAAAGATGCGGTCGGCTGACGTCACGCAGGAAACATGTGATAGTCTTCGCCCTCTCGACTGAGTGGTAGTGGTAGACTTAATGTGGGAGCGCCCCCTAGTGACGGGGAGGAATTGGCCAAGACTAAAATTGGGGAGAAAATTGGAAAAAACCCAAAAAATGATAATAATAAAAAAAAAGTAATTAAAGAAAAGGAGTGATTACGATAAAGAAACTAAAAATGTACAGTAGTGGTAATAATATAATATAATATAATATAATGTAATATATACAATGATTAAATAATTAGGCATTAATAAAATATGTATAAGTTTTAGCAAAGCATACTTTAAAGAAACAAAGTAAAGTTAATTGAATAAAACATAGATGAAATATAAATTACAATATTAATCATGTTAAAAAATCATCTAAGATTGTAAAAAGTTCGATTAATTGATATGGATGAGGAATAACCAGAGTGTCACGATATCTAGGTGCGGATTCAATCTATTTTGCCATTCAAGTATCATGATTTTATATATTATAATATTAAATTTTTATGGTAATTATAATAGCAAATTATAATAAATTAAACTAATACATAATCATTTGCTCCTTCCACATAGTATGTTGTGCTTTTGCCAGGCGGTGTGGATAGTTTAGAGTGCACCCCCTGTAGGATTATAGAAGAATGGCACTATTTTACCATCTAAAATGAAAACAAATATGCATTTAAACATATATAAAATAATTGTAGACAGTGTGGTGAAATATGAATTACCTATAATATACAGATTAGTGCCAATACTGCATATAAAATAACTGGGATATGTTACAATATTTTTCCCTATCTCTATTAATTAAAATAATAAAATAAGCATAAAATACATTTTATAATTGGCAGAATTAAATAAATAAAAATCATGAAAAGCAGTAAAATGGAATATAATACCAAAGCTCATAATCCAACCTAAAGATAATGCATTGCACAAATCATGGGGTAGTATCAATCAATCAATTAACCAATCAATCAACCAATCAATCAATCAATCAAAAATGTTGATTAAAATATAAGGTATTTTGAAAATTAATAAAATAAAAGAAAATGTAAAAATGTAAATAATAAAATTCCAACAGAAATATTAGCAAGGTGTTATATATATATAAAACTTAACTTCCACCTGCTACATCTTTAATGCTCTTAAAAACAGAACTTCATCAGAAGTTTATGTAAGCTGTCTGGAGCAGGTGGGCCAGTTCACTCTTACAGAGATGTAAATGACAAGTATGATTATGCTTCCAGAACATAAATCTGCTTTTTGCTGAGATCTAATTTGTCACCATGGGTTACTTTTCACACCATCAATCATTTCTGATTTAATAAGCGCCCACAGTGACCATCGCTGCAGCCGAGTCCGTCATTATAAATCAGAGTGTGAACTTAAATTAGAGCTTGATATGAACAAATGAAACTTCCACCTAAAAAATAAAATACTAAACGCTTTGAACTTTCTTTAAACAAAGAACTGACTGACCTCAAGTTGTGACTTGCCTTTGGATTTCTACTAAGAGCTTAGCAACAGTTGCTATCTCAACTCAAGCAGGTCAGGTTTTTTGTGCATGTACACAGTACATTTACCTTAAACTTATTTTTTCAACAAAAAAGTTGCTGCAGTGTGTTTCTTCAAGTGTTTTATGGATATATACAAGTCTAAACTTTAGACACACTTTAGAATTCATTATCTTTGTTTAGCTATTTATTTTCTACATTCCAGAAATAATTCCAGAGGTTTGAAAATTAGGGAAAAAAAACATATAGATGTAAATATATACATTTTAATTAGGTAATAAACAAGAACAACAACAACAGTCTGTTTTTTTTAAGTGTTGAAGGTCAGCTGTTCTTGAACAGTTCTTTTAAGAACAGTATTGTGTCAAGTGCATTTGCAAAACTCATTAAGCACCATGATAAAACTGGCTCTCATGAAGACCTTCTCAGCAAAGCAAGACCAAAACTTAGCTCTGCTGCAGAGGAGAAGTTAAGTTAAAGTTACCGGCCTCAGGAATCACCAATTAACAAACAGCACCTCGGATTAGAGCCGTTATGACGGATGTACAGAGCATAAGTAGCGAAACATCTCAATATCAACCGTTGAGAAAAGATGACGCCTTCAGCACTGTTTTACAGGTTTGTGAAATAAAAATCAGGAAAAACTGTGAAATTAAAAGTGAGCATTTGTCCTGTGTGATCGTCAAAATGACTGAGTGAGTAGAGCAAAGAATCTACATCAAATTTTAAAGAAAACCATTCGCATGATTCAGAAGGCTGACACAAACACTTCAAAGAATCTATTGAAAGTTATCCGTGTTTGGGATCCACATTCTGGAAGGTCTGTAACACCAGCACATCTGGTTACGACTGCATTATGATGTGCAACTTTTTAGAACACAACCATGTTTTCAAACCATATTGTTTGAGTAATAAAGAATTGCGATTAGAACACAGGGCTAATGGTGCTAAAGGCGGAGCGTATTTTTTACACTAAGGATTTAATTTGCTAAAGTCTGAAACAAAATGTCATGAGGATAAAGTTAATGAAATTTAATTAAGAGTAATTTGATTTGTCACATTGCAGTATGTACAGTAAATAAAGTGCTTACATGTGCTATTACTGCAGCTCGTAAGACATTTGGCTATTTAAAGAGGCCTGAAGAGTCAAACTGATGTATATTACAAAACTGTTCATATAACTGTGCTTGTGGATGATGTCAAAATACACCATGAGCACAAAATACTGGGCCAGGGGTAGCTCAGTGGTTAAGGCATTGGACTACGGTTCGGAAGATCCCAGGTTCAAACCCCACAACCACCAAGTTGCCACTGTTGGGCCCCTGAGCAAGGCCCTTAACCCTCAACTGCTCAGATGTATAATGAGATAAAAATGTAAGTCGCTCTGGATAAGAGCGTCTGCCAAATGCCTAAATGTAAATAGTGTGAAAAACACATTTTTGTCTTTTTCACAGGTTAATAATACACGCCTACACGTCTCTCAAACACATCTTGAGAACAATAGTTCTCAATGTCTCAATCAGTTTTACAGTTGGTTGGTCTTTATATCAAAATACAGTAGTGCTACAGTATAAAACAACTAGTGGGCCAGGTGTAGCTCAGTGGTTAAGATGTTGGACTACGATTCAGAAGATCCCAGATTCAAACCCCCCAACCACCAAGTTGCCACTGTTGGGCCCTTAACCCTTAACTGCTCAGATGTGTAATGAGATAAAAAAGAAAAAATGGAAGTGGCTCTGGATAAGAGCGTCTGCTAAGTGGAAACAGATTTCCATAAATTTAATACCTCATTTTTGTTTGTGATAATTTTGAATGAATTTTATGGCAAACATTTCAGGCAGCACTTTATTGCAGTCTAGGTTTAGGTGCTGAAATAATGTATTTGAATATAAAGTAAAGTATAATAAATATGTAAACTTTATCATTGTACCATTTAACTCATTTAAAACACACTGTGCTTAGTAGCCTCTGTTAGTAAACTTCATGGATTTCTTTTCTGTTTTTGGTTGTTTTTACTCCTTTAAAACAAAAAAATTCACTAAATTTACATCTTTCATTTTGCATATTCTTTTTTTTTGTTGTTGTTGTTTTTTTTTTCAACAAGTGCTTGAACACCTCACCTGATTTGGTATGCTAATGTGGCTTTTTATGTGAATGTAGCCTTTTTAAAAACTTGATTGAGATTGCAAGATTTAACAAGAGAGGGCGGAGCTTAAGATTGGTCAGTTCCACAGTGCAATGTGCTTAAAGTCATAACCGGTGTGTGTAAAACTTATATGTGCATTAGGTTTTACTTATAATGCAAGGATCATGGTTAGCCTCACTGCCAGCTTTACTTTTTGTATTGAATTGAGTGGCTGCAGGATCATCAGGTTCATAGTGTAGAACCAAGTTTTGATTTAACTTTGTTTTAGTTTGTTTTTCTGTTGACATAAATCCATCTTCCAGACATATGAAGAGCACTGCAGGCTCTAAGTAGTCTTAGTGTTGGTCACTTAACAATTGATACAGGTCTTGTTTAAGGGCTTAACATTTCTGTGACATGACAAAGATCAGTTCCGTCTCGAGGTATTTTAAATCTCACGCCTGCCAACCTCTGCAGGTCTACCCTCTGTCTCTATACCACTAAAGTAAAGCTGTGTTAAATGTTTTGTGCAACTAAACAATAACTTCGCCATGGGTCATGCTTGGGATACCCTTTATTCTCAGTATACGTCATTAAAAAATAGGTTAAAATTGCAATAGCTGGCGAGAAGTGTGCAAAGATAAGTAGAGCAAAATGGTAACAAAAAATCTTATGGTAAGGCTTCCAGTATGGCCACACATTGGTGAACAGATCTAAGGAGCTACTGTAAGTCTGTAATAGGCAGGAGCACCCTGCTAAGATTAGGTTTAGTGGCCCCATTCCAGGAGCCAGGTCTTGGGGTGTTTTCTGGGGCCAGGCTAATCTTGCAATGGTGCCATGATGCCATTTTGCATGCCACATGGGTGTTTTTCATGTGATGAACATTGTATACAATTTCAGTGGTTCTTCTGCTCTATCACTCCCAGTTCTAATAAAGAAAGACTTGTTAAATAGTTGATTGGTTAAAGCAGAAGCGACAGGAGCTGAGAAAACAGTACAATGTGCAGGTCAGGTGGTCTTGGAGTTGAGAATCTGAGTTGAGAATCATTGGTCTAGAATATTGAAATGGACAACAAAAACATACATTTAGGTAATTTAAATCGTTTTTTAACAAATTCTAGTTTGGAGCGCTGTAATGTTTGATGAAAGCGCATCAAATGTTTGATGTTTAACTAAGTTAAAATGATTCGTTATGCCAAAATAAGGCACTTTGGTCTGCAAACACTATTCCAAAAATGGTCGCTATCTACACAGTTTTTTGCAATAGGAGCCCAGTTATTGGTTATTGGAGCCCAGTTATTGTATCTCCTGAATTTTGGTTGTGATCACCAGGACTACCAATTTTACGACAACCTCTAGACTGTTCATAAAGTTTTGTTTGCCTTGAAAATGCAACATACCATCATGCAGAATCTCAGTGATCCCACAGACATGCCATAGACTTGTGTCAATAACAAGCATCATTAAGCTCATGCATACAGAGTAGAGTATTCTATCTAGAGTACGTTCTGCGATCACGAAGTAAGAACAAATCATGACCGTTCTCATTAAAGCTTTCAATTAATTTGTCTTGTGCTATAAAATGAAAGTAAATAGGAGTGGGTGGTAAATCAAACCTCTTAATGAGTAAAAGCCATTTATTTTGTTGAGGTTTTCCTGCAACCCTGCAACTTGTTTCTTTATTTAGCAATACTGCATATTCATGTTCAGACAAATGTTTCTTCTTTCTTTTCTTTGCAATAAGAATACATTCTGAATCAAATGTCTGCTTTCTATTGAAATGATTCCATTCTGTTTTAAGCAAACAATATTACAGATATAGTAGAATTAAAAATAACTTCCTTTTCCATATTCAATCTGGCAGAGTTGTGTAGACTACAGATAAATTATAGGTTGTTTTTTGTTTTTTTCGCCCCCAAAGAGATAGAAAGCAAAGGTTTGGTTGAGAGTGGTCGATTAAGGCTGCCATTAACTTTTCATGACCGTCATTCTCAGGCAAGGGACCAGAGACACTGTATGCTGGACAAAAACTCAATGACAATGAATGGCATACGGTGCGGGTGATCCGGCGCGGTAAAACCTACAAGCTCACAGTTGACGATGACGTAGCTGAAGGTACTTCCCTTGGTTTTGAATCTGAAAGACAAGACAATTCCTCACCTAGAAAAGCATAGTCTCTCAGGTTGCTGTCTTGTTAAGATTGATAGCAGTAATAGCAGATTTCTCAAAATGGTGCTGGATTGAATCAGCGAGGAAATGAGAAAGTGTTAAAAAAAAATTATTATGTGCCTTCTGAAATGAAGTAAGATGAAATGCGCTGATCATTGATGGAAAAAGCTACACTATAAGGTCAGGGTGTTTCTCTGGAGGGTTAGAAAGAACTCCTGTGCATGGTGGGTTCTTTACGTTAACTTCAGTATGTGTATCTAGACTATCTTAAGGGTTTAGGTATTAAGTTGTGTTCTGTGTTCCAGTACTGTTTTTGATGCACTTTTATTGACTTCGTTCAGACATGTGATGGGTTTAAGATCGCTCATAGTACAGTTTATTAGACAGTTTATTAAGAAGAAAATGAATTTAAGCGTTTGTGCATATTTTACACGGTTTACAGTGGATTAGTTTTACATAGCATGGTGAGTAAGGTAAATACTTTTACTTTAAAAGTTAAACTTTTAACCATAACCTGTTTTGACCTTGCACCAAAATTCTAACTTATTTCAAAGTTTAAAAAGTAGTAAAATGTTGACATTTTTTCAAAGGAACTAATGAAGTAGGGTTCTACATAGTACCCTTCCCTTCTCAAAGGGCCAGGACATTTTATTCTTAATAATTAAAACATTAATGTACACATCAAATGGCATTGTATTTAATTATTTATCCATTCATTGATCTGCAGTAAATGTTGTATTTCCCGGGTTGTGGTACTGGAATGTCTCTTGGCCACATGGTGTGAGCCTGGAATACACCTAGCATGGGTTGCTAGTTCATCACAGTGCAGCGTACAGTATTTTTGATCAAATTCTTATCACTCAGTGGTGTAGTCACAGTCAGCTGAATATAAATGTTAGCGTGGACAATTTATTTAAAAATCATTTAGGATAGACTATTAGCTAAATAGCTAGTGTTTTCCAATTGGTTGGTTCCCTAAAAGCACATCGTAATAATCCTTGTGTGTGACGTCTAGACGGCAAAGTCTAGTCATCATATATGTAGTCTTATGTACATTTATAACCATCAACAACAAAACAGTGTGTCATCCCCTAATTTTCATTAATTCATCAGATTGTAATCCATCTAGGTAAATTCTGCTCATAAAGCTTACTCCTGCTGCCCTTTATGACTTCAGCTTTCACAAAACACCCTAGTGATGCTATTAGGATGAATATTGCAAAGAGAATGGGGAATGTCTCTAAGTGAAGTCAGTGAGGGCGTTCGCTAGAAAGCAGTATTGGAACACAGCCATGAAGTGTACAACCTTGGAAAAAATAAAATACTTGAGCTGTAGTGTGAAGTCGGTGAAAGGAAGAGTATAGCTGCCTCTTTTTTTTCTTTCTTCCCTTCTTGTCCCAACCTGCTTGGGTTGCAGGTCAGATGGTGGGCGACCACACCCGTCTGGAGTTCCACAACATCGAGACAGGTGTGATGACCGAGCGCCGTTTTGTCACGCACATCCCGTCCAGCTTCATCGGCCACTTGCAGAGCCTCAGGTTCAACGGCCTGCTCTATATCGACCTGTGCAAGAACGGCGACATCGACTATTGCGAGCTGAACGCGCGCTTCGGCATGCGCTCCATCATCGCCGACCCGGTGACCTTTAAAGCCAAGAGCAGCTACCTGAGCCTGGCCACGTTGCAGGCCTACACCTCCATGCACCTGTTCTTCCAGTTCAAGACCACTTCAGCGGACGGGATCATCTTGTTCAACAGCGGGGACGGGAGCGACTTTATCGCCGTGGAGCTGGTGAAAGGGTAAGAAAGGGGTAAAGGGTAAGAAAGGGTAACTGCCCTGCATATTTTAGTGTTTTTCCTGCTTTTACTTCAATTAAAAAAATTATAGCTAAGAAAGCACTAAACTGTGCAGGACAGTGGTCCTCAACAGCTGGAACTGAGAACCACTGATGTAAAGATTATCCTAAAGTCTAGTCTAAAGTGTCACCTGTAGATGTTTCCCTGTCCTGCTCTTTACATAGTTTCTTGTAATTAAAGCTTGAGCTGTTGATAATGAAGACAGAAAGCTGTTCTCTCGTCTCCCTCTCAGGTACATCCATTACGTGTTTGATCTTGGTAACGGCCCGAACCTCATCAAAGGCAACAGTGACCGAGCTCTGCATGACAACCAGTGGCACCACGTGGTCATCACCAGAGACAACAGCAACCTGCATACCCTTAAAGTCGATACCAAGGTTGTCAGTCAAGTGGTTAATGGTGCCAAGAACCTGGACCTAAAAGGTACCCGAGATGAAACCAGGCAAATGTTTAAAATTAGGGTTGTAGACTCTGTTGACTCTGTTAGCTTTAGTGTGCAGATAAATTTATTCTGAATAGAAGAAAATTGCTCTGAGTAAATATCGAGGACTGACATCTTTTGAACTTAAGTCACTAATTCTGAATATAACCAAATGATTTAAACTTTAATGACTTCAAAGGCTATTCTGCCAACTGCCTTTAAAGAGTAAGACGCAGCTTTATTATATTTGTTGCCCCAAACAGTAGACTTTGGGACAAGACAATCAAGACTCTCATGATTTTTATTAACGCATTTGTTCTCGTTTTTTTTCTCAGGTGATCTTTTCATTGCTGGTTTGGGACCCAACATGTACAACAGCCTTCCCAAACTGGTAGCCTCGAGGGAAGGCTTTAAAGGCTGCCTGGCGTCTGTGGACCTGAACGGCCGTCTGCCCGACCTGATAAACGACGCTCTGTTCCGCAGCGGGCAGATTGAGCGTGGATGTGAAGGTACACCCTCTTACAACTCGAGCTCAGGCAGCCCATTCTTCCTCATGAATGCTAACAGTAGCTCCATTAGCATTTCCCTGAACCATCAGTCCATCCTCCTGACCCTGCTCATCACCTCTCTCATCTGTTAGACCCAGTGGCTCGTGTAGATACTGCTCTTTTCCTTTTATAGGTCACATTGGTCTTACAGGCAGCCAAGCCCTGGTTTTTCACCCTCATGAAATAATCCTTAATAATCTATGATTGTATTATGACGAGGTCTGTGTAGGGTGCTCTTTTTGTTTCGAAGTGGACAAACAAAAGGTTAAACATGCTTTGCAAGAAAAACAAAAACAAAAAGGTCTTGTGTTTCTTCTTTGCATTTTGAATCATTTTAGATTCATTCATGTATTAAATAAATGCCTAGACATGTGCTGTACTAGCTTAATGGAATCGATATGTTTTTAAAAAATTTTAAATAGCAAAATGGGAATTTTTTCAAGGGTAGCAACTGATTTATTCATCTTTTTAACACCTAAAATGTATTTTTGGATAGGTTCATCACTTTTTAAAAATCTGCTCAGAAAACAAGTTTTTACTTCCAGGTTGTATTACAATCCTGTTTTTATCCAAATTTTTTTTATGATCTATGTTAATAGATTTTTAAAAATGTTTTTTTTTTAAAGACAACATTTTAATTTTCATTTCAAAACAAAAACAAATAAACACAGGAGCAACCTACACAGACCTTACGAGAACATCTGACGCTTTAGAGTATTTGGGGTTTTATTTAGCTCGGATGTGCTTGATTGCTTTTAATTTAAAAACAAAATATTACATGATTTAATTTACAAACAGAAATAATTTTAAATTTTTCAATCAATGCTGGTGTTTACATGTACGATTAGTTTTTTACATTTAATGAAGCCGGTATTTATAAATCGTCATAACTGTGCTCATAATTAATTTTAGGTTGTGAGCATTTCTTAAAATTTACTAAAGTCTCACATATTTCTAATAATGTGCTTGAGAAATAAAAAAAAAAACTAAATCCATAAGTACAGTTTTAATGATTTCTCAATATGGGCTTCATACAAAGTGTTTGATTGCTTGGCATTTGCAGAATCATTTACAAAAAGAAATCTATGTTTGAATTCCCTGAAGGTGATATTTCTTTTTAGTTTTCGTTTACTTAAAGTTTTGTGATTGTTTGTATCAAAAAAGTGCTATGTGATAAACGTCCAGAATATACCTGGTTGATTTATGTACATAATTTTTTAGACTGCCATAAAGATCAACATTTCCTGGTTTACGAGAGCCGGTTTATATTTTTAGATCATCTTTACACACTCTTTAAAATATATAGACGATTAACTCATTACTGTATTTTTGTTCTGGCCTAATTGGTTAGAATTGTTATGAACAATTCAAAAGTTCAAAAGTCTGCATCTCCATTTATGGTATCCATTGTTATACTACACGCTACTGAATTCTGGATTCTGATTGGTCAGACAGTATTGATTACAGTAGGTTTCTATATATTCTATCTATATTATAGGTTTCAGTATAACAGCAGCTCTGACAAGCTTTGAATTGTATTATGTTTTTTTATTTATTAATGAATTATCATTTCCAAAGAAACAGCTTGTTTACTGTAAATGGCTGACTTACTACATAAAAATAATAATAAATCTATCTTTGTTGATATGGTTAAACTTGGAATTACATTACAAAAGGAGTCTCCAGTGTCAGAGCTACATTTTTTTTTAGGATGGCAGAGCTTACACTTTTTAAGAGAGGATACTTTAGTTATTGTAGATCTAGTTTTTTAGAGGTGTAATGTACATAATAACAGTACAGTAGCTAACCTGCATTGTGAACGTTCCACAAGGTTAACTGCAAATAAATTTTACCAGTATGGTGAATAAAATAGAATAACTTATGGTGGAATGTAAGCACCTTCAATGTTAATTATTTTCCTATAACTTCATGACACAGTGTTTTATTTCTTTTGTCATTACTGGTCGTGAAACTTAGACAAGTGTAAATAATTACTCAGTGGTTTTTGTCATCATTTTTTTGGGGGTGCAAACTTTTGCACTGAGCTGTATTATATAACAAATTGACCTAACAGTGAAATAAGTTTACAAATATCTGTGTAAAAACTCATAAACCGATAACGTAGTAGCTATGAATTTGAAATAATTAATAATTTGCACACTGGAATTTAAAGACGGATTATTTCAGCTTCATGCCAAACATTTTTTGTCCACGTGTCATTCACTGCATATGACCTGCTTCATGTTAAAATGATGTAAATCATTTTATTTTCTGTAAACATCTCCATTCTTTCTTCCATTTTATTGCATTTATGAAATTATTTGACTTGTTTTTGACAACAACAAAAAAAAACGATGATCACATGTTCATCATGTCAAAGTTTTCACCTCTTCACAGTTTTCAGAAAAAAAAAAAAAAAAAACAGAAATAAAACATTGTCCTTCTGAATTGTTTCGTGTTTTGTTGTAACTGGACGATGTGGTAATGGTTTGACCGCTTAAACTCCCAGAATTTTTATTTCATATTTACTTAATTCCCAGAATAATGAATTACTGTAACATGTAAATATGTTGTCTGATTGTGACTGAATGTTGATCTGGGACTTTTAAGAGGTTAAAACAAAACAATAAAAATAAAGAAGTCTAGATTTGACAAGCATACTGGAAGAAATTAATTTTAATATTTTTTTTTTAACAACAGTTTTGGCAGTCAGCTTGAGGTTCTAATGGCGGAAGTTATATATTACATTCTTGTATTTCTATTGTAATGATGTGAGGATTTTGTGTGGAATCATTTTCATGTCCATTTAAAAACGCACTGTTGGCAGCTTTATCCACTCCACACACACTACCATCTCTGCTCTGTTGCATCTCATACGTGACGAGCGCCTTCTGTGTGTGTGTGTGTTTATTTTTTATTTTTTTTTACGTTTATCTCTCCTGCACAGCATCGAAAAGTGAACGTGAGTAGGCTTTTCTCTAAAGTGGCGAGCATGACTGAGCCTGAATGTGCACCTGAGAGGACTTTTTGAGAATGAATCTGAGAATGGTTTTTGGTTGAACATGCCTAGTTTATTTATTTGTTTGTTTGTTTACTTGTTTATTTTTTGACTCGGTGAATGTGCGCCATGTTGTTATGGGGCTTTCCATTCACTAGATGGCAATGATGCACCAGCACTTAGGAAGGAAGGACGGAATTAAAAGAGTTAAAAAAGGAAATGCTGGAAATGGGAAAGAATGAAAGAGTAATACTGGATAAAGGGGGAAAGAAACGATCATAGTTTAATGAATAAACTGTTGATTTTGTACATGAATGTCCCTTCTCTGTCATCCTAACAGCTCATCTCAAAATTATATTTGTTTGAGAAATGGTCATGTCATTGATTAAAATATTCATACTGCTTCTGTTGCAGTTTTCACACATATTAGATTTGATTTAAGGCCAGACACTACAGGTGAATAGGGAAATTTTTCATATGTTTAATATTTTTTTGTTTGCTGTTTATTTTACACTAGAAATAGCAATGAAATTTTGCCAGTTAATTGATGATATCCTATATTTTTTGACAAAAAAAAAAGAAATCTGCCTTTCTAATTCATCATATTTAAATCCACATACTGTATTATAACAAAAAATTAAAAGTCCTATATAAAAAATTGGTTTAAAAAAAACTGTTTAACTAAGAAAAAAATGTACATCTGTATGTTTTATATGTACATACGTTTACATTTTTAAATAATGCTGCTGTTACAGATTTCATGTTATTATTCATGTTGCACAACTTTACGAATGGGGTTAATCTACAACCTGAGAATTTAGGTTTTGAATATTGTTGTTAAAAAAAAAAGTACTTGGTGGTCCAAAGTGTTTTATAAAAAGAAGGTAACTATTAATGTACATCATCAATTTTTCAAACTTACCTTTGTTTTTATTTTTCTATTTTTAATTACATATATTACTAACATATTATACAGTACATACATATAATATAAATAATATTTGTTTAATTCATGAACTTAAAAAATACGTTACTAACCTAAACAAACTTTGTCAAAGCTTGTTTGTTTGTTCATCAATTACATTGTTGTAAGAAAACGTTTTGTGTTTAGCAAAGGTTTGAGCAAATACAGTAGTTGGGGTTGGCAAGCTGAGGAAAAAACAATCATTTAAAAATGTAAAGATAATATTTTTAACATGTTTAAAATATTTAATTAAAAGATTTTGGCTTCTGAAAAAGTTTTTATTTAAAAATACAATGTGGTACAATGCCTTCTACTGTAATTGGCAAGAAAAGTTTGTTAGTTGGCACAACAGAATTGTGATCAGAGCAGAGCTTAAAGCTGTTGTATTTTGAGTTTTACAAATGAACGAATAATGTTAGATGGAATTTCTCCAAAAAATGTTATGCAGCATGTCAGTCTGTAGTGTCTTGCCTTAAAAGCTTAGCCACTTTTTCACTCTATGCTATTGCTTTATGTTATTTAACATCAGTAGCCATTTGGGACACCGTGTAGCGTCTGGTCCTGCCACTCTGACGCCATGCGGTCTCCTTTCAGCCATTTAGTACCAACTCATCACCCCTAACCCATCGTTAGTGTAGATTTATAATGCAAACCCCTTCCTAAGAATGGTAGAGCATGCTTGTTAGTAAAGCGCTCGCTTTATTAACGAAAGTCATTGACCACCTACTAACCTGTTTGACTGTTTTTTCTCGCTTTTTTGTTTCTGTTTTTTCTTTCGCTAACAAAGTTGGTTTCGCCAAAGCAGACCTGCAAGGTAGACGGTTCCCTCTCCATTCTGAGCTTTGGCTCAAAAGCTGCTCTGTGTGATGTATCGTGTCAATTTTTATAATTTTTGTTTTAATTAATTTATTTATTTTCAGCACCCAGACATAAAGCTGTCTCGCTTCACTTTAACAATGTCTTGGTATAAAATGGTTCACTTCTTAAAAAAAAAAAAAAAACAAAGAAAGAAAAGAGAGAAATACAAAGAATGAACAGCAGCTGCGAGGTTGTATAAATAAAACATCAGACGTTTGGGTGTAATTAAGCCACTGGATGTTTGCTGGATCTCGTCCTGGACTCTGTTAATGCTAATGATGCTCACATCAGAGTCGTGGGTTTCTGCTCAGCCTCAGTAAACGACACCAAATCATCTTTAGTTGAAAATTCCAAAATTTCCACTACAATCAAAAATATTAAAGCTCACGTCATATTAGTTTGATGCACTTCATGTAAAAGTGGCTAATTGTTTTAAATTTATATATATATATATATATATTCATATTCTTATTTTAAAATGTAAAATTAGATAATATATCCAAATTATTTATTCCATTATAATTTTTGTATCCGAGGGCGTTATCTAATATTTCATCTTTTTTTTTATTTATAGATTCATCTAATAAATTTTATTTCTACTTGAAATCATGCTTTGAAACTTGCTTAGATTGAAAGTTCCAGGCTGGTTGTGTCGCCATCTTCAGCAAATTTGACCACGTTTGCTAAAGATGGCGATGTAAAGTTGCAGAAATTTTCAATGGATGTAAATTTTTGAAAAAGTGATTTTCAAATTAAGTAAATGATTTTGGGAAGAAAAAAACCCTAATTTTAATATTTAAGTTTATTTTAAATTTTATTTATTTTATTCTTTAAATTATTTGTTTATTTAGTTAGTTAGTCATTTGTTTGTTTGGTAATTTATTTATTTATTGCAAATGGTAAAATATCTAGCATCCTGTACATGTTTTTGTTTTGTTTCAATTTTATTTTGTTCTGCTTTGGTTGTAATGAATTATTTTCGAGGGCTGATTATTAGTCATGAAAACACAACACGGTATCTGAAATGTAATTAAATATATGAAAAAAGCCTAAATTGGGGGTGAATCATTTTATGTTTTAACATAACCTAACATCTTCAATTGCACTACACATTACACAAGAACTGCACTTTTGGTATTTATGTTTTCTACTTGTTTGTGTGTGATTAACCCTGTTTAACACAAGTGCCGTGCTCAGAGTACTTTAAATGTGTGATAAGTAGATTTTTGTTGTCAAAATAAGAAAATTGTTCAAACTAAATCCCTCTCTATATATTTAAAATCCTTTAGGAACAATGGACTTTTAAATGTTTGGTGGGAGTTCAAGTTTTTTTAATAATTCAAAATTCCTTCAAGATTGACATGCTTATTCATTTAATGAATTTCTTTGAATTTTCACAGTTACAGTTACTAAAGGCTAAGCATACTTTCTGAACTGTAACAGAGGAAAATGCTAAAACGTAAAAAATAAGGATACACAACGTACTGTATATCAGATTCTTCAGTCGTTTTTACTGTGAAACTATAGATTTTTTGACAACTAAAACTACTAACTGCACCTTTAATAACATTTCACTTGCAGTTGTAAATGTTTACATGATCGTTTTTAAAGTTTAGCATAAAAAGATAAAATACATCAAAACTCTTAGTGAGTAAGTTAGCACTTCATAGTAAACGGTGGATTTTTGCTGTTTTTATTGTTTGGAAAATTTATCTGGTAAATTATAATAACTTAAACATCTTTCTGGGCCAGATTTTTTCTTTTCTTTAATAAAAAAGAAAGCCGCAATCCAGAGTTCTACCTAAAATACTGAGAAACAGTTTGTTTTTGTTTAAACAAAACGTATTAACTGCAGCTTTAAGCGGAGTTTACTCACAGTTATTAATATTCACTTAATCATTTGTTGATTTATTTTTTATTTCATGTAATAACATTTCATTTTACAGTAGGTAAGAAAATATATTAGATGTCTAGAAGTTGGTTTTTGGAGCTTTTTAATGATGTACGTATGCCTTTTTTCTGGAAAGAAATGCAAATAAACACACAATAAAAAAACAATAAAATAGAAGATCTACAGTATAATACAAGAAAGTCCGTAAAGATTCCGAAACTCATCACCTTGGCTTCCTGCATTTGCTTAGTTATAGAATCTTTGACAATTTGTTGACAACAAAATGTACTAATTGCACCTTTAACCAATTATTTTTGACAGAATGTCAATTTTTTTAGTCTAATAAGTTAAACATATTACAGTACTTGCTGCTCCATAGAGAGTCACTAAACACACTAATTTGCTTTAACTGTTGATTTCTTATTAACTCCGTGTGTACGTGGTGACTCCTGGCGAGTTCTGCCTGTGTGTGATGCCCCCCTTTTCCCCCTCTACCTGCCCCCTCACCCCCCACCTGCCCCGTCTGAAGCCACGTTCGGGAATGTCCGCAGCGCTGTGTTTTGTCTACCTTGTTACTAAAACCTACTCGGAGAGAATGCCAAGGCTCAGTTTGATTTGTCTGTAATTTTTTGAGAATTATTTACTACTAACATTGACTGCATGCCAACTTGAAGTGCATACCTGCATGGCACCTAACGGCTCGCCGCCGGCTGCTCTGCCCCGCTGTTACAGCCCTGTGCTCTGCCACCGTAGGTCCTAGCACCACGTGTCAAGAGGATTCCTGCGCCAACATGGGCGTCTGCATCCAGCAGTGGGAGAACTACACCTGCGACTGCTCCATGACCTCCTTCACGGGAATGCACTGCAACGATCGTGAGTCCCTTTTCTTTCTTAAGCACACATGTACTGTACTCTGTAGTACATACTGTACATTCACATACCAGGTGGCTAATTAACTATCCATGCAACACAACACACACATCTTGATGACCCACTTGGAGTGAAACCTTATAAGGTAAGTGCTTGTTTTTTTTTTTTTTTTGTCACAACCATACACGTTATTTATATATTAGTGATTAAAAATAACTTATACTACATACTGTACTTTGTGTCACTTATTTTAAAGTACATACATGCATGTGGCAAGTTTGTATGCCATAGTAAATTTATTCCAGGAATGTCATTTTAATGGAAAATCAAGAGTGTGTTACACACATGTATACGCTGCCTGACAAAAGAAAATCACACACTCTTTAAATAAATCTATTAAATCATCTTTAGCGTTAATTACAGCACACAAAGTGAAAATGATTCCTCATGCTCTCAGAACCACTCTTTCACAATCCTGAAATATGCCCCGTATCATCAGGGAAGAAGAACTCCACAGGTGTGATGACTTCATTTAATTGCCACATACAGTAACGTTGCTGAGCCTCGACCTGAACAACTGAACACAACACTGCCTTGTACAGTGGACACTACACATGATGTACACATGACACTATACATGATCACTTCATGTGCTTCCCTTCATACGTACCCTGACGCACACATCTGAACATGATCATGAATTTTGAAAAGACTTAAAAAATAAAGTGCTGCTGCATTTCTTTCTTTAACTAGGGATGAAACATGGTCTAAATCCCACTGCACCACTGCATTATGAGTAAACTAGCATTTGAACAATACAGTATTCAATTCAATTCAATTCAGTTTTATTTGTATAGCGCTTTTAACAATTGACATTGTCTCAAAACAGCTTTACACAATCAAAAGAATTATTTACGTTTGTATGGAATGTGAATATGTATGAATCAAAATGTTCAGATATTCCCTGGCGAGCAAGCCCGAGGGCGACAGTGGCAAGGAAAAACTCCCTGAGACGGTAATAGGAAGAAACCTTGAGAGGAACCAGACTCGACAGGGAACCCATCCTCATCTGGGTGAAACAGATAGCAGGAAATGATCTGCATTTATACAGTGTTAAGTGTTAGGTTCAGCTATAATAGTTGATGTTAATTGATGTTATAATACTTGATGTAAAATGGAGTCCAGTAGTTATTCGAGACTCAGATAGACTTGTAGAAAGTTCCAGTCCTGAACTATCGAATTGTCAAGTCCTCAGAGAAACAGCTGACAACACCAGTCGAGGCCAGAACCATCTTCTAAGTATAGAGAATCATCCCCAGACACCAGACGCATCCTAAAGAGACACACGGGGCATCCATGCGATGAGACCTCCAACCAGAAACCGGGCACCAGGATGGATCAGACAGGTCCGGAGGGCAGTGGGAGTCTGGATCACTGGCAGCTCAGGAACCACATGTGTAGCTCGACAGAGAGAGAGAGAGAAAGAGTGAAAGGGGGAGACAGGGGGAGAGAGGAAAGAGAAAGAGGGGGAGGAAGAGAAGAGGAGGAGAGATTGCAATTAGGTATGGTCACAGTCACAATGTCTAATGTGAATGTATATTTACTGTAGAGTGCAAGCAGGGACTCCGGCAGGACTAACTATGACAGCATAACTAAAAGGGAGAGCCAGAAGGAAACACAAACATGAGGGCTCCCTGAGATGTAAAGCAAACAATCACCTCACCGTCAACAAACCTGAGTGATCAAATGAGACTGAGGAAGACAGCATCTAAAACATACCAGTTCACCATAATACTCTACGTCCATGAGTCCCCCAGATCTGCTCCTTTACCTTATGGCAAATCTATTTATAAAAATGCTTGGCTAAATAAATAGGTTTTTAGCCTAGACTTAAACACTGAGACTGTGTCTGAGTCCCGAACACTATTTGGAAGACTATTCCATAATTTTGGGGCTTTGTAAGAAAAAGCTCTGCCCCCAGCTGTAGTTTTCATAATACGCGGTACTGATAAGCAGCCTGCATCCTTTGACCGAAGTAGGCGTGGCGGATCGTAAGACACTAGCAGTTCGCTCAGATACTGCGGCGCGAGACCATTTAATGCCTTATATGTCAAGAGTAGTATTTTAAAATCAATGCGAAATTTCACAGGGAGCCAATGCAGTGAAGATAGGATAGGGGTGATGTGCTCATATCTTCTGGTTCTAGTGAGGACTCTCGCTGCTGCATTTTGGACTAGCTGAAGCTTGTTTATGCACCTAACTGAACAACCAGACAGTAAGGCATTACAATAGTCCAACCTAGAAGTGATAAAAGCATGAACTAGTTTTTCTGCATCATTTAGCGACAATATATTTCTTATTTTGGCGATATTTCTAAGGTGAAAGAATGCTATCCTGGTGATATTATCTACATGAGCTTCAAATGAAAGGCTGGAATCTATAATCACGCCGAGGTCTTTTACTGTTGCACTTGACGGAACAGAAAGGCCATCTAAAGTTACGGTGTGATCTAAGATTTTACTTCTAGCTGTATGCGGTCCTATGACTAGAACTTCTGTCTTATCCGGATTAAGCAGAAGGAAGTTAATTAGCATCCAATTTCTTATGTCCTGAACACATTGCTCAACTTTAGTAAGATGGTTTTTCTCATCAGGTTTTGTTGAGACATATAACTGTGTGTCGTCAGCATAACAATGAAAACTAATACCATGCTTACGGATTATGTTGCCCAGAGGAAGCATGTAAAGGGAAAAAAGCAGTGGGCCTAAAACTGAACCCTGCGGAACGCCAAACTCCACTAGAGAACATGCAGAATAATCACCATTTAAGTCTACATACTGATAACGATCTGTCAAATAGGATCTGAGCCAGGAGAGGGTTGTACCCTTAATTCCTACTAAATTTTCTAATCTGTGAAGAAGAATAGCATGATCAATAGTGTCAAAAGCTGCACTGAGGTCGAGTAATACAAGCATAGTTACACAACCCTGATCAGAGGCCAATAGGAGGTCATTTACTACTTTAACGAGTGCTGTTTCTGTGCTGTGATGAGGCCTAAATCCTGACTGATACAGTTCATGTATGCCATTTCTATGTAGATATGAGCATAGCTGCTCCGCTACTATCTTTTCCAGAATCTTAGAGATAAAGGGGAGGTTTGATATTGGCCTGTAATTGGACAGCTGACAGGGGTCGAGGTCAGGTTTCTTAATTATTGGTTTAATAACTGCTACTTTAAAAGATTTTGGAACATAACCAATGCTGAGTGAGGAATTAATTATTCTCAACATCGGTTCTGTTATTACTGGTGCTATCTGTTTAAGAAAATGTGTCGGTATAGGATCTAATATACAGGTTGATGAATTTGCAGAAGAGATGAGTGAAATTAGTTCATTCTCTTCAAGAGGAGTAAAGTATTCTAGGTTTGAATCTGACATGGCTAGGTTAACATCAGTATCAATTACATTGTTTGGTTTCAAAGCCTCAATTTTATGCCTGATATTTACAATTTTATTATTAAAAAAGTTCATGAAGTCCTCACTATTGCATGATGTTGTTGTGGAGATTTCTGTAGTGGTCTTATTTCTGGTTAATTTGGCTACGGTATTAAATAAAAATCTAGGATTATTTTTATTTTCGTCTATAAGAGTGGAGAGATACGTTGATCTAGCTACACTAAGAGCTTTCCTATAGTTCAGGATGCTCTCTTTCCATGCTATTTGAAATACCAACAATTTAGTTTGACGCCATTTACGCTCTAATTTCCGAGCAGTCTGTTTTAAAGTGCGCGTGTGATCGTTATACCAGGGAGCGAGTTTCTTATCTCTAATAATTTTTCTTTTAGCTGGAGCTACATTATCTAAGGTACAACGAAGTGTCGACTCTAAATATTCAGTCGCCTGATCAAGTTCTGTGGGGTCAGACGGTGGCCTAATCGAAGTTGGTAACTCTGGGAGATTACTGATAAAACTCTGTGTGGTAGTTGATGTGAATGTACGTTTAATACGGTAGCGCGGTACTGTGCGTACATTATCACTGTGAGACACTTGAATGGAGACAAGATAGTGATCTGAGATAATTTCAGACAGTGGAATTGTGAACACATTTCTTATAGTTAATCCGAAGAATATTACTAAATCTAAAGTGTGACCTGCTTTATGAGTGGGTCCTACTACACACTGATTTACACCTACGGAGTCCAGTATGGATATAAATGCTGTTCTCAGAGGGTCTTCTGGATTCTCAAAATGAATGTTAAAATCTCCAGCAATTAACACTTTGTCTACAGAAATGACCAGGTCTGAGATGAAATCTGCAAATTCACTAAGAAATTCAGAATACAGCCCTGGAGGTCTGTAAATTATAATTAGTGGAATCGACTGAGCTGATTTAATATACTTAAATACACTTATGTTACTATAGAGAATTTCAAATGAGTTAAATTTGTGTCTGTGTTTTTGTACGATAGACAGGTTATCATTATGAATAACTGCGACGCCTCCTCCTCTACCAGTTAACCGAGGCTGGTGTATGTAGCTGTATCCAGGAGGACTAGCTTCATTTAGAGCTACATACTCGTCCTGTTTAACCCATGTTTCAGTTAAACAGAGTATATCAAACGCCTGATCTGTGATAATTTCATTAACAATAACTGCTTTTGATGTGAGAGATCTAATATTTAACAATCCTAGCTTCAGATCAGAGGTGCCGGCTGCGCATTCAGTATGATCGGAGTTTGTGGACTTTATGTTAATTAGATTATTGAAACAGACTTTCTGGGTCTTTCTACATTTTTGCTTAGATCGGGGAACAGACACAGTCTCAATAAGGTGAACCCTGAGTGACGACTCTATGCAGCTAGCAGACGGTTGGTTTAGCCTGTCTGTCTGCTCCCTGGCCTGGGCTCTGGATTGTCACCGATTAACTAGACCTCTACTGAGACTATGAGCTATACTACAGGAAATGAGAGCAGCACCTTCCCGAGTGGGATGGACACCGTCCCGCCCTAACAGGCCAGCTTTGCCCTCAAAGGTCTTCCAATTGTCTATGTAGCCCACATTATTTTTGGAGCACCACCTGGACATCCAGCGGTTCAGCGACCATAACCTGCTGTAAGCTATGTCGCCACGTCTCATTGGGATGGGACCAGAGCATACTACTTCATCGGACATCGCCTTCGCTAATTTAAACACCTCTGTAAAGTTACTCTTACTAACCTCTGACTGACGAAGGCGTATATCATTAGCTCCAGCATGTACCACTATCTTAGAGAACCTATGCTGTCCTAGAGCCCTAAGATTACCTTCTATGTCCGGTGCTCTGGCTCCCGGGATACACCTAACCACTGCCGCTGGCGCCCCTAAAGGTCTAGCTAATGTCACGTGCCTCAGTATAGAGTCTCCTATAACCAGAGCTCTTTCAGGTTTCTCAGCGGGTGCAGCACTGAGGAGAGCAAACCTGTTGGACACGTGACGCGCAGAGGAGGTGTGCTCCGGTGGGCTAGCCTTAGCGTTAGCTTTGGCTGAACGAGTATGCCGCCGAGTCGTCACCCACTCGCCCCGCTGTGAGGGCTCTAATGCCGGAGTCGGGGGCTGATTATCTCCGCCTGTGGCACCCAGACTGTCCGCTACAGGAATAACGCTGCTCTCACACTGTCTAACACTCTCTAAAGTCTGGATGCGCTCCTCTAACACTGATATCTTCTCCGTCAGAGTGCTCACTAACACACACCTATCACAAATAAAATTATCGCTAATGACGGAGGAAGAATGTCTAAACATCCTGCACTCTACACACTGAACAAGCTGAACGGTAGACATTATAACGTACCTCTGTGTCGGAGTTTTTAGTTGTTTAGTTGAGGAAACTCGCGCGTTGCGAAACTTTCGCGGCAACAATACGAAAACAGGAAGCTACGTCACCAACTGCGGGGGGAACAAAGTTGGGACAACTTTGATTCCCAACAAGATGGGAATCAAACCCAGTTCCTGGAGGTACAAGGCAACAGTGCTCAATCAAACTGTATATACACCTTATACTGTACCTTGTCCTCACTGCAAACTTGATCATCATCATGGAAGTTTGTTTTTTCTTTCCTATTTGTCTCGTTAACCCTTTTGAGTCTGACACTACAAATTCCTTATGAACACTTTACGCAGTCTCAACAGGGAGGGTTATAACCTGTTAAACATACACAGTCAGAATTATTTACTCATAAATGAACCTCAGAAAATACAAACTGACATAAAAGATGAGTAAGTGGCTTTGTTGATTCTTTGAAATGAAACCTCGGGATGCCAGGTCAGTGCTGGTCTTCTGAAAGCTTTGGATTAATTACGCCGTCACTGAAGTGGCCTCGCGCGTCAGTCGAGGAGCCGCGAGATGAAGCTCATCAGTACAATCGGCCACAAGAGCCTCGGTTTGCTTTACAGGGATGAACATGAGGCTTCGATTTTATGATATTTATCTCATACGATGTGAGTTGATTTGCGGTGACTTTTTTTCCCCCCCTGAACAAACTAGGAAAGCATTCTTTAGCATCTGTTTTATCACTGCAATATATTTTCAATACTAACAAAAGTAAATACTCTACTTCTCTTTATAGAATTGTGGACTTTTTAAAAAAAAAAAACTTTTTTTAATATACTGTAGCTATCTGTTTATTGATAAGGATTGCACTGAGAAGTTCAGAATTACGTCATTGTAAGTCTGTGCGTATACTGTACTGTACGTCTGCAGTAGAAGAGAAATATTTGTTTTCTTTGAAAAGTTAAGAGCTTACCAGGTACAGTACATATGTAGTTCTTACACTTAATATTTGTTTAAAAAAAAAATGTAGCCAAAGAATAATAGCATTTATATTTGCTCTTGTCTAATTTAAACCCTGCCTGCTTTCAGATGTTTTATAATAATAATAATAATAATAATAATAATAATAATAATAAGCATTATTGCATGTTTATAATGCATTTCTAGAAAAGTAAACACACTATACAATGTAGCTTACATTAATTGCTAATTAAATATTTAACTTGCAAATACGGCAATTATGGTTAATATTATTTAATGTTATTAATAGCAGTTAAAAATTAAGATTTTAAATACAAAATCCTTCGCTTGTTTGTTGTAGCAATATGGGACCAAACTACAACATCATTATCATACAATATGCAAATAAAAGCTACAGTAATAACCACATACTTATTATTATTTGTTGTTGTTGTTTAATTAAAAAAAAAAGTTTATACTGTACATTTAAAAGAATTTGTGAAGCACAGATGCTGTGTCTGCTGAAAAGTGATTAAAAGGAAAATACATTTAAAGAAGTATTCAGATTTTTTTTTATCACCCTGTTAGGAAGTAAATAAAAAATTTTGAAAAAAAATGAATAAATATTAATGGTATTTTCTGCATATTTGGCTTAAAGACAAAAGGACTTCAAGATAAATGTATTACATATGTTTAGACATTTTATTAAATAGTAAAGTCAGATGCAAAGTTACTGTATGTTGTTGACCAAAAAATAACTACTACTAATAATAATAATACATTTTCTGATCATGCACTATTTTGCTGGTTGCATTGCATTCCCTGTTGCATGTACAGTAGCATGTGAATGTGTTTGACCGTGTGTATACAGTATGTGTGTGTATGAGAGAGAGAGAGAAAGAGAGAGAGAACGTGGCACACGTGTCCATCATATAATCGCCTTTCAAGACATCACAGTTGACCTTCTGATGATTGAAGACTGACACCAGGAATGATCACACGGATCTGCTGTCCTTATCCCAGCAGTAAATCAGAGGCATGTTGGACTGGATAGTGTGTGTGTGTGTGTATACAGAACATGCAATACGAGAGAGCTTGTCACGTGCTTGTCCTGATAGAGCATCCCATAGTGGCTTCCACAAACAGCAAAAGAGAGAAAGAGAATCAGAAATAAGGAGAGTGGGGGGGGGGGCAAAGGGGGTGGGGGGGGTGGGCAGCCTCACAAAACTGGCACATGTGATCAGAAAGAGGGCTCAAGAAAAGCTTATAGTTGTGATAGAGTTTTGCACTTGACCACTAGGTGGCAGTGCTGCACTAGACACTAATAGTGTATGGCGGGAAAAAATTCCTCCCACTCTCAATGTCATTTCAGGCTACAAAGCATGAAGTTTTGCCTTGAATATACATTTACGAACCATACTGCTGATCTGTCCGTGATCCATAAAACACACTCTATAGGCTTACATCACAAAATAGCACAGACCGCTCTCTAAGCTTGTTATGTGCTTTATTATCATTAACCGTGCATTAAGTGTGTATATTAATTCGGATACGGTTGCCGTTATAGCACAGGAAATGACAGGAAGCCAATGGAGCATCATGAGAATGACTTTACTCCAACACACACCTCCATTATACACGTACTCAATCCAATACACACCCCCATTACACACTTATCCACTCTAATACACACCCCTATTACAGCCTTATCCATTCCGGAGATGCTAAAAATCTGTTTCCAGGCCAAACAGGACCCTAAACCTCGCCAGGCCGTGTCGTTGCTAAAAAGCTGATTTTCAGTATTCTTGCCGAATTTCTAATTAAATTAAACGTCCTTTGTCTTTTACCCTCGGAAAGGTCAAACCTCTCCTGTTCACGACCGAGCTCACAGCCACCCGAAAATTGAATTACTTAGTAATTAGTCCCACTCTCGGTCACGATTGACTTTGTGACATTTCTGTGCCGAAGCGTGTCACGAAAGGAATTAGAAACCCAACGTGTCCCTGCATCGTCACGCTAAAATTTAGCCTGTCAAAGATATCGACCGAAATTTACCATTTGGCGAGGAAGACTCTCTGGAAGTCTGGAACTTTTTTAAGGATCGTAGCTATATTTATAATTAAAAGCAAACATTTTTTAAACATAAAATTCTCGACATGAATAATAAGCTGTGTTCATAACCCATACTGTACAATAATAACACCATTAGAAAGGAAAGATCGAAATATGATTGCCATAGATTGTTATAACCAGTGGTTATAATGCATTCTGTTAACATTTTCTAAATG
The DNA here is from genome assembly GCA_030522415.1 of Channallabes apus. Classification (NCBI taxonomy): domain Eukaryota; kingdom Metazoa; phylum Chordata; class Actinopteri; order Siluriformes; family Clariidae; genus Channallabes; species Channallabes apus. Next base: position 5,408,008 of record CM060116.1, read on the forward strand.
TGTTATGAACCGAGTCATAGACTGTAGCCTTAGTATACAGTACCTATAACTAATAATTATAACAGTTTGAGAAAAGCTTAATAAATGCATTATAACACATAATAAATGTTCATAATTATTAGTATGAGTATAGTAGGATATACATATTGCCTTAATAAAAAGAGACACCAAAATACTGACACAGAACAGATGAACATGATCTTAGGCACCTCACAGAAAAAAAAGAGTTAATGATAAAAATGAAGGGTACGAAATTTACAATCAGCTATTCTTACACCACAGAGTACAGGCTGAGTGTAGAACCTAAAAAAGGGCATAAAGTGCGATTTTTGTTTCATTTACCTTTCTTTTGAATTTAGAATTCAGTTCAGATTTCAGAACAAAAACATTTTATCATTTTATGACAAATATTATATGAAAGGTGTTTCATAAAAAAAGTCTGGTTGAATTCATGATGGTATCTTTTTTGTGAGAAGCTAATGCTAAATGCTCAGATCTGATTGGTCAGAATCTAAAAACAGCATTTCCATAGTGACGGCTAATTCTTAGAGGCTCGTATGCCAGCACCAAATGAGCTGCGAATTTCTGCAAATACAAACGAGTTTCGAATACGAATCAATTTCGGAAGTAGCATTGTTCAAAAAATAGACACAGCAGTTTTATATATATATATATATATATATATACAGTATATATATATATATATATATATATATATATATATAATTTTTTTTTTAATTATTATTGTTATTATTTTATAATATAGAGTATAATGCATAAACCAAAACACCAAACCTGTATTTTTTTATGCTTTTCATTGTTTATTTGTGTCAAAGGCATATTAGACTCACTTTGTCAGACTTACAAATGAATCCGACTTACAAACATACTCCCAGAACGGAACTCGTTCGTAAGTCAGGGACTTGCTGTGTAGAGCCAAAATCATTTACTGTATATGGTGGCGTTTTCTCTAAGGAGATGTCCACGATACATTTCAGGAAGGAGCCTTCGGTGTCGTTCACTTTTCAGGAGTTTACGCTTTGTGGTTTCTCGGCAACTGGACGAGCTGAGTACTTGAAGAGAGAGAGTTAACGAGAGGCTGGTGAGGAAGCGAGTGATTACAACTGCTAAATGAGGACAGGAACTCGCTTCTAGAATAGGTTTTGGATTGTAGTTGTCAGCCGTAGTGTAGTATAAGTGGAATAAAACACTTCAGGGTGTAAACCATACCGCGCTTCATCACCCTCCGCTGTCACTGATTAATTAGCCGTATTAGCGTAATGTGTTTGTGTGCTGTGTTATTTTTAATGGAAGTGAAACCATAAAGCGCTGAAGTGTGCACCAGGATGAGTTATTACTCAGGAATATTAGAACCGTGTTCTTCAGGACAATATCAACAAGAATTCACCTCATGCATCTCCGACGTGTTCCTTATTAACGGAAGCACACTAAGCAATCATCTTGATTGAGCTGTACTAATAAATGACTTGTTAGCAGCTTCATTGCCTGTTAAATGAACTTGCTCTAAATTAATATCGCATAAAGGAATCGACTCGCCTTCACTGAGCCTCGCTTTAAACCTTCTTCCTTTTTTCTTCTCACCTTTTTTCCTCATTCCTGTGACCTTTCTGGCGAGCGTAACCTTTCCACGACCTTCACGTCCATAACCATAAACAAGCAATCTCCCATTATAACCCGTTTATGTTTATTTCTTAGAAGAAGAAAAAAGGAGGCCCAAATTTTCTAGGAAAATCACCTTCAGTAATGACTTTCGAGGCGTCTCGTCGTCGGCGACTCGATGGCTTCCCGTCGCTTGCGGTGTCATTTTGCACGACTCCATGCTGTGCAGACGGACTTCGATTTCCTTTCCTGCACTTTAAGCTGCAGATAGGATCACACCTCTAGCGCATATAAACATGCATAAAACCTGATGTTGTGGAAAATACGCTCCTCTTCTGTGATGTCAGTTAAGGATGGCGGAGACTACGGTCACGCCGCTAGGCACGGACGCATATCTGTATTCTTGCTCTTTGTATCTCGACACCACAAAATATTGATTTTTCTAACAGCATTAATTACTGAGATTAATATGAAAAATATCCTCTTCTATTCCAAATAGCGGCCCGAGGGTATTACGTTGTCTTCCGTATCCACCGTGGTACAAATATATAAATTAAATCAGAGATAGATGCGCAACTAGGGAGCCGAGAGGATGGATTTGTTTTCCTCCCAGCGTGTCTGACACGAACAGGCGCGCCATAATTAAGGAGCATCTCTTTTCCTCCTCCTCCTCCTCCTCCTCTTCCTCCACCACCTCATGGCCCTGAAACTTCATCAAGTCCTTTTCCCTTTCCTCCATTAGAAACACGAGAACCTGTCGCCCGAACAGGCCATCAATTAAAGCAACAACAAAAGCACAGGATGAGCTTTCTGTGCTCGCCCGAGTCTAATGTAGTGTTGCACGGACAATACGTATCTGCCAGGCGAGAGACACATTACTGATGAATACCAGATTCTGCGCTGGCTTAAGCAGGATTTGTCTGGTGAAGGAAATGTTCAGAAATTGAATTACCAATCGTTTTAATGCACCCACACCACCGTGATGCATTAAGACTGTGGAATGATTTTCTTCTTGCCTGGAAATATTAAATAGACCTTTTAAATATGTGGAAATGTTTTTTTTTTCATTCTTTTAAAAAGTGGAACGTAGGTGGAATATGTTATGTAAAGAATAAAAAGAAGCTCCACAAGCGCAAATCTGATTATTTTCCTATAACGGGACATCCCGGAATGCTTTATTTGTCTTCCCAACAATTGGGCAATGACGTACACTCGGTGTATAAGTCGCCGTTCTCAGCTTGTGTTAGAAAGGAACAAACTGCAAAATAGCATAAAACTTCATTCATTCATTCATTTTCTATACCGCTTAATCCTGTGTTCAGGGTCGCGGGGAACCTGGAGCCTATCCCAGGAGACTTCGGGCACTAGGCGGGGTACACCCTGGACAGGGTGCCAATCCATCGCAGGGCACACACACACACTCACACACACTACAGGCCTGGACTGTGGGAGGAAACCGGAGTACCCGGAGGAAACACACCAAACACGGGGAGAACATGCAAACTCCATGCACACAGAGACGGGAATCGAGCCTGGCCGGAGAATCGAACCCAGACTGTGGAGGTGCAAGGCGACAGTGCTAACCACTACACCACTGCGCCGCCTAGCATAAAACTTCTCTGTCTTAAATTTTTTTTTGACATAACTGGTGTTAAAAATTTAACCTCTTGTGCTGTTAGTATGGAAACGCGACGGTATAAAACGAGAGCGTTAATACCCCTATCTCACCTACATGGTTTCACGCGGTGACCATGAGTACGGTTCATCATGATTCACCGCGAGTTTTGGCACTGTGGCACAACATGTTTAAATTTTGTGCCAGTTCTCGCAAAAGCTTGCGGACCTTGCAGAACTTCGCGGAATGTCTGCGGGCAATCGCGGCGGCTCACGGTGCCTAACACCGCATCTGACCGCGAGTCAAACTGCATAGGTGAGATAGGGGTAAAATGTCAAACTGTGATTGTGGCGCGAATCGTATGCGAATCGACACACGTTGACCAATCAGATTCGAGAATTTGTTAGCTCTGTGTTAAAATTACGCAAGTAAGAACATTTCAGACACTTAGAGCTCAGAAGCGAAAGTTTTATCCAAGCTGACGAACACTTGGCATAATCATGAAAATACCCTCGTTGCTACCTGATCTACATCGCCGTCCTGATTTGCACAGACAGTTCTTTTTAGCTACAGCTTAATCACTCACTCACTCATTCGCTCACTCGGTCATTCTTCACGCAGCTTATCCTGTACAGAGTCATGGGGTCCTGCGGAATATCCCAGTGGCCTCAGAGCAAGAGGTAGGGTACACCCTGGACATGGTGCCAATCCATCGCAGGGCGTACAAGCGCACACACACTAACTCGCTCACACACTACGGACCATTTGGGAACGCCAATTAGTCTAATCTGCATGTCTTTGGACTGTGGGAGGAAACCAGAGAACCCATAGGAAACCCACCAAACAACGAGAACATGCAAACTCCATGCACACAGACCGGAGGCGGGCATCGAACCCTTGACCCTGGAGGTGTGAGGCCATAGTGTTAAACCCAAAAGCAAGTACAACTAATAAAACATTGTTAACATAATCCCATTTTGGATGTGAATTTTTACTTATAGTGATTATCTGGGTTATTTCTAATTAAAAAAAATAAACATTGCAATTACACTTCCAAAAAAAACAAGAATAACAAAAACATTTTCTGCCATGTGATTTATAACAGCAGACCTTTTAAAATCATTCTTTTTAGGTTTTTATGATTTGTAGGGGTGCGGATTGGGTCGCAACAAATGCTCTATAAACAGAAAAAGGCACATTTGTTTGTTTATTTGTTTGTTTCACTTCCCAGTATGCACCAGGTTGATAAAACAATCAAATCTTTGGTAGACACAGTTTTGTGTTTGTACAACATTTTGTGTAGCTAGCCTTACACAACATAGCTTGGATTGGATATTAATAATCTCTTTACATTTTTATTTTCATTCAAAACACCAGGAAAATCTGATGATACTAAAACAACTCTCATGAGTCACTTTGCTAGGCAATGTGTTAAAATAAATGCATTTATCAAAAAAAAAAAAAAAAAAAAAGTTGAGTTCATCAATGTAGGGTAAATATGGAAAAAATAAAGCCTTCTTTAACTCGTCCGAGGTCTCTGATTGAGTCGTAGCCGAGAAGGTGCGAGCTGTGGACGAGTCGCCTCTCTGGCGCGGAGGTAAATTGGCTGGTTTTGATGAAGGGCCCAGCGAGCCAGGAAAGACGGATGACTTGCGTGAGCTCATATTCATCACCCCGGTGTCCTGCACTTCCGCCTTAGCCTATGACACAAGATGAAGAGCGGTGGGACGTGCAGAACGACCTCGGCTGACAGCCTCAACAGAAGCACCGAGAGGCACAATAGAAACGCATTACGGGAGCTGGCGAGAAATATTGCAGTGCCACGTTTTTCGTAAATAGTGTGACGCTTGTGCGGCTTGGCTAAGCTCGGCTCGACTCGGCTCGGCTCGGCTCGGCTCGCGGCCTGGCGCGCTGGCCGAATTGAAAGCATTTCATTATTTTATCCTGGTTTATGGAGAGCACAAGGCTGCGGCGCGCTGGGAGAAGAGCTGTCTAAAAATATATGACCAGATCGATCTGCTCAGGTTTAATGTCTTTCATTTCTTCCGATCGACCGCACGGCTCTCTTTTTGTCAACAGCGCCATATACAGTATGACTTAATGCAGCGCTTTTGGGTGTGTATTTCCCCTCACATCCTTTTACTAGCATCTGGTCTCAGCGCTGTTGTTTTTTTATTTATTTCTTCTCAGAGTTTGAACTTTCTGACGATGTCATTGCCATAATCTGTAGACGGTTAAAATGCAATTCACAATAAAGAGCGACGAGTGAAAGTTTACCATTTGTGGACGTGGCCTGTCCAGAATGTAGCGCTAGCTATACAATGTAGAGTATCTCCTTAACACAAATGTGAAAGTGCATTAATGAGTGTGTGTTTGATTTACATGCTACGTGCTCTAGCAAAGCGTACTCATTACCTTCTCGCATCAGAGGCGCTAACGATCTCTGCTGCTTCGTTCCAAATTTTCCTTTACCTACTGTAGTAATGTCTCTATAAACCACATTTATATTTATATTTGTTTTTCTCAAAAATTTTGTGCGCACTTAGGAAAACCACAGGAACCACAGGATTGGTCTGAAGCAATCATCTCTCGTCACGTCTCACCTTATTTGAATAAAATTGAGAAAAAACGTGACCGTACCCGCTGTCCCTGAACTCACATCTCAGCGTCACATGGCTGCTGATTGTGAATGTAGAAGGTCATGCAGAGCACAACTTCGCATGGTGCTTTGAAATGTTTCCAGACGAACGACTCATCCTGCAAACACTGGACAGCAGAGGGCGCTATAAGTTACAGACCGCCCCTTTAACATAAGCGCTACATCATTGCGAAGCACTTTACTTATGTCACATACTTTGTTTCCATGTACAGTCCAGGTCTAGTGTGAGTGTGAAGACGGAAAGAAAAAAAAATCAATATGATTATCAGATTTAATTTTTTTTCTGTTCCGTTTGCTGCCCAGTGACAGACGCATTCGACAAACATGAGGCTTGAAAACAAAGTACTGAAAACGGAAAAGTCCCTTCTTTTTGTCTTTTTGGAGCAAGGTGACCTTGGGTTGACATTGTTCTTTGGTTTAAGGTCCAATCGCTCAAGCGAAGCCATCCATCACCGCACGTTCCCAGGAAAAACAAATTACGGCCCTTCGCTGGCACATAAACATGACCGATCAATATCCGAGTGCCCTGCTCGAAATGCCACTCGTTTTAGATCATTTCTAATCATCTTGTTGTCTTTTCACTTGTGCCAAGTCAATGCTGTGTCGGTGTGTGTGTGTGTGTGTGTGTGTGTGTTTCCTATTTGAAGGCCAAAAATTTTGAGCTGATATCAGGACACTATACTCTATAATAGACACCCACATATACGTAACCCCCGCTCCCACACACACACACACACACACACACACACATACTGTACATGCATGTCCACACCTACAGTACAGGCACTTGTATGCTGTGTAACACACTCCACTCCAGGCTATTTTAGTATGGACAAACTTTACCAGCTTACACACACTACGCACACTCATTATAATTCTGCGCTTGTTTCTGTTTTTACTCCACTCTTCCCTCCTGTGGGAATCATCTTTCTGTTTTAGCCGTGTTGAAACCACTCAAATAATATATGTCTGAGCTTCTTGTGTGTCTTTAGGCTTTTTCTTTTCCCTCCTCATTGTTTTTTTTGGTGCTTTTTTTCTCCCCTCAGTGTGGGCAGTGTGGGTTCCAGCTGAAATAGCAGCATAGATTCACAAACTCTTAACAACCTGCAGGTCAAAATGATGTAAGGATTAATGTGTAAGTGTGTGTGTGTGTGTGTGAGAGAGAGAGAGACAGAGTGCGTGTGTGTGTTAAGGATCTACTACTGTAGAATGCCACTCTTACTCCATTGACTAGTCACATGACAGTATGTTCGACTCACGACTTGTCCTTCATCTTCACTAACTGACAGCAGTCCACCAAAGTATTAGCATCTTAATAGCTGTGCTAATTACGTACTGTAGATCAGTTTTAGCTAGGGAAGTATAGTAAGTCCCCTATATACGGCCATTCGAGTTATAAACGCCTGCGCATGTTCAATCAAGGACGTTGGCTCACATGTCCGCCATACAGTACAATTTATTGTCACGTGCATGCAGCGTGCACCCAGGATGTCCAGAAACAAGCGTCAAAAGAGCAGCGATAAAGATAGTACTGCTAAAACGCACCAAGCAATAATGATGGAGAAATAAAATGAAAATACTCGAGAGAACAGAGCGAGGTGAAAAGATGGCAGACATTTCTTTAACATGAATCGTTCATCCATCGGCACGGTTCTAAAGAACAACGACAAGATCAAAGAACATGTTATTGTAGGTTTAAAGTATACATTTTTTGGACTTACTATATGAATAAACTCTCAGAACAGAGTTTTTTGGATCCAACTTTTGTTTTTTTCAATAGGAAGAGGGTCATGTGACACATCAAACTTATTGGGAATTTCACAAGAAAAACAACAGTGTGCTTGGTTTTAACGTAACTTTATTCTTTCATGAGTTATTTACAAGTTTCTCTTTACAGCCACTGACATGTCGCAGAGGTTAACACGTGAGGAGCGGATAGAAATTGTGTTGATGTCTGGTGAACGCAGTAACCGGGTCATTGCAGCAGATTTCAATGCAAGACACCGTACGAGACCACCCATCTCCCATGCTACAGTTAACTAACAATAACTAATAATAATAATAATAATACGTTAATAATACGTTAATAATAATTAATAAAATGTTACAATAACTCATGAAAGAATAAAGTTATGTTAAAACCAAGCACACCATTGTTTTTCTTGTGAAATTCCCAATAAGTTTGATGTGTCACATGACCCTCTTCCTATTGAAAAAAAAAAAAAGTTGGATCCAAAATGGCCGACTTCAAAATGGTCACCATGGTCACCACTCATCTTGAAAAGTTTTCCCCCTCACATATACTAATGTGCCACAAACAGGAAGTTAATATCACCAACCATTCCCATTTTATTAAGGTGTATATATATAAATGGCCCACCCTGTAGATAAATTGCTATTGCTGTAATTAGCTAATGTGGTATGTGGCTAGCAGAGTACAATTTAAGTCTCACTTTGCTTTCATTTAAAAAATACGTTTCTCCTTCTCCGCTTACCAAAATAATAAACTTGGTCCAAAAACACCTTTCTGGTCTGAAAAGGAAATTGCATCAGATCACTAACGCCTTCACTTCATCGATGCGTATTGCCGCAGGTCTTACAGGACTCGTCTAACTAACTTCACTTGAGATAATAAAGTATTGAATGATATTTAAGACGGCGATGGTGAATCCCTCCAGGGTAAAGTGGTGAAGCTGTGTTTAAAACTGTATTGGAACACGGCTCAAGTATGGAGTAGGAAAGTCAGAACCTGCTCAACCACTGGAACACCATCGCTCATTTCCACATCGAAACGTCGTGTGTGTGAACACGGCACGTCTTACAGTAGAAGAAGCTAAACAGAATAGACAGTGATAGATATAAGTTGGATAACAGTGGTGAACAGTCATTAGTCATTCAAATAAACTATTGATTAGTGATTGAATGAACAATGGTGATACATTATGGGCTGTTTTGATTAACCATTGGTCATTGTAAATTGTAAATCGTTATCAATATTTGTTTTTTTGGGATAAACAATTGTAATTAGTGATTGGTTGTTAGAAATAATTGTTATCAGTAATCGGTTGTATGACATAATGGTGATTAGTGATTAATTGCTTAACATAGTGGTGCTGGAAATTATGGTGATCAGTGATTGGTTGTTGAAAATAATAATAATTAGTGTTTGATTGTTGGTAATAATGGTGATCTGTGATTGGTTGTTCGGACAAACCATGGTGGTTGGTGGTTAGTTGCTGAAAATAATGGTGACCAGCTGTTGGAAAAGGTGATCAGACACTGATTATTGGAAATATCGATGAGTGATTGGCTGTTGGGACAAACAATGGTGTTGGGTTATTTTTTTAGGACAACTGTGGTGTAATTGATTGGCAGGAAAAGCAGTGGTGGCCTGGCAGGAGTCACTCCCACAATGAGAAATTACAAAAAAAAAAAAAAACACAAAATCTAGCGCCACCTTTAATAAACTGCCACTGCTGCACATCCTGACCACATGGGGCGTTTTCTACGTATCCATTTTCGTTTCCTTTTCTCCCTTTTTAGCTCAACGTCAGTGTGTATTGATTCAGGACACAATTCTTGACTCTCCACCTTATATTAGATTAATAGCTTATTAGAGTAAACTGTTGTTGGTAGGATGCACAGGATGATCAAATCCTCTCGATCATTAAAAATAAATGTACTGTATCTCTCCATCTTATTGGATCTTAACAGCCTCCTCATATCAGGGAATCACTTGTTATATGGTGTGTGGGTAGTAGTTATTTTTTTTTCTTTTTCTCACTCCCTCATTCTCTTTCTTTTGCCCTTTCCCTGTATGCCATGGTGATGAGGGAAATTGTTCCTGGAAAGACAGGCAGGATTTCTGGAAGGCATTAATTACTGAAAAGCGGGGCTATCAATCAGACGTGTGACAGAAGACGCTACAGAGAGGGACAAAAAGCCTGAGTTATTGGGGCTGAAATAAGAAGCTGATGTAATTAAGATGTATTGGCTTTAGGGTTGTTAATCCATGTTGCCTACACAACGACGGACGTAACAAGCTTTCTGTTTTCTTTCATCTTCAATCCCCTCAGCTTTTATGACTGGGGCCGTATTCGGGAATGATGCAGGGGAACTCTACGCTGATGAGTCTGTTCCACAGTAGTGCCGTTGACGAAGACAGAGAAAATTACACCTATTTTCGTCACGCAGTTATATTCTGCAGGAGCAGGTGTGTGTGTGTGTGTGTGTGTGTGTGTGTGTGTGATATTGTGCGTGTAGCCAGCTGCTCGGAACCGTACACCAGCCAAATTCTAAAACATACCAATCATACTTGTCAGAATAACAGTCTTCCTCAAGCTTGTCTTCGGATGCTTCTGTAAATATGATTACGTTTTTATGAATGTAGTTTTTCCTAGTGAGGACCTGATTCGCTCTGAAAGGCGCTCTCAGCTCTATCGATAAAGCCACACATTCATGGTGATGGAGTGCCTTAATACTGACCCGTATCGAGCTCTGTGACTGTCCTGAGTCTGCCTGAAGCTAATTAACCTCACTAATGCTCTTCCTGACATCTCACTCCTGACCGCTGTGTCCCCGCACCGTATATTATCAGCCTGCCTCTGCACTTTCCCGGATCATCAGTGGCTTCAGGGTTATAAATGAACGCTTCACTAACCTGGCTTTACATTACATCGCATTTCCTTTGTGACAGATTGGGTGCTTCAGTTCCAACGTTTGTCTCTCAGGAATTATTGTGTTTTTTGAGAACGTTCATCATTATGCAACTCTCAATTTTAGCAAAAAATGCAAAAGATAATTATCACTTTTATCAGTCATGCATGGCTACATACACTAGTTACAAATGACGTCAGCTGGCCAATGAATTTTATTTTATTAGTTTTGTTAAATTTTTCCCAATTAACTTCTCAATTTTCAGAATATCAGCAACAGTATATAAAGAAGTACAACATGATTATTCATCATTCATAATAATCATTATAGACTCATCCCAGATAAGTCAGTAAAAATGTTTATTTTAACTAGATTCCCATTATTTTTATTGTATGTAATTAATTAATTAATTTATTTATTTATTTATGTATTTATTTCAGAAAAAAAATCTGCTAATTAAATTTTTTTTTCAATTGCTTGCCCTTACTAAAAGGAAAAACTGATTTTTTTTTTTTACATTAACAGTAGTTAATCTTAAATATATGATCAATTATCAATAAGTCATAAAAAAATCTATTTATCAGTTTTCAAATACAAAAATAAAAAGTTATTTTTTCGTGTAAGATCAGCCACAAAATAAATTAAATTAACTTATGTTAAAAAAATGCAAATGTTAATAATTTTCTTAATTAGTTTTCTTAATTATCAGTTCTACAATTATATTTATCAGTTTCTTAAAAAAATTTTAATGAAAAAACAAATCCAGCTACTAAATAATTTTTATGTGATCAGCAAAAAAAAAATTATAAATAAATAAATAAATAATAAATAAATAAAAAATAAATATAAACTTTTTCCAATAGTCTTGATGCAAAAGCATAACCTCAGATGATAATGGCAATCCCATCAGATGTGGATGTGACTGAATTCTGTAAAAGAAAAACTAGTTTTCAGAAGAAAAAATAACTTCCTCTGATACTCATATATAGTCGTGTCAAATGTGAAAACAAATCTCAACCAAATACCAAACAAACCAAACACATCGAGCTTCACCAAACTGAGCAATAAGTGTGAAAGTGCCCTTAAAGGTTCTGAAGCCTCCAAATCACATGCCTTAGCCCTTGCCAAATAGCTCCATTCTCCATTTCCCTGTAATGAACGAATGTCCTTGTGCATTCATTAACACTTTTACTGAGGTCTCTGCCAACACCAGCTTCCCTTTTCATTTGTGATTGTACCATCTCCTTTTTTGAGAAGCTCTCCAGGGTGTTGTCTTCTTCTACGCCGCTTGTATCAGAAGCTCGGGTTGCGTCCGCCGCCATGACGGGCCTGCTGGTCTGATTTACAGCAAGCCGCTTAATGGCTGCTCACTTTGGAGCTGAAACCGGATAATGAGTCCACAATAATTAGCCGAGCTCCACCGAGCGCCGTCAGTAAAGGGCCAGCTGGTGTGACTAATTACAAAAAAGGGAAAAAAAGTCCTTTACCTACATAGGAACTGGAGAACTGAGTAGCACCTCAATGATCCAAGATAAAATACTGAGCGTTAAACCCAAAGCAAAGCTTCATTTAAAGGTTATTTGGGGTTCGTTCGATAATCACAGGGGTCACAGCTTCCAAAATCTGTTGGAAAAATAAAAGTTGATGGAGCAACAAACCGAGAGAGATGGAAATTTACGGCAACGTGGCTCTTACTGTGTACAAGAAAGCAGTCCTTCAGTATTTGGTTACTGATCTAATAAAGCCTGCAAAAGTATTCAACAATAAGATCTTTGGGAGTTTACATTTTTTAGGCAAACCAGTAGAGCATTTTCCATGTCCGCAGATTGTTTACATCAATAAATAAATATTATACTACTGTAGCTGCATAAGTATTCACCCCCTTCAAACTAGAACTACCTTTGCTGCAACAATCGCAGTGCGTTGAGATCTGATCCTTATCTCTGCACCTTGTTCGAACTGATTTTTACCCAGTTTCGGCAGTTTTACTCGATGGTCTTCAAGTTTGTTTGTTTGTTTCTTGATGAGATTTAGATCTGGACTTTATGGAGGTATCATTGTTTAGTTTTTATGCTCTCGTAGATTGCTGTGGCCTTGAGTTTGAGACCAATGTTTCCCGAACTTTACTTTACTCTATTTACTTGCTTAATTAATACATTTAGGGCACGACGCTGCCACCACCATGTTTCACCACAGTTGAAGTGTGACCTGTGTTAGGGTTTGTGATCTGTGTAGGGTTCGCAAAGCACTTTAAAACTTGTCGCGTACAAATATCTGGATCTTGGTTCATCACACAATATAAATTTTGCTGGAACACACTTGGTTTTGTTGATAAACTCTTTTTTTTATCCACGTCTCCCACATACTGTACAGTCCTCATGTTTGCATTGCTTTTGAATTGTAATTTTGTTTAGTTTCGTTTGAAAATGTACTTATACTGTACATATGTGTGCACTTATATTTAATTTCATAATTTCATATCATTTCGGCTCCAGGCACTTTCCTTTATTTTTCTCTTCAGGCACTAACCACACATCATGCATTGTTGAAGCTCATCGTGAAAAATAGAACAGTGCCCTCAGATAGACCTCATTTTCCTCCTCTGATCCATGGCGCGTTTCGAATATTTGGCGCATTTCGAATATTTGGCTTTCAACAAACGTGATGTGCTAAATATATAGCGGTGTAGTGTAAGGTTTCACATCCTGACTGTCAGCTCGGCTTCACTTACTTTTCAGATCTTTCCGAAGGTTTCTTTTTTCTCTGTCTTTTTTTTTTTTTTATATATATATATAAAGGAAGGAACAAGTTAAGATGAAAGCCCGAGCCCTCCTCCAGGATTATGTAGAATGAATAATTGAAAGGACATTTGAAAGAGGGGAAAAATGAAAACTCAATTCCGCTCATTGTTTTTCAGATGTCTGTCATATTTGCTAATATCTTAACTGAGCTTAAATGAAAAAAGAAAAAAAAAAGTGGAGGCATATGCAATTATATTTGAATAGAGGGCTTTTTCATGGTGGCTGTCATTTCTGTATTAGTGTGGAGGAGAAAAGAGGCGTCAATTTCTAAACTTATATCTATAAAAGCATAACATGAAGTTATCGAATCACATGCTCTTAGCTACGAGCTAAAACTAGCAATTTTGTATGATATAACAAGACAAATGAAAAAGATCTACTTTTTATTCATTTATTTATTTATTTATTTTTTATTATAAATAAATAAATAAATAAATAAATAAATAGATGAACGCTTGAGTGGTGCAGTAATTCATGTCCTGGACATTTGAGACATTTTAGCACAAAAACTTTCCAGATCAGAAATGAAATAAAAAATGTTGCCATCTGTAAATATTCGCGAAATGCAAATACCCTTTAGTCACAGCAAACTGACTAACCAGATCACTGATAGTGATTAGTTCGCAACTACGGGTTTTTTTTTTTTTGGTTGTTTTTAACCACAACCACTGCAATTTATTAAAAAAATGCATCACATTGTTCTCTATAATTAGCATATTAAAAGTGATTGGTCTATTTTGTGACGTCACAAGCTAAACTTCCATTATAATAATTATAATAATAATTCTGCTCCTCTAGGAAAATAAAAGAGACAATGGGTCGAAGAAACATCTGTTTGTACTGTAGCTGCAAATATATTTGACATGGATGGATGTTATACACGACATTAGCTGTAAATGGATAAAAAAAAATAAAAAAAAAGGATGACATCACTTTTAGCAGCATTATTTGAAATCTAATCATCTCTTTCATTTGAGGAGCTGTTACAGCATGCCACCGTTGATTATCTTTCTCCAGCCGAATGCCCCAAGTGACAATACTTCGATACTGTCCTGATGTTAGTGGATTAAAAAAAAAGCGTGGTTGTCATGGTAACCTCATACTGTATCTTTGACAAGTTTGGCCATGTTACCAACATGAGCTACTGATAGACTGTAGCTGAACTATAAATTCACATACTCATAAGCAACCTTGGAGTTTTTTATAGTCCATAGGCGACCGTAAATTCTTTCAGCTTCGTCACACCACTCTGCTGTTGATTATTTTCCTCTAACCGCACAACACGGACTGTTTTGCACCTTCGAACCCTCCTAGAACTTTAATCTTTCCTGTCTGTCTGTAAGGACCTTCTCCTGATTTGCTGTAAAGAAATTCCAGTCCACGTTCCCGGCAGATGGCTTCATCGTAAGCCTGCTGCTCCTCATTTCGGCGTAAGGTGAGGTGGAAGATCTAGTCTGCTGCAGGTGGAGGAAAAGAAAAAGACGCACGTCTGGATACTAAAGTGATGAAATTGTTTTGCTATATTTTTCAGAGGGCCAGAGTTTTTTTTTTCTCCTCTTTTTCATAAGATTGATTGATAACGGAGAAGAGGGGGGGAAGAGAGAAACTGTTATTGCTGATGAGTGAGGGTGTGAGAGAGAGAGAGAGAGAGAGAGAGACAGGGATGGAGAAGTGATTGTAATGTGTAGTAGATGAATGCTGCATGATTAGTAAAGGCATCTGTCTGATTTTAATGCTCTGAACAGCAAAGTAACTGTTTTTTTTTTTTTTCCTTTTATATATTTTTTTCTTTCTCTGCCGGGAATGTCTGGCTGACTCGCACTCTTTTTTTAATCACTTCTGTCCGTGTCGCTGTTGGCATGCCTTCGCGAGTTGACAAATTTCACAGCTATCTTATTGCCACAACCGCTGTATTATTTGTAACTGCACCACTCAGCACTTTAGGGAGCTGCAAGCGTTTTTTTTTTTTTTTTTTGGTCTTCTTCTTCGTTCTCGTGCCTCCAAGGCCGTATTTAACTCCTGATAAAGTCTTGTCGAGTTCGGCTGTTTTGTCTTATCTTCAGCTCTAGTTTGGACAACTTTTATGGACCTTCTGTTTTTTCTTCTTTTTTTTTTTTTTAATTGAAAGTATCAACCTGGTGCGTAGTAAATATTGCGAGATATAGATCGGAGAATCAGATGCTCCATTATTTTATTTTATAGCAGGTTTTTAAACCCAGAGGTCTGGAGGAAATTTCTGTAACTCTGATAGTCGCTTCAGCTGTATTTTAACCTACAGAGAGGTTCATTTATATTAATTCAATTCAATTCAATTCAATTTTATTTATATAGCGCTTTTAACAATGGTCATTGTCTCAAAGCAGCTTCACAGAAATTAAAGAAATTTAACAAAAAATAATAATAATAAATAATAATAATAAATTAATAAATAAAAAAAAAAAAAAAATAAAAATAATTATAGAAAAGAAAATAATTGGATTATTAATGCACTCCTATGGTATTTTTTCTACTGTATACTGTAGTAAGAGTCATTTACAGCGATTTGTATGACTTACCCTTAACAAAGTGTAGGACAAAAATAAATAATAATGAAAACAAATTTAATGTAAAAATAAAAAAATGCTATCTAACAAAATTAAAAAAAATTAAGATAATGACTTAATTTTTCTAAATAGACATTTATTTATTATTTATGGAAGGAGTCTCCAGTGTCTCTGTAACATGACGGATATGGGAAATGGGGCAAATTCTTCAAACTCAGCTTGTGCTAAGTTCACTGCATCTGGAAAGGGTTAATAATTTGCATGCAGAAAGTGATTGGTCCGTCGTGTGACATCATAAACCGAGGCACCAAAATAAGCTACAAGAGTTTCTCCTTCAGATTTTGTGGCTTCTCGTTATTTTTTATCACGACTGTTTACAGCTGCAGATTTAAGCGATATCAGGACTTGCCCTGCAGATGTTCCACAATCTTCACTGGAACTATAAAGTGATAAAAAAAAAAAAATTAATTAAAAAAAAGGATAAAACAAAGGATGATGCGTTTGGCAAACTGCCCCGGTGTAAGAGGAGGAATAAAATTGATCTAAAAAGAATGAGTGCGGTAACAGTAACACCGTTTCATCCCACCACACCATCATGGATTATTTTCCTATTACAGCACACCCCATCGTGTTTTATAGCTTACTTATCCCTCTTTCCGCAATAATCCTTTCTTTGGTCGGCCCTCCCTCGTGGTTCGATGATAAACCCGAGCAGGTTTTAAAGCCTGCGTAACAGCTCCCGTCTCTGCTTCCTGTCCTGTCTGCTATAATTCACTTATTGTTGTTTTTTTTGTTTTTTTTCGTGCCGTGAGCAAACAGATTGTCATGCACGGCTCCTCTGAGAGCCTTCATCTAGAGGCCGAATGACTCTCGGCTTTATTTCTTTCTGGCGCCGGTGTTTGGGTGGTTATTGGATGGCTCGAACCTTGTGTGTGTTTGTTTCTCTCTTCGCTTGAATAATGCGCTGAACGGACCTGCCTCTCGTGCTGTAATGAGAGAGAACGACGGAGTGTCGAACAGCACTCGGAGCGAAAAACCTCTTTATGGATGGAGGCCAAAGCATCTCCCTTTCCAACCCAGAGTGCGAGAGAGAGAGAGAGAGAGAGAGGGAGAAAAAGAAAGCTGGGGAGAGAATGAGGCTAATTTTAGCTCCAATGTCTCACTGCAATCCTCCTTCCAGCTCTTGTGCTCAGTAATAAGTCCTGTTTCAGCCTCTGCTCTCTTCTGTCCCTGTCCATTTCTCTTTAAGAGGATTTATTTTACTTTCTATTTATTTATTTTTTTTTGTTTGCTCACCCACTCCAGTCTCCGAATGCATTATTTATCATGTGCAGTGTAATTGGAGCTCATGGGCCTGAGGTTTTTTGGGAGGATTTTTTTTTTTTTGAGAATTTTTATAGAATATGACAGCCTTGTCAAATCAATAAAAGCGACAATGCGAAGGATGAGACTGCGGGCCAAACAAAGGAGCTCGGGTATCAAAAAGCAGAGCTATCAGATTTGTTCTTTAGATCGTTACAAAATCCTATTAAGAGCTTGAAGAGGAAGTAGCGGAGATACAGTGCATATGTTTTTCCCCTTGAACACATTTTGTTGTGGAACTGAAATGGTTATAGATAGATAGACAGATAGATAGATAGATAGATAGATAGATAGATAGATAGACAGATAGATAGATAGAGAGACAGAGAGACAAACCAAAAATCAGTGACAGGAATATGATGGAATTAAACTGAGAAGCAGCAAAGAGGCCCAGGGAAACTTTTAACATGAAGCTACCACCACCATGCTTTACTGTGTGCATACATTTTCTGGAATGTTGTTTTTTTTTCTCACACTGACCATTAATTATTTTCATAATTCCTAAAAACATACAGAAACGTTTTTCCCCGATACCAAACAGACCTGCTATTTGTTTTTTGCTATTTAAACATTCTTTCTGCCCTCGTTATCTCCTCTCATCACTGATGGAAGAAGGTGACAACCTCATGCTCCCAAAACAGCACCAGACATGGATGCACATTCGAGAGACGTCTTAATAACAGCCTGCAATTATGTCGTTTTTGGAAACGACAACCGAGCCCACGCAGGGGGGAATCAGACAGCATGACCCGAATTTTATTTTCTCAGAGAAAAAAAAAAAACAAAAAAAATCCCACTCTCTTTTTATCTGTATTTGTGACAAAAGGAATATGATAGTGATCTTGATTGCTGCGTCGCATCCTCATGTCTGTACTTACACTGTCATTTCATTTAGTCATATTTTTGTTTTAATCATGTCTAGATTCGAAAATGTACTATATATCACACACTACAGTATATTATACTGTATATATAATAAGTATATTATATATACTGTATAAGTACATTATATAAGTATATAATATATTATATAAGTGTGGTATATGTAAGCGATACCAATTCATACAAAACATTATAAGTAGTTTATAACACCTAATAGTATAAGAAATGTGTTGCATCCTACATTAACCAGATCAGATATAACTTGTACAGCATTACTGTATATCTGTAATACTTACTGTACAACATGTTATAATATCACATGTTTATCAATAATGTTTATTCAGATACAGTCATGTACATGTTATAAACACGACACTACTGCTATACTAATACTAACACCTTCTGATCATGCTAAGGCTTTTCTCCACGCTATAACAAAGCATCCTTTCAGTGTTTTATTAACATATGTATATTAACATGTTATGTACAGTACACATTTGAAGGTCATTATTCCTTATGGCCATCACATGTACAAAGTCAGAGAATGCTTTAAAACATGTTTACAATTATTTACGACCCTTTATTTACAATACTCAAGGTGAGCACCATGATTATCCAGCATAACCTGTTACCACTTCATCAATCCATTCTCTGCTACATGTATTGCTCTTACAGTTAAATATATGTGCTGTAACTTTGTTATTATTTAGTACTTTGCTATGTTTAATGACCTACAGTATGAGTACCAGAATTCTAACATTCTAACACTTTATAAAAGCTTTATAATCTCTGCTATAATACTTTATAACCTTTGATAAATAGTTATAACATGATTAATGCATAATAGCAATATCTTATGAATGACCGTTATACTCTCTATATTCTCCCTGTTCATTATTATGCATTATAACCATGTAACAATCAATAACATTACACAATTAATCATTTTTCATAAACGATTATACCATTTATGATCCTCATAAGCATGTTATGACACAATGTAATACCTCAAAAGGCATCATGCATTTTTTATATATTTCTAATATATTTTTAATATAAGGCATAGTATCTGTTATAAAACATTTATAATATGATATGAATGAATTCATAGGTCATTTCAATAAAAAAAATTAAGCATTAGTGTATGTTATTCTCAGAATATCGTAGGAAAGACGATTAGATTTCACACGACTGAGTTACAGATTAGCAGTCGAATGCAGTTTTTAGTGTGTCTACACCTCGGGACCTTGGGAGACATAAGACACCAGAGTTTGGCCATCGATTGTCAGCAGAGCATGCCGATAAAACATCCACCTGTCGGCGCAGCCCTTTTCTATTTGATTAGGATGATATAAGTCTGTCATATCCTGGACTCCACATCGCTGGGACTCGCCGCTTCATTCAGCCACTGCCTTTTTTTCTTCTTCTTCACCAAAACAATCAGTCCAATCAGAGCTCCAAAACGGTGGTCATTACATTGTTAGCATGAGTGCAGGAGCTGAGCTAATCGCCGTAGACTATTGAAATGTCAAGATTAGCGTAAAAGGATAAAGATAACAGTAGTACAGTAGTTAATGTCTGCTCTAAATCTCACTAGAAATCATTGATGAAAATTACTTTGATGAAAATTAAAATATACAAAAATAAGGAACATCAGACATGAAAGAGAAACATATTTAGGTGTTCAGACTTAAAATTATTGTATATATATAAAGTAACAGCTTCCTTTAGTGAGAATTTCACATTGAATAAAATAAAAGTGCATTCAAGTAATTTAGCTTTATAACAATATTACAAGCTATAAAAAATATTACAATAAATATTAAGCTAATATAATTTAGCTTTATGGGCGGCGCGGTGGTGTAGTGGTTAGCACTGTCGCCTTGCACCTCCAGGGTCTGGGTTCGATTCCCCGGCCAGGCCTGATTCCCGTCTCTGTGTGCATGGAGTTTGCATGTTCTCCCCATGCTTGGTGGGTTTCCTCCGGGTACTCCGGTTTCCTCCCACAGTCCAAAGACATGCAGGTTAGGCTAATTGGCGTTCCTAAAAAAAAAAAAATTGCCCGTAGTGTGTGATTGGGTGTGTGAGTGTGTGTATGTGTGTGCGCCCTGCGATGGATTGGCACCCTGTCCAGGGTGTACCCCGCCTAGTGCCCGAAGTCTCCTGGGATAGGCTCCAGGTCCCCCGCGACCCTGAACACAGGATTAAGCGGTATAGAAAATGAATGAATGAATGAATGAATGAATTTAGCTTTATAATGTATACTGTATATACACACACACACACACACACACACACACACACACATAACATTACAATGTAAAATATTAAGCCCAATATTGTCTAGTTACGGCTGGGGGGGGGGGGCGTTGTGTCTGATTGTTTTATTTAACTTTAAATCGAGTATAAAAAATTTAAAAAGTGTGTCCTTTGGTTTCAGCATGTGACTTTTGCTTAACTGTTGTTGCACCAACATTTTACACGCTTTTTAGTTTAATAAAAGGTTTAACAAAGCGTCAGAGAAGTGCTGAAGTTCTCAGCTAAGATTTATCTTCCTGTTAATAATTCACACGATCTCTCCAAACACTTTCTTTTTCCCCTTAATGAGCGAAATTATACTGTGTCATGTCACTTTGAAGAAGTCGCACTGTTGCACTACACACACCCTCGATCACTCAGCTTAGGTTTTGACCTTGGTTCATTTGCAGCATAAATAACTTCATTAACTTTCCAATATCCTGATATCTCTGAGGGCCTCTATAGCCAAGCTGTGGAAGAATAGTATTCACTAAGATTTTTTATTTTTTTTCTTAAGTGAAGGTTAAATTTTTTTGCCTTCTGCTCTATTATGTGAGCAGCTGTGCCATTTTCACTTCAGCCTAAAAACCCATAAAATTTTATTCTTGCCTTTCCCAGGGCGTTGTGAGCTCTGTGTCTGTGGGTGCGATCACTGGTGAAGGATGTTTTCCAGCATAAAGTCATCTTTTTAAAAAAGGTCCCT
The DNA here is from genome assembly GCA_030522415.1 of Channallabes apus. Taxonomy (NCBI): domain Eukaryota; kingdom Metazoa; phylum Chordata; class Actinopteri; order Siluriformes; family Clariidae; genus Channallabes; species Channallabes apus. The sequence continues at coordinate 5,429,147 of CM060116.1, forward strand.
TTAGAGATCTTCTGAGCTTTTCTGACTCCGCGGTTCTGTAAACAACGTGGCGTGTTAGCGGATCGCTCATATTTATTCCAAGGCATGGCGTTCGGCCACATTTAAGGGGTTTATGAGCTTCATATAGCGGCAGATGGACTTTTAAATAGAGTTGTAAGGGAACATCTATGTGCTTTATTGCAGCATTTGGGTCACAAATAGGCTACGCGCTTAGTGGTGACTGATGGATTAAGTGTGCAAGCAGCATTATGGTTTCACATTTGTTCTATATTTTTATTGTTGTGCATTATTTATTTGAGTTATACATCAAGATATTTTTAATAGACATATTTAATATAGCTAAATATCTATCTGTCTAGAAACCTTTATAGTCCAACTAGGGACCATGGAGGCCAAGTCAAGTCAAGTAGACTTTTATTGTCACTTCAACCATATATAGTTTAGTACACATTGAAATGAAATAACAAGGTGCTACATACAACATAAATTAACAGGAACTAACTATCTAACTAAGAAACCTAATTATCTGGCTAGCGGAAACAAGATGGATTGACATTTTAAGTTAACAGAGAAGTACAGTATCTACGTTTTTAGACAAAAGAGACGACGCATGTACAGTAGATGTGCAAATGTGCAAACAAGAGCGACAAAGTGATAATGCGACAACGTGATATTACAACAGTTTGAGGTAATGAGGTAATGAGTTGAGGTAGTTCGAAGAAAAACAGTAAATGGTAAACGATGGTGAACATACGATGGTGTTTAATCCCATTTTCCGACCGTGGTAGGACCTCCGAGTGGCGCAGTGGTCAAGTGCTAGTGCTCGTCCTATCATCCGGAGATCACTGGTTCGATTCCCGGGTGATGCTGTAACCTCCCACAGCCGGAGGTCTAGAGAGAGCTGATTGGCCGAGCTCTCTCACGGCTCTACAGCCAGTTTTGAGATCGCCAGTTAGTCTAATCTGCATGTCTTTGGATTGTGGGAGAACCCGGAGGAAACCCACCAAGCACGGGGAGAACATGCAAACTCCATCCACACAGACCCTGAGACGGGAATAGAACTTGGAGGTGGAGGTGCAAGGCAGCAGTGCCAACCACTATAGTCAGTTTGACAACGTGGATACATATCGAGCGTACTTTTTACTTTCTATAAAAAAGACGGGATTGTTTGTGATAAGCTCATCAAAAGAGAACATTCCACCAACATTATAGACGATAAGACATGTGGTCATGTGTTATTGTCTGATAACAGTGCAGCTTGAACATGTACACTGCGTCAGCCGCTGCTGCGATCAGTCTCTCCGGTTGCGCATCTGTCGTATCCGATGCTCTTTATGACTTAAGCGATAACAATATCGGACGTCTGTAAGCCCGGCTCGCTGGAGGCATCGGAAAGGAGGTCTGTATGCTGGCGTGTTAAAGCCATAGGTCTCCTAAGAAGTGTGTATCAGAAAGGAAACACACACACAGTAGACGCAGTTGACAGCCCGGAAATCAGCATCTGTATCTCTGAGATAAATCCATGAATCCTGGACGTCTCCTCTGGCCTCCTTCATGCTGAGAGGCTCTCGCATAATCGAGAAAGATGGCCGAGGAGAAACTTGTCGAGCGAGAGGATGCAGAATCCGGTGCTGCTCCTACCTTCGGTCCAGGAGCAAGATTTGATTTGTGCTGAACGGCACAAATCTATGATCGATTTATTTGTTTTTTTGAAGTTTAATTATTATTAAACCTATCCAGGCTTAAGGGGGTGATAGTGGTGGTGATGGTGGTATTAGTCTAAAACAAAATGAATTCAGAAAATCTTCATAAACAGAATGAAATGAAGGTAAACATGTCTGCTTAAACTTGAACATTAGGTCTAAAATATTACTTTAGAACCATTGAAGTCTTTGCCCATTGATTAAATTGAAGCCTTTTGAGTATGCTTATAACACTTATAAACATATGGATATTAGCATTGTAAACCCTATTGATATGGGCCCGGTTTCTCGATAACGCACACTATTCGCGCGCTAAGAAGACTCTTAAGATATATCTTACGTTAAGTGATAACTTTTCTAAGTGTATTTCTCGAACTGTCTCTTAGGAGTCTTAAGTCGCTGCCTCTTACGTCCGACGTTACAAGGCGCTGTCTACAGTGAAGGTCCTGAATTAGCGGACATCGGTGGCTCTGGAATCGATTTTTGACTACTTTTGCATGACAGTGTTAAGAAAGACGGCACTTTCTATGCAAATTAAACATTGCACTAAATTCTTTTAATAGCGTTTATTTCGACATGTGTTAACTTAACAATAACATGTCATAATAGACAAATATATAAATTAATATTAATTAATATAATAATATAATATATAATATTTTCATGTAACATGTGGCCGTGAAACGAACGGGGTTTTACAATCATAGTTGATGGACAAACAGCTGATAACACTCTTCACCAGCTTCAGAAACAATGTGAAGTGTCAGTTGTTGGGGTTGTATAGCGCACTTATGGAATGAATACGATGAGATGACAGAGTGGAGGTTTAATACCCCTATCTCACACGCGGGGCCGTAAGTGCGGTTCATTATGATTCGGCGCGAGTTTTGGTGCTGTTATTACGTTTCCATTTTACCACGCAAAAAAAATAAACATGCGGAAGCTCGCGGACCTGGCAGATCTTCGCGGGCCGTCGGGCCCCGGTCACTCGAGGCGGATCACGGTGCCTAATACCCCTCTCTCACCTGTGTGGTGCCTAATACCCCTCTCTCACCTGTGTGGTGCCTAATACCCCTCTCTCACCTGTGTGGCCGGACTCATCTCCGTGAGCTGCCGCGATTGCCCACGACGTTCCTTTAACGTTCCGCGACGTTCCGCAAAGTCTGCAAGCTACCGCGAGGACCAGCAAAAAATTAAACGTTGAATTTTTCACGCGGAAAGATGAAAACGTAATCACAGCGCAAAAACTCGGGGTGAATCATGATCAAGCCTACGGCCACAGCGCGAGACCGTGCATGCAGGTGAGATAGGGGTATAACACACCGCATCTCACAGTGAGTCAAACCACATGAGTGAATACTGTAGGGGTATTAAACATTACAATCACCCAGAAACATGAATGGATGCGGGGTTTGAAACTCCCATGGTTATTTTCTCATTTAACTAAATCAAATTTCATAAAAAATAAAACGTGTCAAAAGAAAAACCCATAAAGTCATGGATAATGGCTAATGATCAATGAAACATATTTTAAACAAAAATCAGCGAGCAGCTGGACATCGGGACGGGGAGTGTACAGTAAGTACAGTAAGTACAGTAAGTACGACGCGTTGGTCTGGCACGCGCAGGTCTGAGCAGCTCAAGAAGCTCCATAATCTGTTGCCTCGAAAGGCAAAACGTTTATTTTATATATTTTTTAATAACGACCACGGGGAAAATATGAAAAGGGCTGAAGTTTTGTCTAAAGGAAAAATGTACATGACCCACACGGCTCCACGGACCGCGCCATCTTCAGTTTAACACAACACCACGCTGTATCGCTGCCTAATTGTTCGCCAGCTGTTTAATATTAATAGTGATTGGCAATTTTAATGCGTTAGTCACATTATGAAATAGGCTAATTAAAAGTCACTCTATTAGTTCCGATATAAAATAAAATAAAAAACTTAAACAGGTCTACAGTATATTCCATCATTAATACGACTTTAATAACGTGCCATAATGTGTTTGCATACACCGCTGGTTTATAAAGTCTGCTGCTCAGTGGCGGCGACTAGCGTCTTGAGCTGAAACTACGCTAAGTATGAGTTAAGGTTGGTCCAGACCAACCTTACGAACGTCTGACTTAGCTAAGAGATACGCTAAGAACGTTTTGAGAAATGCGCCATAAAGTTAAGAGAGAGGTTAAGGTACGACTTAAGAACTACTTAGAGATAAGAAGCTTTCGAGAAACCGGGCCATGATTCATTCACCAGCCACTACATTAGGTACACCTGTTCAACTGCTTGTTAAGGCAAATATCCAATCAGCCAAACATATGGCAACAACTTTGACACGGCTAAGACGCATCAGAATTGGGAGGAAACGTGATTTAAGAGACTTTGAACATGGCATGGTTGTGGTGCCAGATGGGCTGGTCTGAGTATTTCCAAAATCCTGATCTACTGGGATTTCTACACACAACCATCTTCAGTTTTTCATATAGAGAATGGTCTGGAAAAAGAGAAAACGCCCGGTGAGTGTCAGGTGAAGATGTCATGTTGATGCCAAAGTTAAAGTGCAACACGTGGAACCATGATGCAGATGAGCTACAGCAGGAGAAGACTACCCCAGGTGTCACCCGTTTCAGCTACTATTTGCATGGGCTCACCAACATTGGACAAAAGAAGATTGGAAAAACATCCCTTGGTCTGATGAGTCTTCGTTTCTGCTGCACCATTCAAATGGTAGGGTTAGAATTTGGCATAAAAGGCGTGGATCCATTCTGATTTAGCTGGTGGTGCTGGTGTAATGCTATGGGGGAGATTTTTTTTGCCACACTTTGGCCCCCTTTGCACCAACTGACCATGGTCTAGAAACCTTGAGAGGAACCGGACTCAACAGGAAACCCATCCTCATTTGGGTGAAATAGAGAGCAGGAAATGATCTGCATTCCTTCTGTGTTAGGTGGCAGGCAGTTCAGCTGTAACAGTTGATGTTAATTGATGTTAAAATGGACTCCAGGTAGTTATTGGAGGCTCAGGTAGACTTGTAGGAAATTCCAGTACTGAACTATCGAGCAACTGCAGCCAAGTTAAGTCAGATGGCCCCGAAATCACCAGATCTCAATCCAGTAGAGCACATTTGGGTCTACAGGAACTGATTGATGTTGTCATGTTAATATGGACCACAATATTTATGGAATGTTTCCAGGATTGGCATCGGAAAATGGCATCGGATCTGATGAACATGTATGATCTTATAAATATGTACTGTATACTCATGCTTTAAAAGTTCTAGCTGTTCTTAAGCAATAATGCACATGTTCATAGCGACTATTTATATACCGTTAAACAAAATTCAGACTTATACAGTATATATATATATATATATATATATATATATATATATATATATATATGGACGTCTAATGAACTGAGTTTCATTGGTGCAAATGAGACACAAATAAATGATACACACCTGAATCTGCTATTCATAACACATTATAAATGCACCCACAATATGACACGCAGCATGCTTTATTCTGTTATGCGTTTGAACTGTTGTAAGAGCTGACAGCTGATTTGCGGTACTTTTTATAAGACTCTAAACAAATTGTTAAATTTTACAGTGTGTAGGTGTGGACACTGTTCACTGAACACATATTTATATCCAGGTTGATGATGTCGCTCTGCAGGAATGACTTGAGGTAAAAGGCAGAATCGTATTTGTCCTTGCTTTTTTTTTTTTCTTTCTCAGTTTTTCTCTCTCTGTGTTTTCAGGACAGTCTCACACTTACATATCTGTGAGAATTCACATGACTCGTCAGTGTTCAATTTCGTGTTTGCACCTTTTCTTGCAGTTTTATTTATAAAATCTTAGCAAAAAAAGGGATAAAAAAAAACGCAAACATAATCCAATCATTGTTAGAATTTGCAGGAAATTCTCATGAGAGCAGGAAAACGGATTTATAATAACGCATACAAGACATTACAATCTGCTATAGATGATCTTAGTACCCATAAAGAAATATGTACAGTATAACATAATAGTATATTGTGCCAAATATAGCATAGTAGTATAATGCTGTTAAATGTATAATAATACAATTAATATAATAATACAGTTACAATGACAATTATGTTCATTAAATGTTCAGTAATTATCATTATATCTAGCAGCATGATTTAACACTTTTAAAAGTGCTTTAATATCATCTTATGAGAATTAATAAGCACATTTATATACTACACTAATAAAATTTAACAAAATTTCATGTTCATTAAACTTCCCATAATAGTTTTTCATTTGATAAGGTTAACCGACACTTCAGTGCATAAAAGAGCTTATGGGTACTTATAATGCATTATATCAAATTCATAAGTTGCATGCATATTGTTGAGTCCATTATAAACCCATATTTATAGTGCATTATAAACTACATGTTCATGGTGTATAATAAAATACATGTTCATATTGCGTCATATGCTTTCACTGATGCATTATAAACTACATATTAACAGTGTATTATAAACTAAATATAACTATATGTTCATAGACATATAGTTTATAAAGCACTATGAACATGTAATTAATAATGCGTCATGAATAGGTGGTTAATTATGCAGCATGAATATGTACTTTATAATACACTGTTAATATGTAGTTTATAATGCACCATGAACATGTAGTTTATAATGCAGTACAGTATGAGCATGTGGTTTGTAATGCACTATGAACGTGTAATAATGTAATATTGCATCACGAATAGGTTGTTGATTATGCACTATGAGTGTGTAGTTTATAATGCACTGTTAATATCTAGTTTATAATGCATTATAGTAATGATATATGTATTTACTGTAAGTGTTTTGAAGGTAACCTCAAGTAATTATGATCATTAAATAGTTCACAACTTTCAAAACTTCAAAGTTACACGTAAGTTCTGGCTATGATTATTTAAATGACTATAGTACTGAGCATTTCATTTCATTTATTAACAAATTATAATTTACGTCAATTTATTTATTTTTCACAGACTGTTAGAGGCCAGAGGTAAAATATTCCTACAGTTTGTATAAAATAAAAAAAAAAAAAAAAAAAAAAATATATATATATATATATATATATATATATATATATATATATATATATATATATATATATAATCAACACATTCATCCTGAATATTTCTTGCTTGTTTTTAGAATTCTTATGAATTTGACATGAAATCAGATCTTCACTCTTCTCTTATCAAGAGTGATGAACTCAGTGATGAGTGTGCGGCATGAATGAGATCACTAACGTTGAGATCACTAATGATGAGATCACTAACGATGAGATCACTGCTGCCTGGTGCGCTCTCAGTGCGCGCTCATCTCTCCCTCTCTCTCCGTGTCGTACTCGGCGCTCGTTTCATTCTTATCAGGAAAACGAGTGCCTGGGTTCTCAAATCCTCTTCTCGCCTCTGTTCCCTGATGCTCTCCCACGTTTTTAGCCTAATTGTGCCGATTCTCAGGCAGGAGATGCAGCATGCATAATCAATTCCGATGCTCTGATAGAGGATCCGTCGCTCTTTCACACATCAAAGACGCAGTTATTGGTGGTGGAGCGCGCCGTTCCGTGAACAGCGAAGGAGCAAAGCTGTATAAGAGAGCTTCTAATAGAAGTCGCTCAGAAGGATTAGAAAACCACAGTACTGATGAATTCTTCATTCTGATTGGTCGGAAGGAAGTGATTATATTTCCACAGCAGCTGGAAATACATTGTCGTTCTTCTTTCTGTAGCAACAGCTTATTCCCAGGAAGGAGATATCTATGGAAGGAGTCTCCAGTGTCAGTAATTATACATAATAGCTGGAATAAAAATGAGAAAAGTAACCTGTTTCATGGACGATTCACATTTTCAAAATATTCTGGATCTGTATTTTCAGTGGGTTTGGCCTGATAAATTAAAAAAATTTTGTTTTTAAACACTGGGGGAAAAAAACATGCCAGTAATACTGTAAAAATGTTTTTTCCCCTGTTCCTGATCACAAAATCATAATTTTTTTGTTTGTGATATTTTGCAGTACTTTTTTTAGTACTAAATTCAAATACTAAATAAAATAAAATAAAAAACCAACGCAACCAAGACCAGGCAGTTACTAAGGATGGCTCACACACTCAAGTTTGCGCAACAGAAAGAAACTGCTGATTGTGTAAGTTTTTATGTTGAGAGCAAAGTTTAGAAATGTGAAAAAAAAAAATTTGTTGTAAACAAAAAATTTTTTTTATTAAAGATCTGGCCATGACTTTGGTCGCATGGAATTTAGTTGCACACTCATAAGCACGTTTTAAAAAGTGCACAGTTTCCTCCGTCAAATTTTGGAATGAATCACAAATGTGCGGAATGAAGGTGTGAGATCGCGTTTATTAAGTATGTTTCAGTTGCACACTCAGGAGCGCATATTAAAAAATGTACAGCGCCATCTGTTGAATTTTGAGATGAACTAATAATTTTTTTCAAGTTCGACTTTTTTATGATATAAGGGTGTTTTCCATTTAACTGTCAAAGTAGCATATCAAAGCCTTAAAGCCTCAAGCTTGACTGAATACAGCTGTAAAAATAACTACTCCATACTAACATACTGGACTCCACACTAACATCAATTTACATCAACTGTTATACTGTAGCTGAAGTGGCTGCCACCATGTTTCACCCAGATGAGGATGGGTTCCCTGTTTAGTCTGGTTCCTCTCAAGGTTTCTTCCTGTTACCATCTCAGGGAGTTAAATAATGAACTTAAATAATTCTTTTGATTGTGTAAAAAGCTGCTTTGCAAACAAAAAATTGTTTAAAAAATTGTGTTATAAAATTTTATTGAATTGAATTGAAAACCCCATCGGCGGCACAGTGGTGTAGTGGTTAGCACTGTCGCCTTGCAACTCCAGGGTCCGGGTTCGATTCCCTGGCCAGGCTCGATTCCCGTCTCTGTGTGCATGGAGTTTGCATGTTCTCCCCGTGCTTGGTGGGTTTCCTCCGGGTACTCCGGTTTCCTCCCACAGTCCAAAGACATGCAGATTAGGCTAATTGGCGTTCCTAAATTGACCATAGTGTGTGAATGAGTGTGTGTGTGTGTGTGTGCTCTGCGATGGATTGGCACGCTGTCCAGGGTGTACCCTGCCTTGTGCCCCGAGTCTCCTGGGATAGGCTCCAGGTCCCCGCGACCCTAAATACAGGATAAAGCGGTATAGAAGATGAATGAAAATGAATGAATGAATGAATGAATGAAAACCCCATGAAAATTCGCTCAGTAGTTTTTACATGATGCGTGCACAAACAAACAGACAAACAGACCGAAAAAATTCCAAAAGCCATCTTGATTTGTTTTTCACAAATATCTTCAATGTACAGACATGCCAACTTTGCAGTTTTATTACAGTATATATATTGATGAGTGATAATTAAAAAAAAAAAAAAGTCTTAATATCCTAATCTCTTTTATGTTTTAAATCAGTTAAGAATGTAAAGATCATGGAATCACTGTTACAGTATGTAGAGTAAAGGGAATAAAAGACTCTCTGTTTTTGGAAAATAATCAACATCAAGTTTAAAAGAAAATCTCCAAATTATTACCATGCTTTAAAAAAAGACTATATAATTAATTTAGGCTTTGTGTTGTTTTCCACAATTACACAATTTTCCACTTAGAGTACCAGTGAAGTGAGGAGATGAGCGACGCAGGTGAAATAAGTCGATCATGATGGCAAGATCAAAATCAGCGCAGGGTACGGGACTGTAGGTCCATTAAAACGTTGGTGTGCCGGTTAAGTCTTACGCTAAAACAGCTTCGACCTGAATTGTTTTATGCAATAAGGTTTTGATCCTGAAGCTCATTCGCATTAACTTCCTCTCCTATTCCATATCACTTCTCCTCCTGTTAAACTACCAGTCTGCACATTTACTGTACTCACATTTTACCTCTAAACCCATCATCCTCATTTTTCCCTTCCTTAGCTCTCGCTCTCTCTCTCTCTCTCTCTCTCTCTCTCATTCACAACGAGGCGGGATTTGTTCTTTGTTCTTCATCACCAGCGCATTCAAAAGCAATCCAGCCGTCAAGCGATTTGTCATTTAGCCGCGAGTTATGAAGACAGATGAGATACCGTGTCTGGAAGAATCCACTCTCGATTCCAGGCACTCCGGAAAGTAATCATGTTTTTATATCATCACGCTTTGAAGGACACACTTGCACGAAGCCCAGAACAGGTGCTCTCATCTTCTTCTACACAAAAAAAAAGAAAGAAAGAAAAAAAGATAATGAACTCCCATCTGAAGGAGCAGTTCGATCTCTGAGCCTAATGAGGATAAACAGTGAAGATATGACAGCTAATTGAATTACGCTATAAATTCTATCTGAAGCCAGAAACAGATTTGAGATTTGTCAGCGTGCTTCAATTTTTTTTTTCCCGATGCTTTCTTTTTATTTTTGTTTTGCTTTCTATTATGTCAATTAGCATCAGATGTGAGCTGCTGTTTAAGCTTTCTTCAGCCGAGTCTTTTCTCTCCTTCATCAAGGAACCCAACTTTTTACGTTTACTCACTGACAAGCAGGAAATCTTCTGTCCTACTTTCTACTCATTTATTATTACTGTTCGTCTGAATTTCCAGGTTGATTTGTACATTTCCACCTTTTTGCTGAGATGTTAGGAGACTCGGGTTGTCATAAATAGCCATATAGCACTGTTACATGAATAAATAATCGTATTTATTATTGCATAAATTCATGCAACAATACTGTATTCAAGGGTTTAAATGTTTATATTAGCATTAGACACGTATGCTGTACAACACCTTATAAAAGTGTTTATATATATTTTTATACTGCTACTACTGTACTGTATATAGAGATATTAACACTATTAATATACTAATGAGATGATGAACTGATTAAGATGCATAGAGTAATCATAAAGTGTCATATAGCATACATACAACAATAAACATTATTTTTAATCTTTATTAATGTTAATATTAATCTCATGATTTAAAATTCAAGGCTTTATAACTGGTTATAAGCGTTATAGTAACTGTACATGCATAACACTTTACAGAGAGATATGATTATACAGTAGCAAATGATGCTTATAATTTTTTTACATTTTCCTGCACGTTAGAATGGCATCTAAAACAGCGTCTCAATATGTAATGTGACATTATAAAGAGTTATAAATGTAGTTATAACTACTTATGTCTATGAATAAACACGTATTTATGTAAAAAGCAAATTAAGAGCCTCCGAGTGGCGCAGTGGTAAAGTGCTCGCCCTATCATCCGGAGATCGCGAGTTCGATTAACCTCTCGCAGCCGGAGGTCTAGAGAGAGCTGATTGGCCGAGCTCTCTCAGAGGGGCGGGATGAGAGGTACTTCGTGCTCCCACATTAATCACGGCTCTACAGCCAATCAGGGGCGTCTGTGAGCTCGCGCACGCAGAAGGAGCGGATAGCGCTGCCCTCCGAGTGTGTTACGCCGCCCCCAACAGTGCGTGAGCGAGCAGTTCGAAAAGATGCGGTCGGCTGGCGTCACATGGTTGGGTGGGTCTTTGGCACTCCCGAGAGAGTGGCAGTAGTAGCCTTAATGTGGGCGCCCCCTAGTGACGGGGAGGAATTGGACATGACTAAATTAGGGAGAAAACTGGGGAAAAATCTAAAAATATAATAAACAAAAAATATATATAATATAATCATTATTACTTAATAATTCATTATGTCACCTGACATTGTGAAGCTGTGTATAGCTTTCTGATACTTCTATATTAAAATATTCTTAAAATATCCTTATATTATCATTTTTATTTATTCACAGTTTATAAAGTGAATATACTTCTGATATTTCATGTTTTTGAAATTCAAGCTTTGGAACTGTCACAGTGATAAGTAGTTACACTTACATAAATAACCCTTTATAAAGCATAAATACATACAAAATGATGCATTATAATTTTTTTACATTGTAGTTTGTAGTTTAAATCATGCTATACTGTACATGTAGCTGTAATTATTTTACGAAGATGAATAGACACTTATTCATATAAAAGCAAACAAAATGATAATAATAAAAAATGAATAAATTAAGGACTCATCACATCGTCCTTATAATATGCTAATATCATTCTCAGATTTTAAACGTTATGTAGCATTACAGTAAAACTTTTAACAGGTAGCTATAGTGGAGTGTATAACACTTTATAAACAAAAACAATAATATAAAGATATTTTAAGAATATTATAATGCACTTTACCACCACGCTAAACGTTTTTTAATGAACAGGTAATAATTCATTATGTCACCTGACATTATGAAGCCGTGTACAGCTTTCGGAAGCATTATGCATGTACAGTACAGTAGCTAGCCTTTATTACAGGATTATGTCAGGTATTATGAGTGCTATTGTACATACAATAAAATACAGTTTAAGTTTTTGTCTAAGTTTTGTTTCGCATCCCAACATCCTTCATTTGGTTAATTCACTCAACACTTGTTAGTGCAGGAAGCATATTTCTTACGTTTTTGCATAATTTAAAGCTGGAACATTGCCTTTTATTTCTTTATTTCTTTTTCTTTTTTCTTTTTTCAAAACCATTACCCCAAAAGCGATTTGTTTTAGCGAGGGATTTAAATGGAACTCCCCTGCTGTTTATGAAACCATTTTTAACATCCCAAAGATGCGAGGGCAAAGCTGATATATTTTCCAGCACTCCATAGAAAATAGCTGAAATCACTTACAGGGCCGGTTCTTTGGAGTCTGCTGCATCTCTCTGTCTCTCCCCTCCCGGGTTTCAGCATCACGCTGAGATCCACCATGCTCTGGAGAGATCAGCCATGGAGGTGGTTTTGCTCAAGGCTGTGACATAATCCTTTCACATAATCTTTCCACGTTTGTTTGGAGGTGAGCGACGTTTTGCTATTATTAGAGTGACATATTATCCGACCTGTGAAGTTAAGCAGCCTTGCAAAATTGGATGCACCGGAGGGAGGGAGCGAAGGCTGAGATCATCATAAATCCCATTTCGCTGGGATTTATATTTCTCTTTTGAGCCTGGTGTTTCAAAAACAGGATTTTAACCTGTTTCTACATCACACGTTAATAATTATACCAGTGAGTTGGTTTATGCCAAGTATCGGGGGTATTTCCTTTAGTAGTGTGTGTGTGTGTGTGTGTGTGAGAGATGTAGGCAAGTATCTGAAGAGAACGCTGTTTCATGCACATAAATAATTAGAAAGTGTTGTGCAAATGAGTCAACATCTTCAAGTCAACATCTTCAAGTCTTTTTGGCAAAAACATATTTCCTGAAAATTACAAACATTATAGGAACGGTGAAACAATCAATCGGAGACTTTTATCTGCAAATGAAATAGTATCACATCACTTTCATTTAACAAACATCCCTCATGTGGCACCAAATCCGTAATATACAAGCCGTATTCAAGTCAAACCTGGACTTTTGATTGTGCAGAATATCAGAACGCGCCTATAGGAATAAAAACTCCATTTATTTCTCTATATAATGCCTTCCTTCACTATTGCACTAACATTACAAATATCTATATTTCACTAGTGCTTGGACAACATAAACGTAGAAAGTTTTTTCAGTACGTCGGAACTATGATCGGGCTGCCTGCTTTACGTTTGAAACCCTAGCCTCCCAGGAACTCCTTTAACATGTACTGTAGAAATTGCTTTGAACAAGGTCAGAATTGTGCTTGAAATGGTCTGAGTTCAATCATGAGAAATTTCATCACAAGTCCCGGTTTGTCTCAAACACCTCTTGTGTCATCAGAATGAAAGTGATTCATTTGTTTTGGTTTCCTACTGAACATTATTTTAAAATATTTAATAAAAACTAAAAAAACATGGCTAAGTGGAATATGTACAATAAATACAAGTGCCCTAGTAAAAGCTTTCTGCTTAATAAACGGTTACGTAATTATTTAAAAAAATAGTTTAAAACCTTTTTTTTTTCTCATTTGGTGTTTTAAACATAAAATCGTACTGTAAGTGTTTGGTGCTTATTTTGTCTTGGGTGCTTTTGCTCGTGATGCCGTGTGCATCTTTCATTTTGATTCATTTGGTTAGTTATACCCTCTTTTCTCTTCTCTTCCTCACAAAGTCTTTCCTTGATTTCTTACCCTACTTTTGCTTTCGACTGTTTTCCTGAAACATGGAATATCGAGCTGATTAGATTCAGAGTCGTCCGCTTGGTCCACACCCGAGTGAAACGTGTGCTGTGTTTTCACCAGAGATGCAGATGTGTTTGATGATTCTGATACTACAAATGAGTCACGCGCGCCTCCAACAATCATCGTCATTCGTCTCAGTTACACTTCAAGCAAACCATTACAGCATTTAGTCATGCAATTTGTGTAGCAGGTCGCTGACCGAAGGCTTTGATTTGATGGCAGATATCCATCTAACAGCACTGTTTCCTGCAGGCACGGATCAATAGATTGCATTAAAACAGCCCGACGCTATCAGTAGAGCTTTAGATTAACGCTCAGCGACGATTTCATTAACACACCATGAGATTTTAAACACATTTTTTTACAGCACCACGCTCTATTCATAGCCTTCCTGCAAACGAGTGAAGCTCTCCATGATTCTAACAAGGATGAGATTTTACATGATAAATATTGCTTATTAAAATTACACCAGGTCGATTTACACCAGTTTCCAATTATTCAGGGTTTGGAAACTTTTTTTCCTGCAGTATCATTTGTGGCTGTAATTCATTCATTCATCTTCTATACCGCTGTATTTAGGGTCGCGGGGACCTGGAGCCTATCCCAGGAGACTCAGGGCACGAGGCAGGGTACACCCTGGACAGCGTGCCAATCCATCGCAGAGCACACACACACACACACACGGCTGTAATGTGACAAAATGTGGAAAAGTTCAAGGGGGCCGAATACTTTTGCAAGCCACTTTATAATGGATAAATATATTGGATCAGTTGAAAACTTTTTCTTTATGTTTAAGGATCTTGAAGGGTTCTATGAATGGATGGGTGGAAGAAAGGGTGAATTAACAGAGACAGATGCATAGACATTTCATAGACAAATTGATGGTTGGAGGGTTGCATGGACACAACAGATGGGTGTATGGAGGGATGGATGGAGAGATACAAATGTGTGAATGAATTGATGGACATATAGATTGGATTGGATGCTTGCATGGATGGAATGGATCAATAGAAAGACAAATTAAGGGATGGATGGATGGATGGATGGATGGATGGATGGATGGTTGGATGGATGGTTGGATGGATGGATGGACAAATAAATGGTAGGATGGATGGATAGAAGGATGGATGGATGGAGAAATGTTAGGATGGCTGAATGAATGGATCAATGGATGGATGGATGGATGGATGGATGGACAAATAAAAAAATTAACTTGACAGATGTTTGAGTGCATTCATGGCTAAAAGAATGAATGGATGGTTTAATGACAAATAAATGGATGAATTATGGATGGATAGATGGAAAAATACATTGTAGATTAAGGGATGGATGGATGGACGGATGAAAATCTCCTGTTTCACACTATTTTATCGGGATCTACTGTATATGGCTACTTTTAGACAGACAGACAGACAGACAGACAGACAGATAGATAGATAGATAGATAGATAGACAGATAGATAGATAGATAGATAGATAGATAGATGTACAGTATGAATGGATGGACAGATGTACATATATACATTAACTCTGCATCATCAAACCAAGCTTTTAAGCTTTTCACACCGTACAGTGCAACTGTAACACTCATGTTCTTGAGCTCGTGTTCTGGATCCTACTGAACCTTGTCCTGGTGCATTTTCATTTCTTTGCTACCTGTAAAGCTCTGAATAAATTCACACCCCTTACTTTAGAATCTTTAATTAAATTATCCACCTTAATCATATTCACATCTGACAGCTAGAGGAAAGGAGAGATGTAGAAGAGAACAAATGTCATAACTTCAGTGTCAGTTTGGATGTTAGAGACGCTATATATTTATATTTTTCCCACACCAGATGTTCAGACATCACAACACTGCATTGCATGTTCTCTGTGGGATACGACCGAAACTTTGTTTAGCTTAATGTCATTATGATGTGTTCTTTTTCTTTATCTTTAATATAACTTCAAATTTTAACCCAGTTTTTCTGTCACATTATATACAAAGTAAATTTGTATATTTATGTTTTTATTAATTATGTATTTTAATTGAATTATTTATTAATTTACTATTAATTCATTCATTTCCATTTTAAAAAAGTATTAAAATAATTGGAATAATAGTAGTTCAAAGTAGGTCACATTACAAAAAGCTAATTTATTATTTAAAAAGGTAATTTAAGGTCAGCGCGCTGGGAATTTCAGTAACAGTGTGGTCATTTTAGTTTTTGTTGCATCACAAATTACTACTAAACATGAACTGCTAAGATAATAATATGCGAAAGAGAGAGAGAGAGCGAGAGAGAGAGAGAGAGAGAGAGAGATAAAAGAGATAGAGGGTCTAAGTGCTTTTTCGCTTTTTTCCCCTTTCGTTCTTTTCCCCCGAGCGTTATCTGATTGCGTGATAATGGAAAATGTAAGATTACAGGGAGTCTGTGAGAGCGAGGTGTTGAAGAGGCTTATCAGCTCACTGCGTAATTAATTATTCTCTCGTCTACAGTACATGGTTAGCAAGATAAAAAAAACAACAAAAAGGATAACTTCCTCTTTACCTGTGCAAGATGTACAGAGTTGTATGCTCATACTTATGGAACACTCAATATTTTATATATGCAGTAATAATAGATGTTAAAATAGATTTCTAACTATCTGACTGATCACAAATTGTTTATACTGTATAACAGTTAAGGAGTCTCCAGTATCAGTGGCTTAGAATAGAAGAGTTCACAATATTTGTCGCATTTATTTCAGCTAACTTGCTTTTAGAAATCTTCCATAACGTTAAATGTGACTATAATATTAATAGTTTGCATAAAAGTATGACATATTATTAGTTACGAAATAAAAATTACTGTGGCGTAAAACGAATGAAACCCTCCGTGGTGTTTATATTGAAATTATAATTTCAATCACGCTGTTGAAAAACCAAATACAAAAAACCTGGCAACCTTGGAGCCATGATTATTTATTTATAGTAATAATCAGATCATGTTAATAATCTGAATATGTGGCAGAGAAAAATCACCTTCACCATCCGCAGAACCCGATTCTGAACACTACAAACTTTCCATGTTCAGTCTTTACTGTAACTTTGGAGTCCGTTTAGCAAATCCCTCTCCTAACTCCTACAGTAATATGACCATTTATAACTCTTCACACGGACCTGAATTCGGCTTTGTTGCATCACAGTGCGCGCAGCATGATAGCGCTGCCTCTGATGTTCTAAACGTCACTTAAGTTCATATTTGCGACAGATGGTGTGAGCTCCATAGCTCTGGATGCATTTGAAAGTTTAATACAGCACTTGAGGGTGGAAATTGCATCATTTGTTATTTATGGAATTTGAGCTCGGCTTGTAAAGGAGAATGATTATCTCAGGCCGGGCATGCATCGTGACGGTCCACTCCGTTATGGATTATATATAGGATTGTAAATATTGTAATTGGAGTGTGTGAGATGATGCATATTTCATGAGCATGTTGCCAGCTTTCGTGTCATTCTTAATAAACTTTGCCAGATTTTGAAGTGGACTTCAACTGAGAGCAGTTTGAGTGGATGATGGTTGGTGTCCCAACAGGACTTTCTCGTAAAGTTATATTTGAAAACGAGTTTTTAGTTTAAGCTAGCCTGAGAAGTGTTTAGGGAGTTAAGAGTTGGTCATTTTAAATCTGCTTTCTATAAATACTTCTCCAGCATAAGGCATTGATGACTCAGTGGTAGGTTTCTCATCTACCATGTGAAAGGCTCGGGTTCGACTCCCAGCCAAGGAGTGAGTGGAGAGTGTTTGGCATGGAGGATGTGGTGTAGAGAACTTGAATGGGCTGTTGGTGTTGTGTCCATCTGCTCTGCTTCTTTCCCCGTATGTTCGGCTTCATTTCCCATCATTCTCTTAAAGCTGCTGTAGGGTTTTTCATCTGATTTTGGTAGACAAAAATCACACATCATAAAAGATTCCTCGAGTTATCAACAGATGACTCCACTGTAGCCACAGTTGTACGCAGAAAGTTCTGTCAGTGTGAGAAGTTTTTCAGGGGGTGATTACCGCTGCGACGCTTGTCTAAAAGGCACCAACATTAAGGCCCCCGTCACACTCCGACGAAGACCATGAAGATCCCATTGAGTCCTAAAAATATCGAAGAATCGGACAAAAATGTAAAAATCTTTGTTCGTACTACTTCATAGCCACGTCCCTGTCAGATTCTCAGTGTGTCCATCATGTTGTCACCATGTCCAGTGAGATCGATCTGCATTATCACATGCTTCATCACACTACATTGTCATTGCTTCCAGACGGTTGGTATAAGTACTATATAGAGACATATGCACTTTTTATCACTAGCTGATGTGTGAGGAATTACACTCAGTGTTTGTGCTAAAATCTCTGAATGTGACAACCAAATGACAAGTCAGAAAGAACGCCATCCACCTTTTTCCGTCTGCGCCATGCTCATATCAGTCCCTAAGAGGTGTTTGTTATACTGTTAACTGGACAATGCCATCCTTACTACGTCCTTATTACCCCATTAGTCAGGGAGGTGACCAAGAACCCGATGGTCACTCCACAAATCAGGCCTACCGTACATAGTAGAGTGGCCAGTAAAAGGCACATGGCAACCAGCCTGGAGTTTACCAAATCAAAATTCTCAGGTCTGATGGCCGCTCTACCATGTAGGCCTCATTGGTGGATTGCTGCAGAGATGGTTGTCCTTCTGGACGGATCTCCTCTCTCCACAGAGGACCTCTGGAGCTCTGACAGAATGACCATCGGGTTCTTGGTCACCTCCCTGACTCAGGCCCTTCTCCCCCGATCGCTCAGTTTAGATGGCCGGCCAGCTTTAGGAAGATGTGTGCACAGATTTGTGCCTTGAGACAATCCTGTCCCAGAGGTCTACAGACAATTGATTTGACTTCATGCTTGGTTTGTGCCCCGACATGAACTGTCAACTGTGGGACCTTATATAGACAGGTGTGTGCCTTTGCAAATCATGTCCAATCAACTGAATTGACCACAGGTGGACTCCAATTAAGCTGCAGAAACATCTCAACGATGATCAGGAAAAACAGGATGCGCCTGAGCGCAATTTTGCAAAGGCTGTGAATACGTATGTACACGTGCTTCCTCAATATTTTTTGAAAATAGTTTGCTTCTTTCACGGCCGACTGAAAGCGTGTCACTCGTGCATCTGAGGCGTCGCGTTTTTTCGTGAACACACACGTTGTGATCTGAAACCCGCGGGAGCCCTCACCTCTTCGTATTCCTCACACACAGATTTCATGCGAGGAGACGAGTGTCGAGGAGTGCCAAGCGGAGAGATGCCACACTCATCATCGTGTCCCAGGAGCGGGGAAGGCGTCAGAGTTTGGCATCGAGCTTCGCAGGTTATTGTGTGTGTTGATGGAGCCTGCCTGGCTATCGGCGGGGTGACAGCGAGTCTATTTTCTACATGACTGCGCTTTATTTGAACCCCGCCGTGCGCTAGATCACTCTGATTGATTCCCCCCCTACCACCTCCCTCCCACTGCCATAAAGCGCCGCGATTATGCACAGCAGCCGAACTTTAATCAGAGCTAAGTTCCTTTATCCATTATTTCAGGTGGGTACGGAGGGCACAGAGTCATCCTCGGATGTTTGGCCCGGCTTCTTCGGGCGCGTTGGGTGCCTGAAAGGAAAGACACCAGCCGTCTCCAGTGTAATATAAGCGGCGTCTCTCAGGCCGTTAATGCAGTGTTGATAAGAAGCAGGATAATGTGTTCGCTGACCTTCACCTTGCCTCGTGTGCCGAAAGAACCTGCAGCTTTTAACAGCGATGAGTCTGTGCATTTCCATTCCAGAACGCATAAATCTGGAGCTGTGGGGGGGAAAAAAAAGAAAAGCGGGGCAAAAACAGCCATGCATCACCATGGACAGGTCATTGGAGCAGTGCAATGCTGCGTCTGAGTGTTTCAAAGATTAGAAGGGCTAATAATTTCTCAGGGCCATGGTTTATGTTAATGTGGCAGCTCGTGCTGTATATTTCTGCTGAGACGGTGCCTTTGTGGCGCTTAATTTCCCTTTAATAGAACTGTTGTGTTAGTATCTACAGCACAGACGAAGATTTACGTCCACCTGGAATTAACTGGCTTTATTACAGAGGACGTCCTGGGATTCTTTATCGTCGTGCGCTGGTCATCAGGAAGGACACGCAGAGGGAAAAAATTGAGTAAAAATAAGGAAAATAAAATCAGGTTTTAAAATAAACTGCCAGGAGTTGTTGTACTTATGAATAGTGACAGTAATGGGAACAAGTTAAGGTTAAACAAACAGCTGTAAATTTCCTTTTTGTTCTTCAAGCTGGTGGTTTGAAGCGTTTGTAAAAACCCTAGTGCACTCTTTTTTTCTCTTTTTTATTGCAAGTACAAACTTTTTTTAAACTATTACACTCGTCAGCCATTGTTTTATTGTTTTTTGTTTTTTTTGTAATAAAAATAAACACGTTTTGTTCTTTCAATTTTAACACAACCTTTTATATCGTCATGCAAGAAATGCAAAGTCGTTGATTCATTTTCTTAAACAGGATGGAACAAAAGGATAAGAGAATATTAATGTAATTATTTATACCTTTACACTGTAAACCACAACGTTTTTGGCCAAGTCATAGTAGAGAAGCAGCATATAATGTGTTCAAAGGATTTACTGTATGTGGGTGATCTTATCATAAGAAAGCAAAAAGAAAAAATAAAGTTTTTTTTTTTTTTATTATTAAATTTTTTTATGTTAAATTTTGACTTTTTGACTAAGTATTATTTTTGAGTATTATTATTTTGACAGCATTACGTTTACTTAAATATAATTTTCTGTGTTTTTGTGTATAAAGCCCATCTACCAAAGTGGCCAAAAGTATTTGGACAAAAGTGCAAGTCATTCATTCATCTTCTATACCGCTTAATCCTGTATTTATGGTCGCGGGGACCTGGAGCCTATCCCAGGAGACTCTGGGCACGAGGCAGGGTACACCCTGGACAGCGTGCCAATCCATCGCAGAGCACACACACACACACTATGGTTAATTTGGAAACGCCAATTAGCCTAATCTGCATGTCTTTGGACTGTGGGAAGAAACCGGAGTACCCGGAGGAAACCCACCAAGCACGGGGAGAACATGCAAACTCCATGCACACAGAGACTGGAATCAAGCCTGGCCGGGAATTGAACTTGGACCCTGGAGGTGCAAGGCGACAGTGCTAACCACTACACCACCGTGCCGCCATACTGTAAATGTGCAAGTCTGTATGTTAATTGTATCATATTATCCATTCAGTCGTGCCTTGGGCTAATGCTCGCCATAATTTGCAGTCTCTATAAACATACTTATGGCAGCCTGCTTTTGTCAGTGTTCAGGTTTCACAGTTTGTGATGGGGAACACTGCGCTCGTGACGAGTCTGTGACACTTTTATCTTTACTTGTCCAGACCTTTTCCATGCTGATAGCGGCGTTTCGTCCCGGCGCCGTTCTTCTTTTGATCGCAGGACTTGACTCTCCATCCCGGATGACCTTAGACCCAAGGAAAACGAATTCTTTGACGCATTTGATGTCTCCTCTGTTGATCACTCGCATTAGTCTGTCACCTGCCGGCGCTCATGATCTTCGTTTTTCATGCTGTTAAGCTGGAGCCACATCTTTTTGTCTTCTCTGTTGAATGTTTTAATGGCGTCCATCAAATTATTAAAAATATTTCTAATCAAAATAATTAAAAATTTATTATTTTATGGTGTGAAATTCCTATAAAGCAATCAATATTCAGGATTTAGTGCTATCCTTTATCTTACCTACTGTACATTACCTAGTTTGAGGCATTTCTCTGCAGAGGTGAACACCCTGGCTTGAGAAATTAAAAGTCCTGCCACGTATTTGTTCCGTCCATTAGCTTAACCAGCTGATTCTAATTAGCACAACTCTGGAGAACTAATTAGTGACATCACCTGTTTTGTGCGCAGGGACAACTCTAATACAGAGCATATGTTGTCTGTGTAACAGTTCACACACTAGCTGAATGCTTTTTTTCATTGATGTTCAAGACTTTAATCGATTTGAATAAAATTCATCTTCAAATTCTTAAAAAAAAAAATAAAATCTGTCGTCCATCTGTAAAAAAAATAAATAAATCAGAAAAGCTTGTGTTATTGTACTGTAAATTGTGAGTTATTTACGTATACCGTGCGGTGTGTACGGTAAATAATTAATTACTATTATTGATTAATTAGGATCATTTACACAGCGCATAAACGATGGCTTCCTGAAACCGAAGGTAGATTTACACAGCTTGAGAGCTTGCACTGAATTTTTTGTTTCATTCCCAAAACAAAACGCGCAGTAAATTGCCCGGCTTGGCACGGCCGCGCGTTAGCGTGTGTCCTAATCGCTAGTGCAATTAGCTTGGAAGGGTGTGTAGAGGTGTTCCCCATTAATGCTGGCACAGAGTCCAACACACACAACTAGGTGCATCATACTCAGTCATATCTAACACACACACACAGACACAGACACACAGACAGAAAGTTACTTTTGTGGAAGAAGCCTGTCGATAAGGTCAGTCACTCAGGGACTGTTTCATTAGCTAGTGAACCAATTTTGGCCGTTTAATTTAAATAAATGGAAAACTCATTATAAGTGCACCCTGGGTTTGTTCCTTTAACACCCTTGTATTCTAATTCATATGCAAATGAGCCATCAGGAAATGCATTTAACACGACTAAAATGCAGAATGTGGCGGCGGCGCTTTTCATCCCAACATTCTCTCTTTGTCTTTCTCATTTTTTTTTTAATGGTTTGTGACAAAAATAATAATGTAAAATGTGTTAAATGTCTGTGAAGTCGAGTTTGGACCGAGCTTTATCAGGTGCGTGCAGATGTGACAGGTGTTTCAGCGAGAGACGTCGAGTGCGGCAGAAACCCGGGAGGATCTGGGCGTTTGATTACTTCATGGATGATCGAGTCGTGTTTTTATTATTGTTAACATGAACACTTAACGCTGCTCTGCATTATCACACTGTTATTTATTTATTCATTGATTTGCTGGTTTACTTGGCTGTCTTTTTATCTAGTTACAGTAGGTAGGTAATGTAAGTATTTAGATATGAATTTAGTTTTTCATTTGTTTCTTTGTACGTCTTTCACATAGCTAAGAGTGATTTCCTTTCTGTAGAAGTTTGTGATTCGAAACAATATGTTCAACATCAACACCTGAAATCCAGTACGGTTCTACTGTCAGGTGACGAAATAATAAATAAAACAAACTCAAATTAAATGTAAATAATATAATTTTATAATATTATAAATAAATAAATAAATACATACATAAACAGAGTTTAATAAGCCAATAAAGGTAAAACTACTAATACTACTACCAATAATAATAATAATAATAATAATAATAATATATTACGTCATGTATATTTATTCTTAGTAGTAATTGTGACGGCTCTATCTATCTACCTATATTATTATTATAATTATTATTATTATTATTGCACAAATAATAATTCTCTTAAACAGCAACAATAATTTCAATATATACTGTAGATCACAGTTCTCACATTTATTTATTTGTTTATTTAATTAATCTTTTTATTATTATTATTATTATTATTATTATTATTATTATTATTATTATTGTTTTTCTTAGTGGTAGTAGTAATTTATATAAAATTAAAATAAATTATTACATAAGTTTATTCACAATATTTGTTTTATACCAATATTTTCAATAATATTTTGTCTATTTATTGCAGTCACATTGTAATGCTTTACCGTTTTCCGGCTCAGCATTCATCAGTTTAGCGAGTTGTTTAGTGAAACGGTGACTCCTGCGATGGTCACGCTCGCGGCCTGCGAGACTTCAGGAGACGGTTTCAGGTTAAAGAGGTTTTTCTAAACGTCTCGTCGCAGCAAGTCACAGCGAGGCTCGATTTACAGTATAACATGCAGCCCTGATCTAATACATTATAAGGATACAGAAGACCCGACAGCGCTCATGTCCGCGCTTTGGTTCGACACAGATAGAGCGCTTGAGCCGAGCCGTCCGTCCCCTCCGCACTGTGTAAAGCCCCGGCGCTCAATCTTCCAATCAATTCAATTGCTTTGAGCAATTTCACAACACAACAAGCAAGAAGGTGAGCCAGCCACGCTCGAGTGGACGAATTGATTGTGTGGTCTGTGCTCGGGTAGACCGTTTGTGTACGTGTGTGTGTGTGTGTGTGTGCTATGAAAGAATCTCGTAAGGAATCTTGAATAAATAGTAAAAGGGTCTTCGAGATCAGAGGCGACTTCAGCCGTGTTAAATACTGAAGCATACACACTTCCTGTTTTATTTATTTTTTTGCTTTTACACTTCTGTTCCAGCTCATCAAAATGGTGCAGCGGAGATTCTCTAACAGGGTTCAGAGGTCAAATGTCAGCCAAGCAGAGGTGGAAAGAGTAATAACATTTTGTACTTAAGTAAAAGTACTGTTACTTTAGTGAACTTTTGCTGAAGTACAAGTAAAGTTACCCTTATAATAATCTACTCAAGTAAAAGTAAAAAGTAGCTCATTAAAAATGTACTCAGAGTAAAAGTTTCCGAGTTACTTTTTTTTTTAACAGCGGGGGGGTGGGGGGATGGGGGATGGAACACACTTACATAATAAAAGTGTTCCCTTTGTTGTGCTTGAAATCAAAGTGGTGGCTTAAATATGACCAGGGGTTTGCTTCATCAGAATTTGACCAGGTGTTTGCATCACTAGCATCTGTTCTGTCCGTCTCCATCGTTCTTGTGAATTTAGTGCGTTTGTTCTCCATCAATCAATCAGTGCAGTGGTTTCCGGGGTGCAATTTATGCCCTGTTGTATTATTTGTATTATTTTTCATTTTCATTCATTTATTTTTTACTCAGTAGCGAATATGATTTAAAATGTAGTGAAGTTCAATACTTTAAACAAAACATACTTACGTGAAAAGTAAAATTACAGATTTTAAAAACTACACAAAAAAAATCTACTCAATTACAGTAATGCGAGTAAATGTAATTCATTACTTTCCACCTCTGCAGCCAAGTCTTGCAATCAAACGTCCTAATGGACTTTTTTTTTTTAAATAATCCTTTTCAACGTTTAAAATTAAACATATGTCTTTCTCTGGTACTCCGAGTGGCGCAGTGGTAAAGTACTTGCCCTATCATCCGGAGATCGCTGGTTCGCTTCCCGGGTGATGCTGTAAACTGGTTCGGAGTAAACACGTGATTGTCTTCGAGTGGTAGTAGTAGCCTTAATGTGGGAGCCCCCTAGTGACGGGGAGGAATTGGACACGGCTAAATTGGGGAGAAAATCGGGGATAAAAAAAAGTTTGCTTTATCTGCGGTCTCATTAACGGGCATCCTGAATCCATGAACATTTTAACACCTTCAATCCTGATCTATAAAAATTCACGAGTAAGTAATTTGGACACACACCCTTGGGCTAGCTAGGAAACTAGCTTGTATTTGTATCTGGCAAGTTGACCCGAGTGGGCTTTCGTATGTTGTTTCTATGGGCTTCTATAATCTTCTTCCAGTCATAATGTTAGCAAAACACTAAAAAGCACTAATGAAAACTAGCAAGCTAGCCTAGCGCAGATCCTGTAGTTTAAAAGGTTTGAGTAACATATTAAGCTGTCGAGTCTCCTTTCTGTCAAATCCAGTAAAAAGTAGATCCAGGAAAGACGTGTCAGTGTGATGTAGGAGCAGCGTACAGTTGCAAATCCTCCTCCTACTGTATCTCTAGCGCTGCGCGAGAACGCCACGCCCATTATACAGTAAGTGAGTCTGGAGCTACGGCGCGTTACTGTGTGTTTTGTCTATAATCACAGATTGGGATGCAGTGGCTCATTGTTTAAGGTTTCATGCTTTAAGCTGTCAGTCGAAATCCTGGAATCTTGAGCAAAGCCTTTAACTCTTGGCTCGAGTCACGCACTCGCGCTTTGGGGTAAAAGAGCCTCTCTGACAGATAAAGAAAAGTTTGGCGAAGTAGTACCTTTTCCACGCTCTCGGCTTTCCCGCCTTTTAACTTTGAACTTCCCACAGTTCTGCAGGGTGTCGGCCACATGGGGAGTGTGTGAGGCCTCGCCGGTTTCTTCAGGACAAAATGAATAAGTCGTGCCGGCATGTGAACTTGTGGAGGCGACGGCAGCTGCGCTGAGGGTTAGCCTGGAGGGCAGGTTAGCCTAGCTAACCTGGGGAGAGTCTCAGGAGAGAGAGAGAGAGAGAGAGAGAGAGATGGCCAGAGCTTACAGTGACTTGCATAAGTATTCACACACCCACTTTTTTTAACAGACTTATGGAAATTCATTAAGTTGAAATGGATTTGACACATACTTTGCTAATTATTCATCACATGTTTTATTTGCATAAGTATATGCCCCCTGAGTCGAACTATGGATGTAGTTCTCACTCACACTCTCACTCATCGTCTGTACTGCTTTATCCTGTATACAAGGTTACGAGGGGCCTGGAGCCTATCCCAGGAGACTTAGGGCACGAGGCGGGGTAAACCCTAAACAGGGTGACAATCCATCACAGGGCACACACACACTCGCACACAATACCCAGAGGAAACCCACCAAGCAGATGGAGAAAGAACATGCAAGAAACTCCATGCACACAGACCGGAGGCGGGAATTAAACCCGAACCCTGGAGGTGCAAGTCCACAGTACTGACATTGTATCATTTTTACATATCCACCATTGATGATGATGATGATGATGATGATAAGGATGATGGTGGCATAGTTGTTAATAATGCAATAATATTCAATTATTGGTCACATGTACCTTATAGCAGATTGAAATGATTTTTTCACATATCTCAGTTAGGAAGCTGGGGTCAGAGTGCAGAAAGGGTTTAGGGGTCTTGCTCAAGGGCTCAACGGTGGCAATTTGGTGGTGCTGGGCCTCAAAACCCCAACTTTGCAATCGGTAACCCACAGCCTTAAACGTTTGAGCCGCTACTGCCCTGGTTCAAATTCTGATTCAAACTTTATTCGTCACATGCACAGTAATCTATGACTGACAAATATACTGTATGATATGAAGTGAAATGCTTATATGCTGATAACCTCAAGATTAAAAAAAAAAGAGTCTATGTGCATGTTCTGCAGTTCTGCAGTTTCCGCCTACAGTCCACAGACATGCTGATTATCCTAACTGGCATTCACAAATTGTGTGTGTGTGTGTGTGTGTGTGTGTGTGTGTGTGTGTTAGATTTGACTGAGGATGAAAAAAGGTGAATTTATTATTATTATTATTATTGCAAATATATTGACATGTTAACTATAGCACAAAAATAAATTTTGTCAAACAACAATCATAATTATAAATATATGAATACAAATAATGATGTCATTGTTTTTGTAAATATTATCTTACTATCTTACATCTATTTTCTTTAGAATCGGATCATATTTGAAGTGAATCCTGAACTTGCGGAGTTGCTTTGAACTAGACACATTTTTTTAAGAGTTGGACAAAGTTTTTGATCCACTTTTTTCACTTAAAAAAATGAAAAAAGGAAAGAAAAAAAAGTGCATTGTTTCATACACATGAGGTTTTTCGGTGTTGCTATGCAGTCGATGGATGGAGTTTAACTTTTTTATTTTATTTAAAACCAAAAAAAAAAAAAAAGGAAAACAAAATCTTTAGGGATGCAGCACAGGACATGAAGGGAGTCAGCTGCAGGATGTGTGTATGTGTGTGTGTGAGTGTGTGTGTGTGTGTGTATGGGGGGCGAACGCTCAGATGCTCACCGGTTCTGCATTTTAAAGCAGTCTCTGTGGGGAGATGGATAGAATATGTGTGTGTGTGTGTGTGTGTGTGCGCGTGTGTGTGTGTGTGTGCAGTGTTTGCTGAATTGAATTTCATCCACACATCCCATACATTGCTCAGCACTTCTGCTGTACGTTCATAGATAATGCATTGTACCTGTGCAACATTGATGCCTTACACTCGTCTTCATTATTCATCAGAGGTTTTGACTTCATACAGACTTCATAAAGACACCGTTTCATGTTTTTTTGTTATGCTAAGGTTGTACCTGTCACTTAGCAAATAAAAACAGAATCTAAAGTTTATTCATCGATTTATTTGACACACCTTTCTACTGTATGTATGAGCGAGACTGAATCCGGTCGATGCGTGGACGCGAGCTGAAGTGAAGGTCCTCCGGGGCGCTCGGAGGCCACGGTCCAGGTCGTTAGCGTCACCATCATTAACGGCATGTGGCAAGCGGTCTGACCTGAGCTAAAGTGTGTCGTGACGCTGCTGCCATACGGAGTGAGATGAGTGCTCATCGCGGAGATTGCCTTTAATCTGAGCGCCGCTGCTCTCTGATTTTAAGGGTCAGTACGCTTCGGCCTGACCGAGACACAGGTCTCTATTAGTTCTCACACACAAACACACACTTTTACAGTATCTATCTCTCGACAATCTCAGAAGATACACAGTCTCTCATCGGTCTACCTAAAACTCAAAATCAGACTCAGATTCTCAGGAGTAACTTTTAGTAAAATACTGTACAGAAGTCCAGAGTTCCTGTTACAACCATCAAGCTGATTCCCCCCCCCCCCGAAACATCATGTGCTGAAATGCTTCGTTCTTCTCCTTTTTAAATTTTAAACGCACACATGAAGATGTTGGAAAAACCTATAGATCTACCCAGCTGATACAAAGCACTCACACTGGAGACTCTTTCCATAAACATCTCGTTGCAGATCAGAGTACACGCTGTGTTCAGTCATGACGCAGGACGCTGTGCGAACTCGTCGCTATAGAAACAGTGACACGATTAGGGTTGTTCCGATTCCGATCCTGGTATCGGAAATGCTGCCGATACCACAAAAAAATCTGGCATCGGAATCGGCGAGTATTTGAGTCCACGTACCGATCCGATACCATTTTCCTAAACATAACCTATTTATGCCCGCTAGCTTTGCTAGCTTAGCTTACTTACAGAGTGTCACGGCGTGCGCCTGTGATGGGCGTCAGATGTGCGCCCAAATTGATATCACTCCTCGCTCACTAGTTAGGCGCCCCCCCCCCCCACCCTTTAGGTATGTGAACCAGCAGGGCCGCAGAATCAGGCTACGGCCCATGAGCTATCGCCGCTAATGATCCCGGCGTTATAAAACACAGCGGGGAGTGTAGCTCGGGGTCTGACTGTTGGGAAGCTGGACTTTGCGACGCGGTGGATTTTATGAGAGACAGTGGCACAAGAGCGGGACGATGTGATGCGCCCCAGAGACTTTAAAAAGGGGGGTGCCTTTGATCTCCGCGAGAGGAGCGCGCGAACGAGCCGCAAGCTCCCACGGCACCTTCACTTCCGCGTCGAGCCCGCCTTCGCATCCCTGCCGACGAAATGGAACCGCAGAGAGCCTTTAACCCTTTCCTTACCCATTTTTCTAAATAAATGACCCTTTTCCCTGTAAGACCTCGCCTCGTGTCCGTGTTTCATGGTGTCGCCCGTGCACTTAGGTTCGGACCGATCTGATTAGCCAATTAAACAGCACTAATGGGTGTTAACAGCCTGAAGAGAGGGGCGGGGCTTCCTGTGCAGTCATTTTAATGAATAATAATAAAAAGTCTAGCACTAATGTTAGAAATGAGCCACAAACTCAGACTGATCAAAGTTAAATTAAAGTGCATCAAATGTTCGTTTAAACACAATTTTATCTTTTTTTTTTTTTTTTTTTACCAAGTTGCTTTGTTTATTTTGAAATTTGTTTATTTTCTGTCCATAAATGTGAGCTCTGATTTTCAGATCTCGGTCTCTCTCTCTTACACACACACACACACACGATCAAACAGGAAATACCGGCAGATATCTTTTAATCTGACCGCTGCTCTATTGGACCTTTGTTCTCCACAGTTAATCAGGGATTGTGCCCGGCGCATGTCGCTCGTCTGGAGGAAGGAGCTCTGGTGCAGAGAGCGCTAAACTCTGTTTACACATCCTCCCACTGAGTGTGTGAGACGCCGAGCACCTGCTCAACACACTCAACTCTTTCCTTTGTTTCCTGTTATACACTTGAAACAAAACTGTAAGACTTTGAGAACCAGTAGCATTAAATGAATGTCCATTGACTCCGCCCCCTCATTATCATATTATCCACAGTTGCCTAAAGGTATTTTGTGACCGAATAATAAACAGTAAATGTGACAGTTTACATCACAGTGCTGTCCAGTGCTTCAATCTGATTGGCCAGAAGGCTTGTACTGTATGTCAGGTGCTTCATGTAGTCTATTCCTGATGTGTTTTATTTAAAGGTCCCAGTCTCAGAGCTCCCCAAAATGTATATATGTTAATGCCCCAGCAATCCCCTCAATCCCTCTTTTTTTCACTCCTCCTCCAATTGCGCCATTTCAGTGTCTATGCAAATGAGCTACTGCTGAGCCACGCCCCTCCAGAGAACAGCAGAGCACCAAGGCGGGGGATGGGCTCTTATATGAGGTCACATCAGGGGAGGAATCTAAATAGCTTACTTAAATCCCAGACAACATTAAAGTGAAAAAGTTATTTATTTTGTAGTTATAGTTACATTTAGAGTTTCTTATATTCTCTCTCCTTCACCCTCATTCTTTTAATTTTTCCTTTGTGCTAGTAGCTAATCAGACTAATGGTTAAACAGGCTAGTAGCCTGAGACCCAAGAGACAAACATACAAGGTACACAGCAGACGAGGTATGAAACAGACTAAGAACTCTAAAGGTTAGTTGCTAAACGGGTTAGTACCTAAACAGATTAAGAGCTAATCAGCCGATGAGACTAGACAGACTCGAAGACTAGACAGACTAAGATCTAAACAGGTTAGTAGTGCCCTCATTAGTATTTATACAGACTAATAACTAAACATGCAATGGGGGTTACTTACACATGAGGGTAAACACAAAAGGCTAATTCTCCTAGAGGCTAATCCTGCTAGGAGACACAAAGACATCTTAATAGAAACAAACTTAACTTAAAGCTCCATAAACAAACAGGCCAACTCTCATCAAAACAAAACCAGATCAAACAAAACCCACTCAACAGAACTGAAATTAATGCTCGACCCAGTTTCCCAGAACAAACAAGTACTGTATTTATAACAATGCTAATGAGCTTCCTCGGTTCAGCTGGGCATCCGCGTCACCTGACCAAGGAGCCTTCTGGGAAACTGAGTCTACATACAAAAACTACAACTTAAACACAGTGCCCTCTAGTGGGCAACCCTCACAGTATCTATCTATCTATCTATCTATCTATCTATCTATCTATCTATCTATCTATCTATTTGTTTTTATGCTTTCCCTTGTCTGTTGTAATTCTCCTTTTAATTTTCTATCCATTCATTCTTTGTTTTTTTTTTGTTCCTTTTCTTTTATATGTTAATTCTTACTTTCTTTCTTTTTCTTTTTTGTTCTTTTTCTTTAAGCGGTCAATTCTGTCTTGCATTCTTTCTTTGTTTCTTTTCCTCAATTTATCAATTCTTTCTGCCTTCCTTCTGTAGACGTGTAGATCAGTCACTTTTTCAGCATGTCCGGGTGTCTGTATAGATATGATGATGGTGAGGGTGTAACCCAGGAGCTGAGTGCAGGGCGCGGCTGTGGGTTTCACTCGGCGCCGTCGCTCCTCATGCCGCAGCCTCCTGTGCGGTTCTGGCGGAACTCTGTAACCCACTGATCAGCAGACTTATTAGAATTATGCCTGGTTCGCTCGGCATGCGGAGACGGAGTGAGTGATTACTGACTCAACTGTCAGTCCCTCAGTGTGCAGACAAACATACTACGTGCTCAGCACAAAAGTTGTGTGTGTGTGTGTGTGTGTGTCTAATGGCTGTAATCAGAGGCATGTGAGCGACGTGCTGTTTGGCCGCGATCGTGTTCCTGAACACACCGCTGTTTGGACTGGAGACGAAATTCTCCGATAACGTTCTGCCCTCTTATCAGGAGAGCGTGCACTCTCTCACCGGCACCTGCAATTAATTAATCACTGTCCTGCACGGTGTATATTAGGAATCACATCGGAGCATGCTGTTAAAGGAAAATAATCAACAACAGCACAGAGAGTTAGTGTTACCTCCAGCACGCAGAGTTTTGTCCTGTAACAGCATGGAGTTCTCTGTTCCTTCCTTTCTTTCATCTAGCTGTTTTTCTTTCTTTCTTTCTTTCTTTCTTTTCTTTCTCTCTTTCTTTGACTTTTGTGATTCCTTTTGTTGGGTTTCTATTTCATCTCTTCTTTCATCAATCTTTTCTTTCTTTTCTTGTTTCTTTTCTTTTCCTTTGTTTTTTCAGTTACTTCTGTTTCTTTCATCTATCTATATATATATTCTTCTACTTTTATTCATTTTTGTGCTTTCCATTTTCTTTTTTGTTTATCTTTTCTTTCATTATTTTTCTTTCGTATAATTATTTTTTTCAGTTAATCCTTTCTTTCTTTTCTTTCTTTGTTTTTTTTTCTTACTTTTTAGTCACTTTGTCCACTAATTATTTTTTTCATCCCCACTTTCTTTTTTCCTTCCTTTTTTGTTATTTAATTTTTACTTGCTTTCCCTTTTCATCTTTTTCTTTTTTCTTTTATTCATTATGCTTTCCATTTTATGTTAATGTCCTTTCTTTATTTCTGTATTTTTTTCTTACTTTCTCGCTTTCTTCCTTTTTTCTTTCTTTATACGGTTTCTCAGTTAATACTTTCTTGCTTTTATTTAGTCCTTCCCCCAATTTTATCTATCTATCTATCTATCTATCTATCTATCTATCTATCTATCTATCTATCTATCTATCTATCTATCTATCTGTCTGTCTGTCTGTCTGTCAGTGTGTGTAGTCTTGGCCAGATGAGCGATTAAACAAATTTTTAACTCTGTGTATGTGGATCGTCATCATCACTCTGTGACGGAGCCGTTACCATAGCAACAGTAATGTATACAGTATTAACCTTCTGCTGTTATATGAACGAATCTGAACAATCAGAATGCAGGATCCCAGAGCTTAAGGAGCTCGCTACTGTATAGTATGAAGCGGGTGTGGGTTCAGGCCTCCCTGCGCCGGTGAGATCCGGGTTCCATGTGGCAGCGAGACGATCCAAGTCTAATTGCGACTAAAGTTTTTAGGGAGGGCTGGGAAATGAAGCGTGGAGCCGAGCCTCCCGAGAAACGTGGGTCCGGTCTGAAGCGGACCTGCTCAGCTCTGTCAAAACACAGCCTCGTTTTCTCAAGTTTTATATCCAGAACCAGCGGAGTGTGAACGCCAGGACGCCGTATTTCTCCAGAATCCAAATTTAAATAAATGTTCCTGCTCCTGCTCCATTACAGAAAAACCTGCACAATTACTGTGAGTGTGTGTGTGTGTCCTTTTCCCTCTGCTTTATCAGGACACCCACACCCTATCTTAATGTATGTTGTGGTGGAGGTGTGAGTGTGTGTGTGTGTGTGTACGGATATACAAAGTTTAGAGCTATGCTAGCAGGACAGTTTTACACTACTCCATCATTCTACATTCTTTTCTTTCTTCTCTTTTTTTTCATCTTCTTATTTCTCTTCTGTCCTTTCTCTCTATTCCTTTTTATTCTTCCCTTCATCCTCTCTTTTATGTGTCTGTGTCTTTTTTGTTCTCTTTGTGACTCCTATTTTCTTCCGCTCACTCTTTCTTTTTTGTTTTCTCTTTCTTGCTTGCTTTCTTTCTCTCCTTAGTTTTTTTCTTTATTTTACACACACTGTTCATTGTTCCTTCTTTTCATTTATATATTTTCCCTTCCTTTGCTTTGTTCCTTCTTTCTTTGTTCTTTCTTTCTTTGTTCTTTATATCTTTGTTCTTCTTTTCACTTCTTTCTTTCTTTGTCTTTTATTATTTTCTTTCTTCCATCCTTTTCGAGCTGTTCTCTATATTTTTCTCATCTATCCATTTAGACATTCTTTCTTTATTTCTCTTCTCTGCTGTACTTGACGAGTAGGACGGTGTGCTCTGTGCTGTGAGCCGAGTGAGGTATCACTCCTCCGTGGCAGTGTGAGAGAGATGGATGCGTTCGACTCTGAGCGTGATGAATATTTCAGGGCCGGGTGTTAATAGGACGCGGCGGTGTCTGCCTCCCACCCCGGTGCATTATTACCCCATCTTTTATTTAGCGTACTTATTTGCGGCTCTCGTGTTCGCCTTTACAACAGAAGCCTTTAAAGGGAGCTCGGCCTCCTCGACCTGACCGCGCGCGGGATAAAGCGGCACCTGAACGGATTCCGGCCTTAAAATGCCTGAACTTGTCAGAGCCTCATTAAATTTGGAAACACCGGCAGATGTTCGGTTTCCCAGCACTGATTACACCGAGGTGTTTAACTAGGGACTGCACTTAGCGACGGCGGAGCGACATTTAGGCAAACGCTCGAAGGTCATTCCGGGTTAAAGGAACCTCATTAGCATGAAATCTTGTTCTGTTCGCCACTTAGCATTTCTGAATATTTAATTTTACACTGCGAAGCTGCTGCGTGTAAAACAGTTACTGCGTACTGTACGTGTGAGGAAGATAATAATCAGAGACACACTGGAAAACTGCAGTTAGTAAAACCGATAGATTCTTATCGAGATCCAGAAATATCTGCTTTTATATAAACTAATGGGAAAACATTTGATGACGTAATTCGTATGAAAAGTGGATTTTTGCCGCATCCACTGCTGCGGAGACGACGAGATGACATGATCACCTTCAGCCGAAAACCAAAGACATCAGTAATTTATCAATGAATTTTTAAAATGGTCAGAGTCAGTCTGCTTGCTGTTTTCCAGATGCATTTATAATCATTAGTCTAATTCTGCCGGTGCGCTCTGGAAAACTTTATGCGTGCGGTTTAGCGCTGATTTAGACTACGTAGGAAATTAAAGAGGGGGATCACGATGCCGAATCGAAGTCCTGAACCCAAACCTCATTTAAATTAAATGAACAAATATTATAAGTAAAAAACAATAGCCCACGTAGAAAACGTTTATAAATTCTTTCCGACATGAGTTGGCCCGGTTTTTCTAAATAGACGCTATCTTTAATAACTAATGGAGGTTTTGTTCTGTATACACACGCATTCCTGCCTAAACAACTCTTAAAACTACGCCTGTATAACAATAAATGTAATATTTCGAACATTTTGCAGGCTGCCATTTGGAGAAACGAAAGAATAATGAATAAACCAGTTGTTGGGTCAAAATAACCCAACCAGGTGTTCATTTGTAAACTACATCTCATATGACTCAACATGAGCAACCCAATAAAGAATAAACAGATACAGCGATATGCTATATAACAGTTTATACTTTGTAGAAATAAAATTGTCAGCTAGTGAACTTGATCGTCTGTCTAAACATTTAACCAATGTTGTTGTTTTTTTTTTTTACTCATTATTGTACAGTAAATATCAATAGGTCTGGTTCAGATTTTTCATGTTTGTTGTATAAAGTGCTCATGTGGAAATTACCATCAATATTATATTTCTTCGATACAACACTTTTTTATAACTTAAAACTGCGGCGAGTGAAAATGTTACTTTGCGCCACCTGGCGGTCATGTCACGACTTTGAAATGAAACTGATTTATTTTGAATGCTGTCATTTTGCCGCGGCGGTGAGCGCAGCGGTATTAGGCATTCCGA
The DNA here is from genome assembly GCA_030522415.1 of Channallabes apus. NCBI lineage: Eukaryota > Metazoa > Chordata > Actinopteri > Siluriformes > Clariidae > Channallabes > Channallabes apus. Next base: position 5,464,676 of record CM060116.1, read on the forward strand.
TTGGGTACCTACTGTAGCTTTAAGATCAATTCTTAAGAAATTTCTGGCCCCAAAATTAGCTCCGCCTCCAGAGAGATCTATCAACTATCATTAATAAGAGATAAGAGAGGATGGAGTTAAGCGGCGAAAGGGATGTTTATTTTTATTGCACTTCACTTCTTTAAAATTTGCCGTTCTTTATCTTATTACTAAGATTTTAACTTAATCTCTAATGGTTGTCTAAATTAAAAAAGCTATGCAAAGCATCAGTGATGTCCATGGTCTTTGCAGTATTTTAAACCAGAGCGGTGTTAAACTCTGGATTGTGATTGGCCAGGAGGCGTTGGGTTAATGATCATCTCTGTCCGAGTCGTGTGCAGAAACGCAGCTTCATCAGACAGATTGTCGAGCTTTTCCCATCACATGGCTCCGGGCTACACGCTAACTTGTGCTTTGCTCCGCTGTTGTTTGTGCTTTCGGGTCATTTGTCATATTATTCTAAAAGATGCAGCAGGCGCGATCTGAACGCATAATTGCCCAAAGCTGTTGAATATTAATGAGGCGAGTGCAGGAGGAACTCATGCAGGATGTGGCGAAGCTTCGCTCCCTCAGTGACCTTCTCGCTCCTGCACCTGCTTTTGTTATTCCTCTCTTTTATATATTTATTTATTCAAATTTTAGAAGATAATGCGGTGGCCAGCGTATCACTTTTTACAGACTGAGATGTTTCCTGTGGAGCTGTTTGATTTAAAGCTGAACAGTGAACAGTTTGCAGTTCATTTGTGCTTAAGCGACTCATTGGAGGAGCGATCGAATGATTCAGCTAAAAAGGGTATAAGTGACTCAGTATAGTAGAGACTAAGTGTTTAAGTTAGGGGGTGTTTGAACAATCTCAGTGGAGGAGTGTTTAAAAGATTCAGTGAGGTTGATTTTAAATGATTCAGTAGAGTTGTGTAGAAATGATTCAGGGCACTAGTGTTTGAAGGATTCAGTAAATTAGTGTGTAAAAGATGTCGTGTAAAACAATTCAGAGCACCAGTGAATCGTATGAAGAAATCAGTTCTAAAGATGTGATTATTAGTGATTCAAGCTATTACAGTACTTGTAAATGAATCAGTTGTGCAGATGTTAGTGTTAATGAATCAGTTGTGCAGATGTTAGTGTAAATAAATCAGTCATGCAGATGTTAGTGCTAATGAATCAGTTGTGCAGATGTTACTGTTAATGAATCAGTCATGCAGATGTTGGGAGTAAATGAATCAGTTGTGATGATGTTAGTGTAAATGAATCAGTCGTGCAGATGTTAGTGTAAATTAATCAGTCGTGCAGATGTTAGTGTAAATTAATCAGTCGTGCAGATGTTAGTGTAAATGAATCAGTCGTGCAGATGTTAGTGTAAATGAATCAGTTGTGCAGATGTTAGTGTTAATGAATCAGTTGTGCAGATGTTAGTGTTAATGAATCAGTCGTGCAGATGTTAGGTGTTAATGAATCAGTCGTGCAGATGTTAGGTGTTAATGAATCAGTCGTGCAGATGTTGGGTGTAAATGAATCAGTGATGATGTTAGTGTTAATGAATCAGTTGTGCAGATGTTAGTGTTAATGAATCAGTTGTGCAGATGTTAGTGTTAATGAATCAGTTGTGCAGATGTTAGTGTAAATAAATTAGTTGTGCAGATTTTAGTGTAAATGACTTAGTTGTCAAATCATTGAATCAGTTGTGCAGATGTTAGTTGCAACTGAACATGAACATTTTTGTAGACGTTAGTTGTAAACAAATAATTTCTGAGGATTGTGGAGGATAGCTGTAGATGCATCAGGGTCAGTGGCTTTATTAATCACAGACATGAATCTGAGGAGACAGATGATGATGTTGATAAAGGAGCAAAAGGATGGATGGAGCATGACACTGGCGATGGAGGATGCAGTGAAGCGGATGGACAGAGGGAAGAGAAATGTATAGATAAGCAGAATGCAGGTTGAGGTGAAGAGGAAGCGCAGGCATGATGATGAGGAGATCAGAAAGAGAAGAGCACAATAAAAGAGCGTTCCTGACAGATGGAGAAAAAAAAGTGAGAGAAGGATGAGAGTCAAACGCTCCGCTACAGTACAAGCTGCTAGTCCATGGAAGTCTACGTTTGAGAGAAGACATGTTTCATTATGCTGTACAGCTCATCCTCACGCCTCCAGGCGTTCTGCCCTCGGATTTTCTTCCTCTGGGTTAAAAAAAAAAAAAATAAATAAAAAAACACCTCGTCTCTGATATGAATTGTTAGGAAAGTGGAATTAGATTCAGCAGCAGAGCGATCGCTCCCTCCTGAGAGATGCCGAGGCAGCGGTGGTGCCAGACGCTCCCAGCCTGTCTTATGATGCCTTCTTCCCCGAGCCGTTGATTGTGCATTATCAGTGCCCCTCACACACGCTGAAAATTACCTGTACCACCAGGGGTAGCCGTGACAATGACATCCCGTTTCCATGGCAATCAAAGGGCCCATTGGAAAGTGGTGAGGCCTGTCTCATAGTGATAATAGGGCTACTCATTTCAGTTTAATTGAAAAAAAAAGCTTTTGAGAAGAAAAGGAAATGGTTCCTCCTCCAAAACTGCTGGCGAGGACTCATTCTGGAGATAAAGAGAGAGAGAGAGAGAGAGAGAGAGAGAGATTGTATATTGAAAAATAATTCTTTCTTGTAACTTCTGCCTGAACGTCATACCTAAAGTCCTGAGAAATGTTAATATGTTAATAAAATGAAATAATTAAATAATCTCACCGGTTTGAGTCACACATTTTATCTACAGATATGTAAAAAAAGAAGAAAAAAAAGAACACTTCAGTTTTTGATGAAGTTGGCAGCTCTTGGCCGTGTCTGGTTTCACCAGCCTCTCTAATGCAATCCAGTTTTTATTTAAACACTGGTGCGACGTTACACACTAAGCTGTCTGGGTTTCTATGCTAGCAAGCTGTCATGTCAAGCACGTAGAGTTAAATATTCATATATGCTATATATACATATATCCAGTACTGTGCAATCGCGTGAGTCCTGCTCATGTCTTCATATTTTGCTTCCAAAGAGCGAAACTTTCTTACATTTTTAATGTAGTCTTGGGGAATAGTTCTCCATTCTTCCTAAGGGACTACAGTTCCTGTACCTGAGCAGTTTCAGAGGAATGTTTTTTGTTCTTTAAGCCACACAGTGACTCGTGAATCATTCAAGCATAAAAAAAAAAGTTCCATCTAACTTAAGGCATGAACGAGTGAGAAACAGGTGCAGATGGTGACAGATGATGAATGCTGGGTGGTTGGAACAGACGAGAGGGAAAATGAGGTTGCTGCTGAGGGTGTGACATAGACAACCAATTTTAAAATTGTGTCTGTAACACATTTGTTCTCTGGAGGAAAGCCACCAAGCACTGGGAGAACATGCAAACGCCATGCACACGGGAATCAAGCCTAGCCGGGAATCGAACCCGGACCGTGGAGGTGCAAGGCGACAGTGCTAACCGCTACACCACCGTGCCGCCTTCTATGATTTAATCTACATCATTTAATTTAGTTTATAATAAAGAAATGAGGGGGTTCAAGACTTTTGCATGTTGCCAAGCTCGTTGTCGTATCTACAATACCTCGATATAACAGAAGGAAAGAAAATTGGATTATATTTAATTTTTCTTTTCTAAAAATGTCAATGCTAAAATAATCAGTGATCATATGCTGTATAAATGATATATAAATGTTGTTTTGTCTTTTTATCTTTTAAATAAATAACGAATGTCATTGTAAACTATAGAGCATTCTATCACTCTAAAGTTTGCTTTTTTTATACAAAAGCAATTTCAAAACTTTTTATCACTATTACAGAAAGTGCAAAAGTCTCTGTCCTGAAGTTACAGCTTTAACTCTGACCTCTGACCTCCACCTCTGACCTAGAGAGGTCACCAGGACTGTGATTTGTTGTGCTTTGGAGACTCCTTATGTAAATATTCACAGTCTCCTGTTGAAAAACCGAACCGTATCCGCAATTACACGGGGATTTCAATCAAGTCCTTTTGTCCGAGCTGTTACTACAGAAACCTATACGAGCTAGCGCATAAATCTAACCTGTAGTTAGAGCTGCTGAGGATTTCAGCATTCGAGCTCCACGGTCACGTCAGACTCCCACCGAGTGTCCGAGCTCTGACGTGAACATGCTGCTGTCAGAACCGACTTCACTGAAATGGCAAAGAGTGCGTAAAAGTAAAAAGAATGAAATAATAAAAAATCCAAGCCAGCAGCAACAGCAGCAGCAGCTGTAAGAGAAGTGTTTATAGTGCGGTGAATAATTCACCAGGCACTAAGAGGATTCCTGATCCACTCGGAAAAATGGCAGAAATCTCAAACAGCACTTTCTGTTGATTGAACCGGGAAGGGTGCAGGGACGAGGTGAGTCCCGGAGCTTTCAGGATGACTAGGGGAAAGGCCTCAAATGGAATTTTTGACTTGTATGGGGTTAATATGAATTATTGATTTCTGCCAATGAGTATTCTGCACTTCCACAAACAGAAGAAAGAAATCTGAGAACACTCCACCAACACCCCACCCCCACCCCACAACCCATACACACACACATGCACATGCACATACTTTTCCCGCCAACCCCAGGCTTCCAGTGTACCTCTTGCTCATTCTGAGTACAGAAACGTTGAGCCTCATGTCTGGTTGAATTTCGGAAAGTCAGATGCGAGTGCGATTCTGCCAACCTGGTCAATAAATCAATTTCTATTTAGATCAAACAGATTCAGACGTGAAGGCCTAATGTGGCACTGAACAAACAAGGCCGAGCGGATGATGAATGAGAGACGAGACGTGACGGGCGGTTCGACTGATAGCCCGCTATCACGAGCATCCATCTTTCTTGAGGCCTGACTCGTTCTGCCACGATCTGCCGGATCCTGTCCAACACACTCAGGCGACCCGCCAGAAAGGCACAGCTATCCGTATGATTCTGTTTGAGTTTGAAGGCATGTCTCATGGGCCTGTGAATTTCTTTCTGAGTTTCACAGTTATGAGACCAAAAACTCTTTATTTCTCTGTATAGTCCCCGACTATACTAATGCACTTATCTCAGTGTGTCACTAGTGATCCCAGCATTTCACCATGGAGATAGTGGTGCAGTTTTCTCAGTATGGTGGATCTATGATAGAATAGGCCTGTTTAACATCTGAAATGCTGGAACCCCTTTTTGAAGGACAATGCTTAACCTCATAATGTCCATCGCACCACTTGCATGTTACAGGAACTCGGCTGGGAGTTATTGTCACGTGCCTCGTATAGTCCTGACCTCGCTCCAAGCCATTTCCACATCTTTGACCATCTAAGGATTTCCTGCGAGGCCAGAGTTTCAGATGGCTGTGAAAACTGTGAAAACTTTTTACCTTGGCATCAAAGCAGCAGTGACAGCACTAGTGCAGAGCCGCGGTCACCCAGACGCATGGTAGCCAGGCGACGGTGAGTTTCATACCCAGGCCACCAGCTCATGGTGAATCGAAGGGCTCTCATGGCGACTACAAGATATGTAATCCTCCCCTGGAGGAATTATATAAGCTAGCCATCTGGGTGGACAGCTGCCTTCGTGAACATCAGGCCGGGGGTCAGTTTAGATCCACAACCTAAGACCTCATCATGCAGGCCTCTTCTTTCCAGCTAATTAGCTTGGCAGCTAATGGATTACGGTGGCACCGGGAAATTTTATTGATGGGAGGTTAGCTGAGGCACTGGGTATCCTGTTGGTTTCCCTGGACGGTCAGCTAATTAAGACGGGACGCAGCGGACGACCCCAGTCTCGTTTCTGGTACCGCAGGTGCCAGAAAAGAGAGTAGTGCTTGGGTTTCTCTGACTGCAACAGCACAACCCCTGTATTGACTGGCTGACCCATTCTGTTTCGAACTGGGGATGTCAGTGTGCCCTAAGCTCCCTCCTGCCCCATTACCCCTTACTACCGCCCCTCAGGTCTACTGGGATGGAAAGGAAGTGTTATTTTTGTATTAAATTAACAAGCTGAGGCATTGGGCATACCAGTTTGCTTGCCCCTTCCCGATCCCATTGGTCTCCCTGGCTGGTCAGCCAATTTAGTCTGAACCCTTGACACAGCAGATGACCCCAGTCATACTATGGCTTGGACGTCTTTCTGAGTGAATCTCGCTTCTGGTAACCCAGGTGCCAGAACAAAGAGCAGTGCTGGGGTTTCCCTGGCTGCAACAGGAAACCCCCTCCCTTGTCGGCATTGACTGGCCGACCCATTCTGTTTCGAACTGGGGATGTCAGTGAGCCTTTTGTAACGATGCGAGACTTGCGAGAAGAAAAACCACATAAAAATACTCTGCACTGTTTAGAGCGGGCAGATCAGAAGGCTGCTACCCCGCCCAGATGCGCAAATGCCAGATGACGATGCCGTAAGCAAAATCATCGTGGACATGCTGCACCTGGCGTATCTATTTAAGGGCCATGATAAAGGTATAGGGGGCCAAGAAAGACAAAGAACAAGTCAAAGACAAAGCGCGACAAAGACAAACAACTCATTCACACATAACTCCTCGGTAAAGACGGACTCGTTCCGAGAGGACCAAAAGCCTTATTTTTAAGGGCTGAGACGGCAGACTCTGTTAGAGTTTTTTTTTATTTCAGATTTTTTAGTTGCTTTTCAGTTCCCAATTAATCATCCCACATTATCTCCAAACGAGAAGGTCTTCCCATGCGTGTCTCATAAGCACTCTTACAGCCTCCTATTTTGTTGACCCCCTCAGAAGCCCTGCGTAAGGGCTCTCATAAATATTATTACATCCCGTGGTGCGGCTCTCGAACCCGCACCATGTAACATAAGCATGTATTATGGGATTTTGGAGATTTAAAGCCTAGAAATAAGAAAATAATAATACTAAACAGTATATTCAATTAAAAAGATAAAAAAAAAACTAAATCAATTACTTGCTTTGAGAAAACAAAACAAATAAGCAATTTCTTCTCAAAATCTTGTTAGCCTACAAAGAAAGAAAAATACCGTTTAACATGAAATAAAGTAATTAAATAAATTATATTGCAAATAAATAATATATATATACTTTGTATTTCACTTGACATATTAAAACCATATAAATGAGGTCAATCAAAGCAATTAAAAAGTCCAACTTAAGACTAAACAAAAAGTAAATGAAAACAAAATAAAGAACTTGCCGGTGGGGAACAAAAATGCCATGTATGAACATTTTCCAGTTTAATTTAAAAATAAAATAACTAATTAATAAAGTGTCTTAAAAAAAAAGTCTAAAAACTATATCCAGGGTTGCACTGATGTAATAATTTCTGAACACTGTAGTGATGAATTAGTGTCCTGTGCTTTCTAACGCTCGTATTTCACTCGGTGACGTGGCCATAACAGAGACGCAGAAAAACACGATTAAGGCACTTTGTCATATCCGTAATGACTTTGTGATGGATGTTCCCCAAAGTACCTCCAACGTGCGATACGTGGAAACGTCTTGAACGAAGGTAACGATGTGAGATTTTTCTCTTTTATGAAATCTTTTTTTTTCTTTTTTAAATGAAATTTCCTACGCAGTTGATTATTCCACTGTTGGTAATTCAGTATTTTAATTAGTCCTATCAAGTTAAATCATTTAGCGTTATTGTTTTGACTAGTTTAAATGTTTATTTCTATCATAAACGCAGGGGGAAAAAAAATCAAAGACAGTCCAGAGACTGAAAGCAATGTCAAAAACAATGATTACAGAGAGCCAAAGAATGACAAGTAAAAGAAAATGACAAGTAAATAGAAAAGAAACAACTGATGATGGAGGTGAACTTACAGAGAGTAAGAGCTTGGTATTTCTTAAGTGCTGAAAAAGAGACTTCCGCGCAGAGCGGACTTCTTCTGTTTTTTCATTCATGTTTTATTTTCTAAAAATATTTTTTTCTGTTATTGCTTGAATCCGAAATGTCAAGCATTTGAAATCCAAACCTAGCTCTAGCCACGCTGTCTTCAGTCAATTTAGTCTGACCTTAAACCTCTATGGAAGTAAGAACAGCAATCTTACTCAGGTTACTCAGCGACCTCTACTTAAAGAGAAAATGATTCAATTCTGAATCGACTTGAGAGCAGAAAGTGAATCAAACATGTCAAATCAAATATGTTTTGCATTTATACTGTAGATATGAGCTACTAACCTCAACCAAAAGACAGAGCTGTAGAACTGCAGACAGTTCAGGATGGTCCTGTAGATTTAGATCAATGATATAAAAATGGATTTTTATGTTCAGTTGTTTAAATAAATACAGTGGAACCTCGGATTACGAGCATAATTTGTTCCAGAAGCGGGGTCGTAATCCAAAACACTCGTAAACCGAAGCAAATTTCGCCATACGAAATAATGGAAACTCAAATTATTCATTTCCCAGCCCAAAAAAATAAATACATAAAATAATTAATACAAAATATAAAGTAAAAATTAAATAAATTAACCTTTACCTTTAAAAAAGTTAAAATAAATCCCGACAGATAAGTGTTTCCGTTTATGCGCACAGGCGCTGTGTGTGTGTGTGTGTGTGTGTGTGTGTGTGTGTGTGTGTGTGTGTGTGTGTGTGTGTGTGTGTGTGTGTGAAGTAAGAGGAGGAATCAGCCTCCTCCTTCTAAGCCTTTCACACACACACGCACACACACACACACATTAACAGAAAGACTGTTTTGTCAGAAAAATTAGCATGGAACATCGCTAATGACACTCGTGTGAGCGTATACTAACGGAATCACTGCCGTACAGTAAAACAAACAAACAAATGAACCTGCAGTTTACCTTTGAAAAGAATCGCGACAGAGCAGAGAGAGAGAGAGTGTGTGTGTGTGTGTGTGTGTGTGTGAAGCCGAGAGGGGGTGAGGGGAGGTGTAAAGGCGAGAGTACTGTATGTGTGTGAAGGGGCACGGTGTCAAATTACGCGTGCACACACAACGACAGAGGAAGAAAATGGATCTTTAACCTTTTGCTTTATATGCGCGTTGTACACACACACATACAGACACAAAATAATATATATTTTACACACGTGGTCACAGTGTTATAGTAAATAGTACACGCCCGCACGGATGTTGATTATACCAGTAAGAGACGAGCACTAAGACCCAGCAGGGGAGACGATTACCCACAATTCCGCAGCGCAAGAGAGAGAAAAATTGTTGGCTCAGTTGTGATCACGTGATCACGTCTAAACAAGAAGCGCATGAGTGATACATGTTACTTGGTACTCGTAAACCAAGACTTGTTCGTTTTCCAAGTCAAAATTTATTCAAAAATTTACGCAATTATTATGCAATAAGTCAACAGGTACGGAAAATCCCACTTCAAATACTACAAACTAATGTGGTTAAGTAATGTGACACCATGCAGAAATGTAGTTAAGTACAGATATTTGTAGTGTGAGTGGAGTAAAAGTAAAATGTATGCTCTAATAAAAAGATACTGTACATGAAATTTGTTATTATTAAGCATGGTAACAAAGCCGAGTACATGATACTTGGTACTCATAAACCAAGACTTGTTCGTCTCTTCCAAGGCTCGTCTTGCGGAACACTCGCAAAACTGTGTTACTCGCAATTCGAGATTTCACTGTACAGAATCATCGATTTCACAAGGACCCAATTTCCTTTGTGCTTGAGAATTATTTGCAGTATTTCTGATAAATAAATGAATGAAATAATTTTTTTCACTTTTTTTTTTTACTTATACACCCATTACAAATGTTGTTCTTTGATACTGGGCTTTTAATCATCTGCAGTGTGAGATCAAATCAAATATCAAGCAAACCAAAATGAAGCAATTTTATTCTGATTGAAACACACGGTGACTGTAATGGCTACGTCCAGGCCACCTGCAAAACTGTCATTCATTCACTATGAACATGATCACATTCTTCTTGTAAATAAGAAATGTTTTTCTTGTTTTGTGAACTTTTGAGTTAAATGGCAAACATTGCTTATGCTACCAAGCTAGCAGTGGTGGGGCGAAGTACACTCAAAAAAATAACTCGTTGAATGAACAGAATTCAATCATGGAAAGAATTTCCACTTGATTTAATGGCTTTCTAAAATTTATTTTATTAGGTTCATTAAACGTATTTACTACAGCTGCGTCCAACATAATTTAATACTGTTAACATAAATGAATAGGGTTGGTACAACAAGTTTTTCAGTTGTAAAGTAAGTTGATCCAACTCAAGTAAATTTAAATTTCAAGACCTGGTCAACAGAATTCGGTGAAGGAAGGAAGCAGACAAACGGGATAAAACTGAGATTTTTATTTTAAATTTAATAAAAACTCTGTTTTACACCAGCAGCAACTTACAAATGAGGAAAAGATGTACAAAACATAAAACACCACAAATAATTAAATTATTAATCATAGAAAAAAAAATTAAACATCAACAGAAACGTTTTGTACTTTATAACTGTACGTTATGATTTTTAAATATGACCGTTAGATACGTTGGTCAGGAAACTCCTGAAGTCAGATGCAGACACACTTTCAGTCACAAACTCCTGTGAAAAAATACAGAGATAGATATTCAATTAAAATTCATGATACTTAATTTAGCAAATGAACAATATTTATACTTTGTTCCTCTCGCTTCACAACTCATGAGAACAGACCGAAACCAGAACCGAACCGCAGATTAAGCACGCGCATATAACCGTCTGTATTTTAAGTGTGATTAAAAATACAAGAAATAGTTTAAACCAATATAACGTGACTAAACATCGCGAAACAGCAGGTGACATTTATGTTCATCATTTCGTTTCTATTTAGAAAGATGGGAATTAATTCCTGCTTACCTTTTCCACACGACCGCCAAACGTTTGTCTTCTCAACACACTGTGTTCTCTTCCCGCGATGTCTTCTCGCGATGTTTCCTTTGATATTTCCGGTTTTCATAGTGACAAGATCAAGATCTCTTTTATCTCAACATGATTGAATCTAATACATGTTAAGTTGTTGCATTTCATGCAAATACAACATCATTCATTCATGTTCATCGTGGAAACATGAAATTATTATGTACAAAACACATTACAGTTTAGTACATGTAACAGGTAGCCAAGTTCCTTTTTTTGAGTGTACACAAATTTTATGCTTGCGTAAGAATAGAGACTCCAAGCAGAAATATCTATCTATCTATCTATCTATCTATCTATCTATCTATCTATCTATCTATCTATCTGTCTATCTGTCTGTCTGTCTGTCTGTCTGTCTGTCTGTCTGTCTGTCTGTCTGTCTGTCTGTCTGTCCCTCTGCGACCAATTCCACTTCTGATTTCAAACACCTGTTAAATTTTTAGGCATGTCTCAAAGGAAAGGCTTTTTCATTTTGCACACATTGCACATTATGGTCATTACATCTCACATTCATGCATATTTGCACACTCCTCTGACATTTCTATTTAAATTCTATATCAATTTCCACACCAGTTTCCATATATTTCCATATTTGTACAGCCATATTGGCTATATTTTGTCCAAGTTTTCTTTTAATATATTTTTTATATTTTATATTTTGTTCTTCTATTTTTTTTTCTACAGCTACATTTTTCTAGATTTTATTCATATTCTATTCCATAATTTATTTCTTATTGATAATTTTGATTTTAAGGTCATGAGCGGTCGTATAAGCATATATAATCATAAAAAAATGTTAATATTAAGTTATGCAATTACGCATAATAGTCAACAGGTACGGACAATCCCACTTCAAATACTACAAACTAATGTGGTTAATTAATGTGTACAGATATTTGCTGTAAGTGTGAGTGGAGTAAAAGTAAAAAGTATGCTCTAATAAAAAGTACAGATACTGGTACGGGTAAAGTACAGATACTGTATGTGAAATATGTTATTGTTAAGCATGGTAACAAAGCCTCTGCAAGCAAGCGTATTTCAAATTGTAAAATTGTAAGAATCTTCTTATATTTTAATAAAGTTTTTTTTTTTGGTTTTCATTCGAAGGTTTTATTCTGTAATACGAGACAGACCATTGGTTATACAATCAGCAAACTGCACTGATTCGTCATATATGCGGCTTCATGTGCCAATAATTAGCCTTGTGTGAAGGCTGTATAGGCCTGAGCACACACCCCTGAGGGACCCAGTGAGTCCAAGATCCGATTAGAGGTCAAGGTTCAGTTTTCAAGGAGGTGTGTTGAATTAATATTGATGATATTGTGTCAAATAAACAAACCTGCGCACTAATGAAAGCTAATGTTTGGTACCAGTTGCGGCTTTGAATATATTTTGCATAAGCGTCTTTCATGGAGTGTAGTGTTAGCCGCTTAGCCACGGCGGATTAGCTCCAGCACTCTCAAACCTCTGAAGATTTGGACATTCAGTTAGGACTTCAGTTAGCAGTCTGATCCCATGCCTTGGCTCGCAGTCAGACCCAAATTGTACCTTTGTGTTAAATACAGAAAGAATGATTAAACAAAGGAGGGAAAAGGACTACTAGCGTGTTTGTGGGCAGACGAAGAGGCTTGTATAATCGAGTCGCAGTTTTGTATTGTGTGTGTGAAATGATGTGAAGTATTGCATTAAATAAGAAGAGATCATTTCATTTCACAAATCAAATAACGCACAGCCGTCAGTGCTCAGCCGAAGACGTGTCGCGGTCGCGTTCGGCTGAGGGATGTATCGATGTCTTCAAAATCGTTCATCTTCTCATTACCTGCTGAGATTTTGCGCTCGCTGTTGGCCGCTAATAGCAGTTCAGCGCAGCGCTTGCAAACCCAGCACGATCTATTTATGAAATAAATCAGCTCACTATTGTCAGCCCTGAGCAACGATGCAATCAAAATCAATGGGCTATGGAGATGCAAATAAGCTTTTTTTCCCTTCATCTTTGTCTTTGAACAACAGTGTGTGAATGTATGTATAACACCATGTGTGTGTGTATGTGTGTGTGTGTGTGCTCATTCCTTCCTTTTTCCATTTCCCTGAGCACCTCCGATCACATTGTCATTCTCATGAGCTCACACTCCTCTGCTTGTGACTGCTGACCCATCGAGATGTAACAGGATATATCTGGATGTCTCGGCGCCCCTTCACACGCTCGTCTCTCCGCCTGATTAACTCGGCGAGCGACTGAAGGACGTTCAGGAGCGATGCCACCCGCTCATTTTCAATTTGCAAAATTAAATGTTATTCGAACGTTCGCTGTCAGCTTTCATTTTTTACGCCATGTCCCGCTGCACGCGAGTCGTCCTCGCGCTAGTGCCGTGCTGTCTTTATGTTAGATGTTGTGCAGGATAAAGTGGAATTGGATTCTCTTGGTTTCGTTTGTCTTCATGGCTAATATGCTGCGAGTTAGGTTATGAATCTTGGGGTGACTCAATTTTGTTTCCTTGTTTTTTCTCAGTAATTAAAACAAAAATGTTAGCACGTTTTCATTCTTAGGCTTCGACTCGGTGAATGACGCTTAATCTTAAACATCAAATTTTTTTGGAAACGTTTTTATATTTCAAATAGCTTTAAAAAAAATGTAATAGCTTTTTTTTTTTTTTTCAATTAAAATTATTCTCAGTGGTGCAAATTGGTGGTTCATCCCTATATACAGTAGTTGTTCAGAATCCTTCCTCTAAGACACATTTTTCTATAATGCAAGTATGATTTATTTATTATTGAATTAGCATGCACACAATTAGCATATTATACACTATAATTAGCATATTATACACTATCATTGGCAGAACTTTGCAGGACAGATTTCAAAGTCAGTATTTGGTGTGATGTGGCGGCACGGTGGTGTAGGGTAGCACTGTTGCCTTGCACCTACAGGGTTCAGGTTCGATTCCCGGCCAGGATCGATTCCCGTCTCTGTGTGCATGGAGGTTGCATGTTCTCCCCGTGCTTGGTGGGTTTCCTCCGGGTACTCCGGTTTCCTCCCACAGTCCAAAGACATGCAGATTAGGCTAATTGGCGTTCCTAAATTGACCATAGTGTGTGAATGAGTGTGTGTGTGTGTGTGTGTGCTCTGCGATGGATTGGCACGCTGTCCAGGGTGTACCCTGCCTCGTGCCCTGAGTCTGGCTCAGGTCCCAAGTCTGGCTCCAGGTCCCCGCGACCCTAAATATAGGATAAAGCGGTATAGAAGATGAATGAATGAATATTTGGTGTGATGATGTTTTGGGGACCGTTTAATGGTACACTTGTGCAGTTTTTATAATGAAATTAGCAAAAAGTTTTACTCAGCATCCTGCAGAACCAGCCACATTTCTACCGAGGACTGTGACTGCTCCACCTGCTTCTTTTTGCCATGTAAAACCCAGCACCTTCCTTTTAGTTTTTTGTCGAAAATGTGGTAATTTATATAAAGTGCTGCTTTCTTTGCAGGCAGACAATTTTTTTTCTTTAACGTTTAATTTTGTGGTGGAAAATTATCAGAAGTTTAAATATCAGAAATGTTTTCATAATATTAAAAAAGAAAGAAAAAAATCTTCAAAAACATTTATCTATAACAGTTACAGCGACCGTATTATACACATAAAAACTTGAGCTAGAATCCCGACTTTACCACCTGAACTTTTTTCTTTTTTTTTTTTTAATATATCAAACCATACCTGAATATATCTGATACCTCTGATATATTTATATAGTTATTTTATTAACTTTTTTATAAAAAAAATATTTTGCACAGATTTGTTTGAAATAAAAGGTAACATTTTTATTTCCATATTAAACATATTCATATTAGCCTACACCCGTGGTTCTCAAAGTCTGGGGCGCGCCCCACTAGTGGGTAATACAGACATGACATGTGGGGCGCAATGAACGGGAGGGAATTAGTGGAAAATAATAGGAAAGTACCTATTCTAATTCATGCTTTTCTTTATTGACAATAAAGATCGGACACTCGAAACTAAACAATCACACACAAAGAAATGCATCATTAATACAAGTAAATTAAAATAACATCAGAGAAAAAGTGGAACCATAGTGCAACAATAACGGGTTAACGTCGGCATGTTAATTGCAGAGGAACAATATATAAGGAAACATTCAGTATTATATATGTAATTTCATTTATTCCAATGTGTATGCTGATCTTTCTGCATTTTTGTTAAAAAAATTTATATTTTATCAGGCAGAACTAGTCTGGCATTTCTAGTTTCCAGTGTGGCAACAAAGTTGTTTTTTGATCTTTCAGGCGCTGAACAAAAGGGAAGATCAATAACGTTCTACGCTTTTTGTTGGTGTGCGACATTTTGCGATGATCCCTAAATCATTTGTTGCGCCGTAGAGAATAACAGTGTTTATGCTTTTAAGCATGTATAATTTAAGACGGATGTAGCTTTAAAGACAATGTAGAGAGGAAATATATGTGGGTATCTTATTTGCGGGTTTATTTTACACAGCCATTGAATTCGGAGACAAACCGGGTCAGTAGCGTACACAATGAGCATAATAATGTCACTGGATGCATTTGTTACATGGACCAGAAAAAAGCAGGTGATTCAGCACGATCAGGCTAATCAACCTAAAAGCCAGCCTAAAGGAAAACATGATGTAGCCTATGTTCCGCTTGGATTCATGGTGCGGATGGTGGGGACTGAGGACAGCATGAGACCCAACAAATTAGGAAGACAACACACTCCAGTCACGTTAATAAGCCACTAGTCTTCTTTGAAAGTTAGCTCTAGATAAGTGACAATGTAAGCCTGTTATAACAATTGAACGTGTATTTTATCTGTTTTGAACTTGGTATTATTTGATCTTATTGGTTTAGAAATTAATTTTTCAATAAATAGTAAACTTGGCCGATTTCGTTATCATTTTGTTGACAAGTGAGGCTTGAAAATTCTCCCACCGCCTTAAGTGGGGAATGACAGAAAATGTTTGAGAACCACTGGCCTACATGTAGGCTACGTAGTAGAAGACGTGACTGTTGTGGAGCAGGAAGTAGCGAAAAATCAGTAAGAGTGAGGTGAGGAGGGTGTTAAAGAGGATGAAGAGTGGAAAAGCAGTTGATCCTGATGACATGCCTATGGAGGTATGGAAGTGCTTAGGAGAGGTTGCAGTAGAGTTTCTGACTAGTCTGTTTAACAAGATTTTGGAGAGTGAGATGATCCCAGAGGAATGGAGGAGAAGTGTATTAGTACCGATCTTCAAGAACAAGGGGGATTGCAGAGCTGCGGCAACTACAGAGGAATAAAGTTGATAAGCCATACAATGACTCTGTGGGAAAGAGTAGTGGAAGCTAGGTTAAGGGCAGAGGTGAGCATTTGTGAACAGCAATATGGTTTCATGCCTAGAAAACGGATGCATATTTGCTTTGAGGATGCTGATGGAAAAGTACAGAGAAGGTAATAGTGAGTTGCATTGTATATTTGTAATGTAGATTTAGAGAAAGCGTATGACAGGTTGCCGAGAGAGGAGCTGTGATATTGTATGAGGAAGTCTGGAGTGGCAGAGAAGTATGTTAGGGTGGTGCAGGACAAGTACTGTATGACAGTGGTGAGATGTGCTCTAGGTGTAACAGAAGAGTTCAAGGTGGAGGTGGGTCTGCATCAAGGATCGGCTCTAAGCCCCTTTTCTTGTTTGCTATGGTGATGGACAGGATGACAGATGAGGTTAGACAGGAGTCTCCATGGACAATGATGTTTGCAGATGACATTGTGCTTTGTAGTGAGAGCAGGGAACAGGTGGAGGAAAATCTAGAGAGATGCAGCTACGCTCTGAAAAGCAGAGGAATGAAGGTTAGCCACAGCAAGACAGAATACATGTGTGTGAATGAGAGGAACCTAAGAGGTGGGTACAGGCAGGTTGGAATGGGTGGATAAAATGTCAGGTGTGTTATGTGACAAAAGAATATCAGCAAGAGCGAAAGGAAAGGTGTTCGAGACAGTGGTGAGACCAGCGATGCTCTACGGCTTAGAGACAGGGGCACTGAAGAAAAGACAGGAGGCAGAGTTGGAGGTAGCAGAGATGAAGATGTTGAGGTTCTCTTGGGAGTGACAAGGATGGATAGGATTAAGAATAAGTTCATCAGAGGGACAACCCATGTGAGATGTTTTGGAGATAAAGTCAGAGAGGCCAGATTGAGGTGGTTTGGAGGAGAGATTGTGAGCATATTGGTAGAAGGATGCTGAGGTTGGAACTGCCAGGCAGGAGGTCTAGAGTAAGACCAAAGAGGAGATTTCTGGATGCGGTGAGAGAGGACCTTAAGTTAGTTGGGGTGAGAGAAAAGGAAGCAGAGGATAAGGTTAGGTGGAGGCAGATGATTCGCTGTGGCGACCCCTGAAAGAACTGTGACCGTTCATCTGAACCGTGACGTGTGGGTATCAGCAGATCCATCAGACTCGTAAAGTGTAGTGAAACCATCGTGTCCAAGGATTTGGTGGATTCAGTGGATTCTACTGACACAAGTTACACATGAGACTCATTCAGTGAGTAATTCGAAAGAATTTGAATCCATTAATGGATCCGAGTTTCTCATCTCTAAGTGAATGAGATGGTCAGGAACAGGAAGTGACTGGACAGCAGGATGTGTGTGAGAGAGATTATTGGAGCACGGCTCTCTACTGGTCTCGAGGCATCATGACATGAGCTGCCAAGATTGCAAGATTAGATGGCATTTTGAAAGTTGGAAAAGTCCTTGAGTAAAGTTTCAGTAGCGCTATGATACTTCTGGCTCAACTTAATTTAATTAATCATGTCAATATTCCAAAAGCATTTCCCCCCAAATAAACATGATTATTATTCATAAGGAGATATAAATCATGGCAGCCTAAATCATAACAGCTTTTAGTCACAAAAAAATATATAAAAACTTTTTTTGGCCCAACTCCACCTTAAATGAAGCTCGCAGATGTCAACCGTTATTAAGATTTTTTTCCACTCCAAATCAACGCATTAAACCTCTAATTAGCCTCAAATTAATAATGATCATTTAGCGTGTCAATTAGGAGCGGAGCAGAAGCTGAAGGGAGCTCACAAACAGAATGGAAATGAGGTAGCATGTGGGCAGCTGCTAATCGGTTCAGTCTCCAAGCTTGTGGCCCAGTGCGATTTCTCTCTCCGCTGTCAGAACGAGGAGACCGCCGTAAAAGACGTCGACATCAAACCCGGGTATGTACGTGTCTCCGCAACGGGAGAGCGCCTGATAACAGCAAATTAGCTTCCTTTTCAAATTTTTGCATTTCCTGCTTCATTTCAGCTCAAGCTCATCTTCCCCCCCGAGCCAGAACATCACGTTCCTTTCAGATTTCTAATCAATAGAAAGTTTATGAAAAGCTGAACAATACACGATTAGATCTTTTCTTTTCTAAAAAGCGTAGTGACCTTTACAGAGCGTAGCCTTGCTAACTGAAACCTCTCACGGTTGTAGCTTTTGCAGCTTGTTAGCAGATTGCTGTGAACGAAGTGGCTTCAGGACGTTTCCATGGCATCTAGAGCACTTCATGATAAACTCGCAATGTGACGTGTTTATTACTTTTGACCATCCATTAGGGCTGGGATCTGTTTGCGTCATCAGCGGAATTCAAAGCTGTTAATCTGCAGAGAGGAACGAAGCATCCCGCGTTACTGAGAGCGGCTGGAAGCATTACGAAGAAATATACTCCCTTTATTTCTCTATATGATATAATCTCCTGCTATACTAATGCACTTATCCCATGTATTCTAATTGGTGTGGAAATTTGTTAAACAAGTTATTCTTTAAAAAAAAAGGGGGCGGCGCGGTGGTGTAGTGGTTAGCACTGTCGCCTTGCACCTCCAGGGTCTGGGTTCGATTCCCCGGCCAGGCTCGATTCCCGTCTCTGTGTGCATGGAGTTTGCATGTTCTCCCTGTGCTTGGTGGGTTTCCTCCGGGTACTCCGGTTTCCTCCCACAGTCCAAAGACATGCAGGTTAGGCTAATTGGCGTTCCTAAATTGCCCGTAGTGTGTGACTGTGTGTATGTGTGTGTGTATGTGTGTGTGCCCTGCGATGGATTGGCACCCTGTCCAGGGTGTACCCCGCCTAGTGCCCGAAGTCTCCTGGGATAGGCTCCAGGCCCCCCGCGACCCTGAACACAGGATTAAGCGGTATAGAAAATGAAATGAAATTAAATAAAATAAAAAAAAGGAATAATTGTATTTATTAGTAAAAATTTGTTAAATATATGTATAATAGTATTCTGTCAAAATTAATATCAATATTATAATGTTTTTATCATTTGGATTTGTAAAAAAAATATAATAAAAAATTAAGTTAAAAAAATTATAATTAGAGTTTTTTTTTTGTTTGTTTTGATTAAAATTAGCTGCAAAAACAGTTTTGAGAAGGTAAAATGGGAACATTTTATTTGTTATTTTTTATTTTGAAAAATACTTTGTGATAAGCTCCTGATTTTATTTTAAACCTTTATTTGAAATGCAGTATTTGGAAATAGTATTAAAAAAATAGAGTAGAAATATTGTCTTTTAAAACTTTTTTTTTTCCATTAATTCTGTTCCAATAAGAACAGATTATTTATTTGTTTTGTTAGTTTACATTTATTGCAGTATTTTACATGCTAACTATGTGATAATTGGTGTGAAAATTAGTTAAGAACAAGAAACTTGTATAGCTTGTAATGCAGAAACCATAGGGGTACTAACTTTTGCACTCCATTTGATTCTTTTTAAATTTATGTATACAAGAAACAAGATGGAAAATCTTAAAAATGTGTCTATTTATTTAAAAAGCATATGGATTAACATCAGAACTCATATCCACATTAACGTGCAGATGTAAAAGCAAAAGGTTCAAAATCAGAGGATGTTCTTGCAGATAAAACGCGACACTAAGTCGATAAAGCTAAGGGCTAGAAACGACGCAAGTACTGTATCAATGCGATATTGTGTGCTGGGCGAAGAACATATAAAGAAACCGTGAACTGGAACAACCCCCAGACAGACATGCTGAGTATGCAGGGACGAACGGGACACGACTGGCTTTAAATCTCACTTTCTATAATGGAAAGCTGCAACTCTCTGTCCTCCGTTTGCGTTTAGCAACTTGCGTTTTCCATCCTAATTTGCGTTGGATTGATGGTGCGAGCTGCAGAAAGCCGTGGTGGTGGTGGTGTGGGCTAAATAAATAAATAAATAAATAAATAAAGCCTGGAATAAGTGATGAGTGAGAAGAGTTTACCGGCACCATCATTTTCAGCTCTGTGTAATGTAACGTAATGTAATGTTGATTCATCTGACTTGTTTAAAGCTCGCATTTCCGAGGCACACCGCTTACGCCTTCCATAAATTTTCTTCGGCGGTGCCGTTTGAGCCAAATTGTCCGAACATCCTGCTTTTAACGTAGCAGCAGGCAGTGCCTCGGGAGCGAGGAGGCATTTTAAAGATGAAGTGCAGAGCTGGTGTTATGTTTGTGTATATGTATGTGTATGTGTGTGTGTGTGTGTGTGTGTGTGAAGGAGGGAGGAGGGGGTGAGTTGTGGTGTGGAAATAAGTTGTGTTTTAATACCCAATGCAAAAGGGGGGAAATGTTTAAATACAGTGGTGTATGAGGGTTGTTCAAATCAAACCGGGACATTTGTTTGATCAGAAACTCCCTTTATTTCTCTATATAATCCCCTGCTACACTAATGCACTTATACCAGTGTTTGACTTTTGCGTGCATACCATCAAGGCACAAAGTTTTCTTCGTCTGCTGGATGCATGATCAAACTGAAACCCTGGCCTCCCAGGGACTCCTTAAATGGCTGAAATGTGTGGAAATGGCTTGACGTGAGGTCAGGACGGTACGGGACATGTATCAATAACTCCCAGCCGAGTTCCTGTAATGTGCAAGTGGTGTTAGTGAATGATTGTGTGTACAGTTTCCACATGTTGGCAACAAGTGGGAACAACTGCAGTGGGGTCTCATCCACCGTCATTCACGACGTACAGACTACTTTAAAACGGTCAAATGTTAAACTTTTGCGGCTGTAAATTTCAGGGTTGGACTCATCATGTCTCCTTGACTTCATAACCCATGTCTTGCCAACAACAGTGAAATTCTAAGACAAGATTACCATTTTTCGCAAGCTACACCAGTATAATATCCCCTTTGCCACCGGACACCGGCATCGGCACTGTTCCTCCATACTGTACATGGCGCGTCGAGCGGGTGGGCGGAGAATTAAAGTATATGAGAACAGCGTGTTGCTGTATATGAGATTGTGCAAATGTGCGAGACCTCTGTGATTTTCCACCAGGGTGTCCGTGTAAGAACCCGGAAAGATGTAATTACTAGAGCGAGCTAGTGTGAATTAGAGTGTGTTCTCCGTACTCCTGACTCTGTGTTAAGGTTCTCCTTCTGCCAGGCTTCATTCGCACAGGAGAGCAGAGCAGCACTGCGACATCCGCAGCTCAGAGCGTCACCCACGGCGACTCGTTCCCGAGGTGTTAGCACTGAAGATAACACAGCTAGCTGTTACATTTACACCAAATCTACAGCATTACTGCAGGGGGATTAACCATGAGCATCAAATAACACGAGGTTTAGTTTCTCAATGTTCAGCGTCGCCCGAAAGCTATTGAACACTGACAGTAGAGTCTGAACAAAACATCAAGGGTTTTTTTGTTTTTTTTATATTTTCAGAACAGAAATTGTTTGGTTAAACGATCAAAAATGAGCAATAAAAAACATTTATGAAAAAGCCCCTGTACAATTATATGCAATAATACAAATAAGGGAAGTATTGCAACCTTTTAAAATTATTAATAAAAAGTTAGACTATATAATATATTAATAATATTAGCTATGGCGGCGCGGTGGTGTAGTGGTTAGCACTGTCGCCTTGCACCTCCAGGGTCTGGGTTCGATTCCCGGCCAGGCTCGATTCCCGTCTCTGTGTGCATGGAGTTTGCATGTTCTCCCCGTGCTTGGTGGGTTTCCTCCGTGTACTCCGGTTTCCTCCCACAGTCCAAAGATATGCAGGTTAGGCTAATTGGCGTTCCTAAGTTGCCCGTAGTGTGTGATTGGGTGTGTGAGTGTGTGTATGTGTGTGTGCCCTGCGATGGATTGGCACCCTGTCCAGGGTGTACCCCGCCTAGTGCCCGAAGTCTCCT
Source organism: Channallabes apus (assembly GCA_030522415.1). Classification (NCBI taxonomy): domain Eukaryota; kingdom Metazoa; phylum Chordata; class Actinopteri; order Siluriformes; family Clariidae; genus Channallabes; species Channallabes apus. Next base: position 5,486,745 of record CM060116.1, read on the forward strand.
GGGATAGGCTCCAGGTCCCCCGCCACCCTGAACACAGGATTAAGCGGTATAGAAGATGAATGAATGAATGAATATTAGCTATATATATTTATGAAAATCTTTTTAATATAAAATAAATATATTTTATATTTTTATGTGACAAAAGAATTTATTATTATAAGAAAAGAAAATTATTTTTATAATAATATAAAATTCATTCAATTGATTTTCATTTTCATGTAAATAAAAATAATTCAATTCAATTCAGTTTTATTTTTATAGCGCTTTTAACAATTGACATTGTCTCAAAACAGCTTTACACAATCAAAAGAATTATTTAAGTTTGTATGGAATGTGAATGTGTATGAATCAAAATACAATGACTTAATTGATTAACTAATTATATAATTATATTATATTATATAATTAATTATTTTAGAATTTTTGTCTTTATTAAAATTTGTTTTGCGAGAGTAAAATAGGAAAAGTATTTTGTAGTTATCCTCTTTTTTTTGACAATTACTTTGTGATAAGCTCATAATTTTATTTTAAAACTATATCTGAATTAAGTAAAACAGTATTTGGAAATACTATGATAGTACAAATATTGGCTTTAAAATATTTTTTGTATCCAAATAATTCTATTTCTATAAAGTTGTTTTCTTATTTGTTTGTTTGCTAAATTTTGTTATTCAAGAAGAAAAAACACAATTAGTTCTTTGCTGTTTAAAAGGTAATACAGTACGTTTAACTTGAGTAAATACAATGTCTGGAAAGGGAATTTTAATTATGAATAATATCTTCTTTCTTATTTTCTTCCTTTATACATTTTATTTGAACCTAGTAGGACATAGTATAATGTATACTGTATTAGCTCAAATAAACATTTTACAATCAGCTCTTATTTTTTCAATTAGTTGTGAAAACTACATCTGAAAGTAATATCATTGTAGAAATGATTTTGTAAAAGATTATATATATATAATTTTTTTTCAACAACTATCCCATTACAAGTTTATAAATTTAATTAAAATAAATTTATGTTTATTGTAATGGAAAATATTTTGGGTTTTTGTTTGAAGTAATTATGTTCCATTATTTATTTATTTGCTTTTTATTTAGACTGTTTTTCTTTCTTTTTTTTAAAGAAAGAGTGAAGGTTTTAAAGTGACGCATTTAGTGTTGATGGAAGGAGTCTCCAGGGTCAGTGCTTTATAGCAATTATGGATTTCTTGGAAACAGGACAGGTTGTGTGGGTTTTTATAAACGAACTTTCCTTCTGCAGTTCGAGGCAAGGGGTCGCTACAGCGCATCATCCGAGCCGTACACAACTTGGCACAGGTTTTACGCTGGATGCCCTTCCCATTTTTATAACCCGGGCTTAGGACTGTAGTATGGGGTGTGGCATGCCATCAACGACAGGGCTTGAACCCGACTCCTCAGATCCCCAAATAAATAAAAGCTAATGCCTTAGCCACCTGAGCCACCACTCCCCGTGTATTAGTTTTTATTGTTGAAGAGACACTGGTGAGATGATGGTGGTGGTGATGGTGATGGTGGTGGTGGTGGTGTTTATAGCTGCTGCGACTCTAAATGAACAAAAATGACCCAAATGTAATAAATTGTAACTGTTGGGAAATTGATATGTTGGGTGATGTACGTAAATACGACTACAGGATAAGATGGTGTAAATCCTTGTTAAATTATTTGATCAATAAAATCTTTGTTTGTTAATTATTTTTCTGTAGCAGCACAACAGGGAGTGCTTCATTCCATAATTCTCACCTACAAGAATATTCTAAAGTGTAATTCGTGATAAAAACAGGCGTCAGGAATCTGCATCTTTCCTAAATGAAACAAATGAAAATATTAAATTTTAATTGTATTTTATTTTATAACTACAGGAGTCTCAGAAGAGCAGTATTCCGCAGTGCAGAACGATGATTTCTTGCCCATCAGGAGAGCGAAAGTGCTGCTAGTGTGTAACAGATCTGTAGTGTAACAAATCCTCATTAACAGCTCATGAAGTGTTGATTACACACCAGACCATGCAAGACGCTGGATGTTGATTGTAATTTGAATGGCACGCTGCCAGATTATCCTCTGTCCACACACACACACACACACACACAAGAAAGAAAAAAAAACTTTAATAGCAGCTTACATAAAATCAGCTTTGGTTTCTTCTTTGTCCTTTTTTTATTGTTTGTTTCTTCTTGCGATTATGTGTGAAGTTAAATTGCGATCAAACTCGTTACGGTTTACTTTCGGTTATGATTTTTGTAAGTAAGTTTCAGCTGAAGCCGAGAGAACGGGAGAACTAAATTAAGATCGTTAAAGTGTCATCATGACAAACCTGGTCCTCGTGTGGCTCCAGTTCATTTTGTCTGAAAGCTGTTGGACCTCCTGATGGATGTTACATCAAAAGAAACCTGAGACTCTTTAAATGTTAAATATATTAAGTCAGTGTTAACCAAAAACCAGAAATCTTCTTGATATTCTCCCTAAATTCACAGAGAATTTACTCATGAAGGTGAGCCTGTATGGTGGTCTCATGGTGATAGATAGATAGATAGATAGATAGATAGATAGATAGATAGATAGATAGATAGATAGATAGATAGATAGATAGATGAAAGTAATTAATTCATGTTGAAGAATAAAGAAGGGAATGAGGTCATGTCTGCACTTATTAAAGTTATTATTATTATTATTATTATTATTATTATTATGAATAATTAGAAACCATTAACTGATGATTGGAAAGCGTCTCTGCTTGTCCTGTAGCTCCTGTTAAACCTTCAACACCTTTTGGTGCTACAGGAGCTGCTCTGTAAGTGGAGCTGCTCTGTGAGTCAGGCCTCATGGCTAATTCTGCTGCTGATGCAACACCGACGCAAGCTCATCCAGGCCTGCTGTAAAATTCCCCAATCCCAGAACAGGAAGTGTGAAATTCCCCGTGCCAGTAGGAGCGGATTTGGGTTTCGGTGTTTTCCTACCAAACATAACCCTCAGGACGATACCTTCCTCCAGGTCATACGGAATTCTCTGTGAGTCCGGCGAGGGCCGAGCCCCGGGGCGAGAGCCGACACCCGAGCGTCGCCCGGCTGAAGTCAGCGCGTGTGGAGGAATACCAAGTAGCCATTAGAGTCAGAGATTTAAATAAGCCCTCCTGTGATGGCACATAGAAGCCATCTGAATGATGCACTCTCAGCCCTGGGGACTTCTCTGCGTGTCTGTATGTGTGTGTGTGTGTGTGTGGTGCTGAGAGCAGGCAGTGACGTATTTCGAGTATGTGGATGTGCAGGAGTGTTTGTCAGATCCCTGCAGGAAGGCATAATGACTGTGACTGTGCGTGTGTGTGTGTGTGTGTGTGTGTGTGTGTGTGTGTGTGTGTGTGTGTATGTGTTACATGACAGTTCACATGAAATTTTATTATTTTATTAAGTATTGTAGAAGCCCTGAAGTAGCATTCAAGATTCAAGATTCTTTATTTGTCACATGCATAGTTATACAAGTACAACACGCAGTGAAATGTATCCTGAACCGCTCCTACTTTGTGCAATGTACAGTAAGTCTATATGTATATATGAACACATGCCAAAATGTGTATGGTAGATAGATAGATACATACATACGCTATTTGGCCAAAAGTATTTGGCAGTGATGTTGTATCCAAATACATATACTTCAATATGGAGTTGGTCCCCCTTTGGAGTGTTTCTGTGGTTGGAATTTGTTCTGTGGAGCATTTATGCGGTCAGGCACTGACGTTGGACAACAAGGCCTGACTCACAATCTACGTTCCAGTTCCTTCCCAAAGGTGCTTCTTTGTGTTGAGGTCAGGGCTCTGTGTTAGGGCCGGTCAAGTTCTTCCACACGAACTCCAGAACCATGTCTTTCCATGTCAACATTTTGACGGCCTTTTATCCAACACCATGTGAAGTTATGTGACAATAAACAGAGCTAAAATTAAGTTTTGTTCATGCTAGCCATGTCACTATTAGCATTAACTTCGACCAATTCAAGATATTAAGCAACAGTACGGTGTGTCTACTGATTTAATGAGAGTGATGGTGTGTATCTTCGACCAATCTTAGGCTTTGTCTTCTTCTTTTCTTCTTCTTTTGGCTGTGCATCACCATCGACACGCGTACTGTACGAAGTAAAACTTAGCCAAGGTCGGTGAACCTTCAGGTTTTTTTTCCCCCTCTGTAACGTGAAAAAATATATAATACATATCACAGTCAGAACAAATCCAAAAATACAGCATGGAGGTGATTCGAGCAGCGAGCGCTAAGTGGCACGGCCGCACTCAATCCCACCGTTCATCTGAATGCAGAGGAGAAAGAGAAGCCGTCAGCTAATGCACCTTAAATACTAGGTTACTTAAAATGCCTGAGCGTACCGAACACTTATTCACACCGAGGTGTTTCTGACTGACCGCTCGGGCCACGCATGATTATACACCACACTTCAGCTGGAATATAATTGAGCTCTGATTTCTCCGGCGTTTTCCACTTTTTTTCCGTGAGATTATTATTAATATTTGCACAGGTAAAGTTCTTACTTTTACTTTGAGTTTTTTTTTTTTACTCCAGTTGGGAAGATTATCATCAGTGAAATGAAGCTTTGAAGGAAAGACGGTAACCTCATAATAACACCCGGAAAGCCAGACGCATTTCGGCTCATTTTAATTCTCTTTCTGACAAATATTTTTTTTCCCCATCTGGTTCCTCTTAAGGTTTCATTCTCATGTCATTTGATAAAGCTGAATACAGTGCAAAAGTATTGATAAATATTATTATTAGTAGTAGTAGTAGTAGTAGTTCTGTAAAGTTGATTTGTGACGGTGTATGTTGTTAAAAGCACTATGCAGACAACACTAAATTGAATGTGCAAATCCCAGATATTTCTAAATAAATAACCCTAATAAATGAATTTGGTGATTTTATTTATGCGTGACAATATGACGGTAATTTGCATTCTGATTGGTCAGACATCATGTGGCTTAACTATCCATACCAGCAGCTCTGACAGTTGACGCCATCGTTTCCATGGCAACAGCTCGTTTCGAGGAGTTTGTGCACCGGACGCGAACATGTCGAAAAATGTGTACTTTTTGTTAAAAGGTGACGCTTCCTGTAAGGAGTCTCCAGTTTCACCTGTAACTTATTTGTTGGTTTTCTGGCGCTTCTTTCACAGTTTCTCTGTAACTTTTTGCGAGTTTTCCCGAACCTGCGATCGGGGATTGACTAGGACAGCTGTGCATCAGTATTCCACACCGGCTTTGCCTTTCTCAACATGACACACGGAAGGTGTATTTGGAAGACAGTGGAATGGATGCTGTGTGTGTGTGTGTGTGTGTGTGTGTGTGTGTGTGTGTGTGTGTGTGTGTGTGTGTGTGTGTGTGTGTGTTTGCTGTTTGCTGCTCTACAGAAGCAATTCACCATAAAGCCCTTACACACCCAAAAAATAAAAAAATACCTGCCTACCTCAGAGCTAGCGTGTGAGTCCTGTAGGTGGCTCCAAAGCATGAGTGCACATCATGGGGTGCCAGATTTTCAGCACAGCTGGTGATGACGTCACAGTTATGACATCATTATTTAAAAGTGAAAATCAAATCAATGTGTGTGTGTGTGTGTGTGATTTGATGAGGCAGCACTTTAATGAAACCTCTATAACATGTTTTAAGGAAATGAGCATCTTTCCAACAGATTTATTTTGCTTCTAGTCTCAGGCTTCTGTCTGACGCATGGTGGACAACCAACACACGTGATTATAAACAACAACAACAACAAGGTTTAAATGTACTGTAAAGTATGTTTCAAGACCTGTAGATAGACAGACATGAATAGAAGAAGAAGAAAAAGAAGAAGAAAATTAAACACAACAAGAAACCGGGCATGATGATGATGATGATGATGATGATGATGATGATGAAAATAGTGATAATGGTGATGGATTTGATGGTGATGGAGATGTAATCCACATGGTGATGATTATAATAATGGCGATGGTGATGGGCATGATGATGATGGTGATAATGTACAGTAGATTAAGATGATGATGATGATGATGATGAGAGGGATGATGTTGAAGAAGATGGTGATGATGATGGTAATGAAGATGATGGTGATGGAGTTGATAGTGATGGAGATGGTAATCCAGATGGTGATGATGATGAATGTTGGTGATGGTGATTATGGAGATGCTGATGATTATGACAGTGATGATGATAATGATAGTGATGATGATGATGATGATGATGGTGATGGTGACTAGGCTCTTGTGCTGTTGGATTTGATTCCCAGTGAGCTGTGTGTGATCTGGTAGTGAGACAGCAGGAGACAGTGTTGTCTGCTGTCTGTCGATATTGAAATACGTTTTACACACACACACACACACACACACACACACACACACACACACACACACACACACACACACACAGAGTGATTCTGAGATCATTCATCTCTAATTGTTCTTTCAGTCTCTTGTTTTTATGACTCTCTCTGTTGATCTGTTTAATTCAGTGTTGTTAGTTGTTAATAAATTAATAATTCATTAATTATTAATGCTGTTACAAAGTGCTTAGTTCTCTCTCTCTCTCTCTCTCTTTCAATCATTCTATTTCTGTCTCTACTTGCTTCCCATCACTTTTTGCTTTTTTTGGTCTCTCTGTCTCCCCCCCTCTCTCTGTGTCTCATTCTCTCTCCCTATCTCTCTTTCCCTGTCCCTCTCCCTGTCTGTGTTTCTCTCTCTCACTCTCTCCCCCCGTCTCTCTCTCTCTGTCTGTGTCTCTCTCCCTGTCTGTGTGTGTGTCTCTCACTCTCTCCCCCCGTCTCTCTCTCCCTGTCTGTGTCTCTCTCTCTCCTGTCTCTCTTTCCCTGTCTCTCACCCTGTCTGTCTGTCTCCCCCCCCCCTCTCCCTGTCTCTCTCTCCTGTCTCTCCATCCGGTTTCCCGCCCTGAGTGAAGCTCAACTTGCTCTGCAATGTTTTTGCCGCATTTGTTCGGTCTTGGCTGGAAATTTGCATCGAATGGCTTTGATCTGTTTTTTTTTTCTTCCCCATTCTGTCCATGTGTACACACACACACACACACACACACACACATTCCCCCGTTTTTTTCCCTCGTGCTGATGTGCTGTTTTTCTTTCACCTGTGTTCTCAACACACACACACACACACTCACACACACTTCTGTATCGCTCTCTACCTCCCTCCCATCGTTTATTCTCTCTCTCTCTCTCTCTCACACACACACACACACACCGCCGCGCGCTGCTGCTCGCTAGAAGTGCGTCAGGGCTCCGACTGAAAACCAGATGAGAGGGACAGAGAGACAGTGTGTGTGTGTGTGTGTGTGTGAGAGAGAGAGAGAGAGTGTGTGTGAGAGAGAAATATTACGTGTGTGAGGAGTGAGTCCTGCTTCTATCCGCAGCTTCCTTTCTCTCTCTCTTTCTCTCTGTTTGTAAAGGACCGGGACTCTGCGCTTCTTTTGCTTTTTTGGAGTGCGGCTTGTTTTCCTTTTTGATTTTTTATTATTATTTTTTTTTATTATTATGATTAATGAATTCTCCTCCTCTGGAACGCAAACACCTGCTTCTTTCTTTCTTCCCCTCCTGTGAGTGAGTGAGTGAGTGAGTGAGACATGGGTCATGACCCCGGGAGATTATACGGCGCGTAATTGACGGTGCGTCGGTTCCTCGGTGTTGTTCCAGACGCGCGGCTCGGAGCGCACCGGCGGGGGCTGCTGGAGGTAGCGGAGGCGCTGCTAGGGGTAGTGCTGCTGGTGCTGCTGGTGCTGGTGCTGAGTGAGAGCCATGGGGCTTTCTCCATCATGAGAGAGCCCCCCTGTCAGTCCCCAGTGTCTGCGTTGCGACTCGGACGTGCGTCATGCGTCCTTGCAGAGCGGAGCGGCGGCCCGCGGGCGGCTCTGTCTCCGTCTCAGGCTCGACCTCCCGGATATGGATGTGGTCTCTGACTTTGGGATGTATCGCAGGATCGGTCTGGACCTCCTCTTCCTCCTCCTCCTCCTCCTCCTCTTCCTCGTCCGCCAGGTACGGCGGGAACTCCGTGGCCCCCGCTGCGCGTCCCGTGGCGTCCACCTCGCACGCGCACTCGGAGCGGGACTCGCACGTCCTCCACGCGGCTCCCGTCTCCATCTACCGCTCATCCGCGTCTCTCAGGAGCGGACACGGTGAGTGTCTCTGTCTCACCTGCGGGTTCCTGAACTGATCTCCAAGGTCTCACTATGTCTCACATCTCCATCACTCCATCAGAGTCTTGTGTGTGTGTGTGTGATAAATTCGTGTAGAACTTCTTTGATGTCTCTTTGATGTCTTTTCAGCTTCCTATCATGTCATGTTCTCTCTTTTGTTCTTCTTTGGATGAGGATGAGTAAACATTTAGGAAGCTTTCTAACAGTGTGATGATGTCGACTTTTAGACATAAAAGTGCTTATGTAAGTTTAGTTTTTTTCCCCCCCTGGAAAGATTCCTCTTTTAATGCTTTAATTAGTTAATCATAATCCATAAATCCATGTTTATCCACATTTCCAGGAGAAAAATACATACTTATACATATTAATGGTGCAAAACCTAAAAGTACCAGACCGGCGAGCCTTTTTTTTTCTTTTTTTTTTGTTTCATTTTTCTTTTGCCCTGTGACAGTAATTTGCACAGTAATTCCAAAACATGCTGAGCTGTTTGTTGAAGGTATTCGCCATCTGGCTGCGTTTCCGTAATTTTTGCCAACCGGTCTGATGATGTGACGGTGTGATGCTGCAGTCCCAGAAGTAGATATACAGAATCGCACCATTCTTTGTCCCTCCCACTGAAGTGTATTCACGTCTCCGGCTTTAGTACTCATATAATCCCCCCTCCCCACC